>BLKM01000758.1:894684-1004684 GCA_013340265.1 Coptotermes formosanus | reverse complement strand
TGCGCCAAGTGTGTTCGTCACCGCAAAAAAAAAACTGTTTACGCAAAAGTTGTAAATTTTTTTATGAAATGTCACTGTACTACACCTGGTGGAGTCGCCCGAAAAATGACGTTCTTTTGAAGTCACAGTTTCGCGTCGTCGCCATATTTGTAATTGTTAACTTGCGAAGAGTCTTTCGTATGCAGTGTGAGCATTTTCAGACATTTATGAAAAGTTGTCTTCACGTTGCAAATTACTGATAGGCTGCAGTGACGATGCAAGACTGAAGTTTTTATGACGCCAGATCTTTGCGCCACCCGGTGGTAGTGATTCAACAGTTGTGGGACAATAAATACACATTTCTCTCAGGTAGGATGTTCGTGCGTTTTCTACGTGCAAACAGCCTGATTTCCGACTCATTTCAGGTTTATCCGTACGTTGCCGTTAATTCTTTGTCCGTTAATCTTGCCGTTCTTGATTGTAGATGTTTGTAAAGTAGGGACGTGACGTTTGCGACAGGTTTCATGGAAACTGGTTGTTTAGGTTCGTGACGTACAGACACGTGCCTTTGCGTCAGTTCCTCACACAGTAAAGTAGTTGAGAAAGGGAAATACGCCTATATGGACCTGGTGGAAACAAGCATTTATATTTCAGGCGCTTTTGGCATGCGGCTTGGAAACTTTTATAGTGTCTTTTATTCGTCAGCTACCCTAGTGACGAAACAAGAAAGCAATTCACAAAATAAACTGTTACAGATGTAAATAGCTACAAAGGTAAACAGAAGGGTGTTGGAAAGGCAGTGCTCAAAAGACACTGGGACATAGAAAAAGTGTAGCAAGAGAGGATTTTAGGGTATTACATAACGAATGCTTGTACATAGGTTTCTGTGTTTTATATTGTATATTCCGTGCATTGTCGATAACCAGTTCACAAAACTCAGACCAACAGAATACACAATATTGTTCCTAGATATTTTATATTATAGTATCACTTTAAAGACTTCTACATTTTTCGATTCCAAAGGGTTCATCGTGAAGGAGTCAAATCGAAGTAAAACCGCATAAAATCAGCAAGTTTTGCGTAAATAGAAATGTGTGAAAGGTCAAACAGTTAAAGTGTATGGTATTCTTTGTATTATAGTTGCAAACTACAATTATAACAACCCACTACGGGAGTGTAGTTGTTAAGGTGCCGTCGATGTTCGTCAGAGCTTTTAGGGTTGCGACTTCCTAGTAGTGTTACGAGCGGTGACGTGGCACTGCTCTACGTATTTTATGACTGGGGCTGAATTTGACCGGTGATCTCATGTTTAACGTTTACCTCGATCTTTGCTACATTCTTCAGCGTTTCGCTCTTCTGGTGTTAATAGAGTTGCAACAAAACTACTTGCAGTTTCCGGCGATGCGTGAGTCGCTGTTACATGCAGCCGTGTCGTTATGACGTTCGTACGTTCGTACAGTTTCTCCTGACGAATAAAGTTTGACTGGTTGATGTTACGGCCCCAGTCCCGACAGCGCGTTTGCTTTAACCTTTTAAACCTTAGCGGTAACTTTACATACGACCAGGTTTAACATTAAAAAATTCTACGTGGTGCCCACATTGCGTTTATGTGTTTTGTACGGATCTCAGAACAAACAGCAACTTTTGCCTTATACCACATTAAGAGACTGGTTTTTATAACCGAAGTGGAGAGTGTTTACAGCGCGGTACGCACTGAGTCCTTATATAAAACAGATACGCTTCGTCTTTAAAGGGTTAAGTCGGGTCCATACCACAGAAGACACTTCGCGAGCGGCGTATGTGCTCACAGCATCGAACAAACGTTTTATGAGAAATTTGCAAGAAAATCTTTGTTCACAAACGTTTATAACAATGAATGACATCGCTCGGTACCGAGGCGGTAAAGCTAAAAGTGGAAAATGGTTTGTTTTTCCAGTTTTAACTACGTACATGCAAACCGAAGCTGGTATTGAGGTCCTGAAGCTCCACTGCAAGTATCTGCATATTTGAGATATTCGCTTTTCTTGGATGTTACGCAGCTTAGATTGGGAGTTGTTTGCCGACGTTTCGGTACAATCTATCTATGCCATCTTCAGGGATCAGGTAGTCGTTCTTCTTAGGGTGCACGACGCTTGAAGATGGGGCTTGTAAGTTTTCCCGAAACGTCGGTAAGCAACTAACAATATACGCTGCATAATATCCCAGAAACGCGAAGGTAACTTTTACGCCGCGGCGGAAACCTGAAATCACGCCTGCGTGTTTGTTTGAAGTACGTTGTTACAGTGCATGTCTCTGTATGTCATTTAAACGGGCACATTAAATTCTGTTATATAACTCCCGTGTCGCAGATTTATTGCCAGATAGTCGTCAACTGTTACAGCTTTTCCTTAGTTAGTGTTCGCAGCTACTTCCGGTCGAGCAACGCGTTCCGAAAATGCGAATTCCGGTGGCGTCGTCTCGTAAGGTTCCAGTAACCAGTAATGCGAGCAAACTTTGTGTAGCTCATTTTCTGACATTCTTACCCACCATCTCCGTTTACCCATTTTGTCGCTTCATTTACTGTTAATAATGAATGTCATCATTATCATCATCGGCGCTACGACTCGTAAAGACTCTTGGCCTCCCAGAGAAGTTTCCTCCATTCTTCGCGATTCGTGGTTGTTGCGTTCCAACTCCTTACTCCCAGCATCCTTGCTTCCTTTCCCCACATCATCTCTCCACCTGGCACGCGGTCTTCCCACTTTTCTTGGTCCTTCAGGTTGCATATACATCAGTCTCCTAGGCATAGAATTTTCCTCCATTCTTGTAACATGACCGGCCCATCGTAGTCTTGCAATTCTGATTAATGAATGTAATAATAATTCGTCTAGTCGACCACTTACTGGTTTTTGGTCGCCATACTTGCCTGTTTATTGCGTAGTCAGATGTTAAATTGCAGTGCTTCTTAACCCTTGCCACGTTTTCCACTTCGGGTCGTCCTCTTCCTCCCGGTAACCATGTCATTCGTCTAGGCCATCTGTTACCTCCGTGCGTACTACGTGGCCATACCATTTCAACATACTGGTTTGCTTTCTTTCCGAACTTGTTTGTGTTCCTCCCAGTTTTTTCTTTGATTATTTCATTTCTCACTTTTCATAGTCTGGTGGAAGACATTCAATACATTCACTACAAAAGACATCTATGCCTGGAACGTAACATGTAATACCTGAAGTGCTGCAGTCTGAAACTTGAACCCTGAGGGGTTAGGGATCACCGTTCGTTCAAGAGGGGAAAGTTTGTTTCCATGGCGCGACAGCCCCAAGTGGGCCACGACCTCCTCATTATGAAGGCTTCACGATCACACTCAGACACACCACACTCGGTAGGACTCCTCTGGACGAGGGATCGGCCCGACGCAGCGGCCTCTACCTGACAACACACAACACGCACAAGGAACAGACGTCAATGCTCGCGGCAGGATTCGAACCCACAACCCCAGACAGCGAGCGACCGCAGACCCACGCCTTCGACCGCCCAGGCACTGGGATCGGCTTAAGAGAGGAAGTACCGGGAAGAAAACGCCTGTGATAAGAGAACGCAATAATAATAGTGACAACGACGACGACAACAACAACAACAACAACAACAACAACAACAACAACAACAGGCACTGAAATATAGGCCAAAGGGGAAGAGAAGCATAGGACGCCCGAGGAAAAGATGGAAGGACCAGCTTCACCTTGAGGGTTAAAGAACAGGCACCACGCGTAACATTTCACAGATCATGATGATGATGATGATGATGATGATGACGATGATGCGACGCGCTACACGTAGCTAAAGAAGCCACAGTAGCTCAGTCTATATAGTGACCTGACGACGGGCTGGACGAATCGGGGTTAGAATCCCAGCAGGACCAACAGATATATTCTACTCCAAAACGGCCAGGCCGGCTCTGAGGCCTACCCTGCCTGCTGTTCAGTGGGTACTGAGATTGTTCCCCGGAGGTAAAGTGGCCGATGTTAAGAATGGGTGGAGCTGTACCTCTGTGCCCCATATGGCTTAATGGCGTTAAGATGGACGGCCTTGCCCCCCCCCCTTTTTTTTTGCATTTACCTGCACATGAATAAGTCTTCGTCACCACCCGACACACTTGCGTCATTAATTACTGCCATATGCTAAAAAAGTTTGCTTAGTTCGGGTGTACCAGTGTTGTGCGAGCAGTTCACGCGAACGTGTGCTGGAAAACGTACACGGACAGTTGTATTTGAAAATATGCTGTTTATGAACGATTCGCAGACGTTATTTGCGTTGGTCTGGACTCGGCCTTCCACTTAACGTCCGAAAAGCATTTCTTTCGATATCGGCACAGATTTTCGTGGAATTTTATATTGGGAATTTTTCCGAAATTTTGTCAGTACTTTGTATTTTGGTTTAAAATCGAATAAAAATAGCACACTTTACGTGACGACCTACGTATCGATATGATTATTTCTTCCCGTACAATAGATAAGTACAAGAAATGCGATATCTTGCCGATTACAATGTGTACAAGACATTAGACAAAGCCACAAAGAGAGAGAAAGCTGCCCGGAACGTGTAACTGATTTAACTTGTTGGCTCTGTGTAAACAGTATTTTCATGTACATTGTGACCATGAGTAATCACATATACAAGTAAGTACATTCATTAAATTTTATAATGCTGTTTAATTGGAATATCGTCGTGTTAGTGTGTAACTGTTCTTAAGCTTGCAGAACAGTAGAACAGCATTCTGTGTGTTATATCACATTTACGCAATGTTTGGATGACATTAACCCTTTAAAGACGAAGTGTGTCTGTTTTATATAAGGACTGAATGCGTACCGCGCTGTAAACACTCTCCACCTCGGTTATAAAAACCAATCTCTTAATGCTTTATATGGCAAAAGTTGCTGTTTGTTCTGAGATCCGTACAAAACACATAAACGCAATGTGGGCATCACGTAGAGTTTTTGAATGTTAAACCTGGTCGTATGTAAAGTTACTGCTAGGCTTTAAAAGGTTAATTTTCAGTTACCGCTGTGAGAACCTCGTACTTCAAAATTGTGTAGGTTTTTTAAATGGATAGTATTATTTGTCTCGAAAAGAAGTGTTGGTATTTCTCACTGCAGTAATGTACACCCGCCCCCCCCCCCCCCCCCCCCCCCAGTTCACGAACCTAAGACTGTACAGATCTTGACCATGTTTTCTGCCATAATTGGCCTACTTTATTTGAACCGATAGCAATCCGAGAAACATGCGGCTTTGATTCACACATTATACGAATTAACATAATCTAGGCAAAGCGGTTGAAAAGAAAGTGGCCTTTTCATGATTCTGCGCATATCCTTCGTTTCGATAGTTCGTTTGTACGCTGTTTTAAGGCCAGGGTCAACAGACTTTCCAAAAGTCTAGACGCCAGGAGGGTGGCATTAAGCAAGTTTCAAATGTTAGGCCCTGCCATACAAAATTTTGTCTCCCCTGTTTTAAATTAAAGGGCACGCGGTGGCGCAGTTGGTTGAGGCACTGCGCCACAAGCTGGAAGGTCGCGGGTTCGATTCCAGATGGTGTCAGTGGATTTTTTCATTGGCGTAATCCTTTCGGTCGCAGTATGGCCCTGGGGTCGACTCAGCCTCTAACAGAAATGAGTACCAGGAATATTTCCTGGGGGGGGGGGGGGGGGTGAAGGCGGCCGGTGCGTAAGGCTGACAATCTTACCACCTTCGTGTGCTGACTATCTTGACGTCCTGGAAACCTCAGGGCCTGTCCGGGCCTGTAATGGGATACCTTTCTTCTTCTATGGCGCGACAGCGGTCCTTGGCCTCCCGTATGGGGCACCTTTACGTATTTTAAGATAAGCAGCTTTTATGCATCTGATTGTTTTCGCGATGCATGTAAGACCGGCGCTTAAAATGCGAGGTTTGACGTTTTGACGGCGGTGGCTTGCAGGTTGTGACTCCATGTTTCATACGTTCTGGCTTGTACGTTGTGAGTTCTAATAAACAACGGAAGTAGATTTGTTTACAACAAATTTGAATGATCCACACGAACCTTTGGTATAAGACGTAGAGGTAGGAGAGAAATAAAATTAGATGCAGACTGGTGATGTGCTGTTTGTTGAAATTAATTTTCCTGTAATCCAGCTCACCATGTCAGACTGTTGGTGGTATGTCTCGCACGTGCTGCAGGCTGGATACAGTTTACCCTGACGGAGGTAGTTAACACAAGGGAGTCATTGTTCCCCGTGTAGGAGTCACACCTTCACTTCCTCCTAGAACTGGGAAAGCTGATCTTGGTCGTGCCGATATTGAAATCGTGTGGCTTCTCTCTGATGCTGTGCTGGTCTGTCGAAGTTTACTGTTGGTGTGTTTGTAAGTTTCATCGCATACGTTTTATACTAAATGTTCCCCAGATCAAAATTTAATAGTCACGAACTGAAGAAACGCGTGCCGTCTCACTCCCATAAACAAACACGTTAGATCGCATCTCCTTTTTATGGCAGAAGAGAGTAATGAAACTTGTAGCGGTCTGTACAGGAGGTATCTAAAATACTTCGACGCACGCCAGGAGTGAGTTCCCCACGCCAACACAAGGAGAAAAATTCGTATTCCCCTAAACAGTTTTCGGGGTACGGCCCCCATGTTCTCCTGACCTCAGTCCTTCAGATTTTTATGTTTGGGAACGCTTAAAATCCCTGGTGTATTCAGCTGCAATTAAAAATGAAGCGACATTTCACCAACGCATATTTTATGCCTGTCAAATCATTCGCGATTACGCCGGCATCTTTTAAAAGAGTGCAACAGTCCATGGCCAGACGTGTCCGTGCGTGTATTGATTCAGGTGGAGGATATTTTGAGCGTTTGTTGTGAATTGTGACTTGATAAACAATGGGAATTCAACAGTTATTAGATTGGGAACATGTATTGTAAATGTATTACGTCGGTTGTAAGTAAAATATTACATAGTTGCGGTATTTATTGTTGAATGTAATCGTTCAGTTAAACTCAAAACCACTCATTTCCGGACGCGTGTTTAGATGAAATTTTTTCTTTGTTTTGATGTGACGTTTGTCCAAGCGCTTTAAATATGCCATGTGTAGCGGTGTTTTTAATTTGTGCGCTGTCGCTTTACAGCCATTAATTTACGCCATTCCACGAACTTTGCATATTTCACAAGAACCGGAAAGATTACCATTCTACTTGTAGTAGCTGCAGTTTGCGAATTTCATTTTCGAAAGTGAATGTATGTAGACCTCCGTTTATTTTATCCCACTCCCTTTCCTCGTGCGTTCGTTTAGATTGTTAGGAATAAAACAGAGTTGTCAGATCGGTCGCTGCATGCCTCAGAAGTAGGAAGTAGAGTCACAGTAAAATTCCGAGATCCATAAAAAGTTTGAAAATTTCAAGTCTTTCGTGTACTCTTGTGCATAAATTTTAATTGTGGATGTCTGATGTCGGTTATTGGGATGTCGGATTGTTCAGTCAGTTCAGTGACTTAGCTACGGGCTGGTGTATAGGGTTCGATTCCCGCCGGTTGCAGGTTGCACCATGCCCGGCCCAATGTGGGGCCCACCCAGCCTTCTGTCCAGTGGCTACTGAGGGCTCTGTGCATGGGGGACATGAAGCCCTCCACAACTTCGGTAGTGCTATTACTTTTGTGATAATTCGCGCAATATCACTAGCAGAGTTCGAAAGTACGGTGTCTTTCGACCCACAGTGCTTGGCATACCCTGGAAGGAACCGGAAGAACATGGAAGTCCAATTCACAAATAACAGGACTGGACTGCGACCGACCTCAGTCGTGTCGCGCTAATTCACGTTTGCATGTGACTTAACGTGTTTGCTGTGTTGGACCGTGGTCTTCGTGAAAGTCCGCATGGTAGCCGGAAATAGCCGAATCGGTACGTGGTAGAATGCGGTCCGTCGCGTTCGTGAAAGTCCGTGTGGTGGACGGAATAAGCCGAACAGTTTCGTGGTGGTTACCACAGATCGTCTACTGTTTGGCTTTGGTAAATTTGATACTTGAGGGCGAGGAAGCGGGAAAGGATTACGCAAAAGGGAGTCGCAGGATATGAGGCTGGTACCATACCTTCCAAGTTTCAGTTTACCAGAATTCCACAGTATTGTCGCCCATAGACGGTGCACACACCGCCTCTACACCGCAGTAGCAGTTGATAGGTACGGGACTGTTACTGTAGTGGGCTGTCGCCTTGAGAAATCGCTGTGAAAGCGGTCAGTAGCGACACGGTCTGGGTGCAGTCGCTATCCAGTCCAGGCCTGTACGTGTGAATTGGCCTTCTACCTAAGCCAGTCCATGCCTGTACGTGTGAATTAGCCTTTACCTACGTTTCAAGGGTTGTCGGTGGAAAATGACGCGTGAGAAAAGTTATAACTTTCGGCCAGTAAGCGTAGAAACGCTCAGTGAGCGTTAAGACGTCAGCATATGGGCAGCTTGTTGAACACATTCACACGATTCCACACTTGACCAAAAATGTAGGCGTTTTAAATGAGAAATGTTCTTAGGCGGGAACATTTTAAACGGGTTAAAAATGTATTGTCCCTATTGGGGATATTTGTGGGGTCAAATGTTTATACCATTTTAGGCAGGAAACCGTTTTAAACGTGATCTTCCTAAACAGGAAACACAGTTTTGTTCAGAGTTTCGTATTTAAATTATTGGAAAATTATTTTTGCAGGCAATTTGTATTATGCCACATTTTAATGCGCCGCCAGTGTTAAAGTGAAAGGCTGTGAAACTAAGTGTGATGCCGCAAACAGTAAATCTGATTGACGTATCTACTCAAACATCTTAAAAACTATGCAGAAGTACCATCGGTTTTATTATATCACGTTGTTATATCACATCATAATGTGTTTTGTATTGTATACCACACAGATGGTGACAAAGTGAATTGTAATGAAGTCGATATAATGCTGTAAACAGTACCTGCTATCTGGATTGTGCTCAAGGTAAAACAAGAGGATATGTTTCACATATCAGTGTCAATGGGAGCAAGGTTAAAGACCTTACAAACTGTGCAAAGTTAGAAACTTTGTGTTATGCACCCACCTTTGGTTAGGTGGATAATTTCTTACATGAACCAAAGCATGCAGTTATTCAGTGACTGTCTATTAACCTTTTAAAGCCTAGCGGTAACTTTACGTACCGCCAGGTTTAACATTAAAAAATTCTACATGGTGCCCACATTACGTTTATGTGTTTTGTATGGATCTCAGAAGAAACAGCAACTTTTGCCTTATAAAACATTAGGAGACTGGTTTTTATAACCGAAGTGGAGAGTGTTTACAGCGCGGTACGCACTGAGTCCTTATATAAAACAGATACGCTTCGTCTTTAAAGGGTTAACAATAATCATACAGGCAGTGTATGTGTAATGTAACACTGAGGCATGTTTGTGTAACAGTTGTTGCCATGGAAATCAAGATTAGTAAATATTATAAGTGTGTGTCCATATTCTTGCCTTAGTTATCAGGCATGCAAATTGCATCTTTTCTGTTCCATATTGTCAACTGATCTGTCTGGCTGTACTGTATTCTTCCATATTAGCTCATAAACGGCATGATTTTTTTAAAAAAAAGTACATTGAACATACAATGTGTGTTTTGATTTTCTTTACAACTTTTGTCTGAAACATTTCTCATTCTAAGAAGAATTCACAGAGATGCTATCATAAATGTGCGTAGGTCTTCATCTAAAGTGCCCATTATTCTTGTCAGATTTTAATGAAACTTGAATTTTGTCGACAGATTTTCAAAGAATCCTCAAATAAATTTAATGAAAATCCATCCCGTGGGAGCCAAGTTGTTCCATGTGGACAGACAGACGGATGGCACACATGACAAAATTAATAGTTGCTTTTCACAATTTGTGGACATGCCTAATAAAATCAGCCATACTGTAAAGTATACGTTATTACATGACTTCCAAGTTTATATTTATTCTACCATGTTTAGGGTTTTGACATGCGGAATTTACTGAAGTACATTACGCAGAATTCTGACTGTTATAACTGTACATAAATTCAACTCATATAACTAAGTCCTGTGGGGTGTGTATTATCCTGACTAGTGAATAGTTACTGATGTTTTGGAGGTTCATCCTTCCTGCATCTGTAGGATGTAGCAGGCATTCAGTATTAATACGCCGATTTCCTTCTGCAGTGAAACAGCTGCTGTAACTACACGTTTGGAAGAAGAGGACGGTGTCTCTCTGAAGTCCGTGTCACCATCTGAAGGCAGTTTCCAGAGTGGCACCAGTGTTACTGAGAATGCTTCTTTACCAGATTTATTGCAGCCAGAATTTGTGTACAAGAAACAAACAGATACAGGTTGGTTCAGATTGACTACAGATTAGGTAGTTGCTAAATGAGATTGATTGTAACTGGCATTACTGTTAATAATTTTCAGTATTTTATACCAAATGCATTTTAACACTATTGTAGGTTTTTACAATACCTTGTTAAATTACTGTCAGGCATCTGTCATTTGATTTTGGCTGCTTAGTATGCATATATGTTTGCAGCCAAAACATGTTGAGCCTTCAAGAATCATTTTGCCATAACTTATTTACATGTGTAGGGAAGCAGCATCTTGCATTCCATCCCTGGACCTCTCTGTCACTGACCTGTCTTCTTGAACTCATTAAGTATGCACATAAGTGTTCGGAACAGAACTTCAGGTCATAATGTGCTAAATATTAGAAATGTATACTGTTGTTTTCTTTTGTGTGGGTTGTTGTTGTTGTTGTTGTTGTTGTTGTTGTTGTTATCATCATCATGATCATATACCCCCCCTCCAGTTAACCAGTTCTGAGGGGTTCCATGTATTATTTTAGATCTGTGAACACATATTTATATTCTTAGTTGTTACTAGTGTATTACTTTTTGACCCTTTGAAGACGGAAAGTAGTCTCTAAAGATCCAGGTCGTATCACAAACTAAACATTCCTCATCTCAGTTACAAAAAACCAGTCAGTTAAGTCTGTACAGGGTGAAAGTCACGGTTTGTTCTGAGATCCATATACAGCATGTAATTGCACTCTGTGAGCAGAATTTACATTATGTTTTGTTAAGCCATGTAAAAGTAACCACTGACCTTTAAAAGGTTAATTTTACATAAACAAATTATTATGTATTTACAAGTTTTGAGGTTTTTACAGCAGTCTGGTTGAGGATTTCTGTCTTCTGGGATGTCATGTTGTGTCCCTGGATATGTGTTTCATGGGTTGAAGGCCAGTGGATGAAGTCAACACATTCCTTCAAAACAGTGGAGACTGTTTGCCCAGTGACACGTGGTCATGTCCCAGAAGACGGGATCCTCTATTTTGTATGTCTTTGTATAGCATCTAAATCACATCCAGTGGTCCTCAGTTCTTGTCTCTGGCCTAGTTTTAGCTGGCCGTTGCGAATGTCTGTATCACAAAAGTGGTCTGACCACCGTGATTTCATTGCTTGCCAGTTGTGCGGTATAGAACTTATACAGATTTTACATTTTTTCTTGAAGAGTTTTCAGGTGCAGTACTTCACGGTTGCAATACTTTTACTTTTTTCTTTTCATGGAAGAGTTTTTAGATGCAAAAAATGTGTCATCAAAAGTGTGTAGTCGAAGGCCTTTTTACGAAAAAATCTTTGTCAACGGTGCCATGTAAAAGGACAGTATAAAAACAGTGGATAGTTGTATGCACATTTTGTTTCACCCTTTAAAGCATATGGTAATTGAGGATTTTTTATAAGATTGTAAGAATAAACGAGCAATTTTATTGTTGTGTATGGTTTATTGTAAAGAAAATGTGGGTGAACGTCTGGTGCTCAAACGGGCACATTAAGGAGGACTTGTTTTTCAGATACAGACACAACTGAATATGAGAGTGCTGCAGAGACCGAACTCCTCGATGCAACATTTCCTGTAAGTCCCGTAGCAGAGGACGTTGTTTCACGCTTCCAAGGGGTTTTAGATAAAGAAGCAGAAGAGACAGAAAAATCTCCTGCTGGATGTCCTTCTGAGCCTCTTAGTAATAATAACAGAACAGAAGCTGTTCAGTTCAGTGGTGTATCACCTCAGTTGGATAAGACATTTGAATACGAAACGGTTACAGCTGATAACTCTGTGTCACAAGGCAGTGACTCCTCTCCTCTGTCAGAAGCATATGAAGATGCTGGTGATACTGCCATTCAAATTTCGGCTGTAGACATCAAATTGAAATCTCTTGATATCAGCGGTTTATGTTTATGCATTGGTAATTTATGTTTGGATAGCCCCAAAAAACCAGAGAAGAGCAATTTGCCATTTGATCGTACAGACACAGTGTGCAATTCAAATTTGAGTTCTGATATTCCAGTACCTGTGAGTAATACAGTGGTTACTAACCAGCCTGAAGATTTTGCAGGTGATTTAGCTTGTAAACCTGCATGTGTCCTCGAAAACAATGAAGAACACAGGCTTGGAGTTCTACAGAACTTTGAAATCAGTAATGGTGCCTGTGAAGTTGAAAGTTCCCAGAGCAATCCAGTTTTATTAGAAGCTGCTAAAACATTTGATTCTGGAGTTTCTTCACTGGAAGATAATCTATCAACTTTACGTGAAGACGATATCAGCACAACAGAAATTGTTAAGACTAACAACGTTGAAGTAGAATTTAACAAGACTGTTAAACACAGTCACATTGACAGTCATCAGGCTGTTGCCGAAAACAGCGACATTCAGGAAGAGCTCTCATTTGTGTTTGATGCAAACTGTAATACCTCTGTGAGCAGTGTTGCTCATGTTGAACCTTTGTTGCATACAAATGGAACAGATCCTGTTGAAACCAGGAATTTTCTTGAGAGTAAATCACTTTCACAATTAGATTCTACAGGGAACACAGCAGTGCTTGAAGTTTCAACTGTTGAAAAAGAAGCGACTTCAGAATTTACAAAAACTGCAGTTTGTAACAATAAATCAGAATTGGAAGTTGGAATCGCTTCTACATCTGTTGAATTGCCAGAAGGTGCAAGTCTCATTGGTGTACCTGTCACTGCCAGTTTTGGAAACGTCAGAACTGGAGATAGGAAGTCGCCAGCTGAGGCAGAACATTTCGTAGAAGCTGTTAAAGAGGCCCCTGCTGTATTGAGTGAACTCTTTGAAATCTGCAACCGTCAGCAGAAGGACCTAGAACTAAGTGATGAAAAATTTGTTGATGGAACAGAATTTTTTACCTCCCCATCAAATTTTGCATATTTGGGAGGGAAAACTGAACTTGATATTCCCGGTAGGTCCTTTCAGTCTGAATTTGAGGAAGGTGTGTTAGAGCAGCCAGTCGAAGGTGAATTTACAGACTTTGATCAAACAATAGCTGATGAAGCTGAAAAAATATTGCAAGATATTATAAATTCATCTTCTGAATTTCATGAAACAGGTTTAAGAGAAAGTGATAGTAGACGTGCCAGTAATACTGAGAAAAGTGATTTACTGAATAGTGCTGAGAACATTGCAGATTTTCAAGGAGTGTCCAGCAGTACTACAACAGTCATGGATGAGACTGGAGTCAATCCCTTCATTTCTCATACGTCCTTACATCGGTCACCAACGTCGTCTGGTAGACCTTCTCCAAGATCTGCAGGTCAAGCTGCAAGTCCTTGTGAATCACCTCACACAAAATCCATGCTGGTGTCCACAAAGGCAGTGAAAGATGGTGCTTCTCCTTGTGGCCTTGCATCAGATCGTTCACCAAATCCTCACACAGGAAAGAACAGTCCTGATCACAGGGTTTCCTCTGATAAGGTAATTTATTTTTTGACACTGATATTGCAAGTTCTGCGAATTGTGTTTTCAAACTGTAGCAGTAAAGCATTTGTTGAGTGGAAATCCATATTCAAATGGAAAGTCTGTTGAGAATCATAAATAGACTGTAGAATGCTCTTAATTTTTTTGAAACCTGTGTAACAAAAATCAGAACAATTTGAAATGAGTGATCGGGGCTCTTCTGTGATATTACGCGGCACTGAGTGGCAGTTCAGTACCCACGTTCCAGGACAACTTATTGGTCCCATCTTCAAGGTCTTGGACTTCTTGACCCTTGAAGGTGGGACCGATGGGTTGTCCTGAAACGTTGGTATGAACTACCACTCAGCACTGTGTAATATCCCAGAAGAGTGCAGAGCTCATCTACGACTCAGCAGAAGCCCGAAATCACACAACTTGAAATGTACTTCAAAATTGCGTCACTTTCATTTGTTTGGGAATCTCGTCCTGTTCGAATATTCTAATATAGTTGCACTGTAACATGCCACAAACTGTATGTAGTGTCTTCATATAATATAGACAGGCAATAAGAGGCATAGTTACTGCTGTCTTTAGCTAAACAGTGTTTAGCACACTGCTTTGGGGTTTTAATTCCATGCCACTTATGGAACCATAAGGTTTATTACTATATTCACAGGAGCTGGGCGCTGGTTCCTGTTCTGAGCCAGATAACTCCAGTGCACGCTGTTACACCCTAATTATTTGAGAACTATTGGAATGTAAAATTTAATATTACCATCCTACCTGTTTATCATATTTATTGTGGGCCACAAAGAACTACTTTTATATTAACCCAAAAATTGGTTTCTGTGTCAGGAGGGCCGTCCAAAGAACTCGATCAACCCTGAGATAAATCAGAGTGAAGCAGGACCAGAGACTGCAGATGACGCACAGTTACATGGTGGAGATGGTAAGACGCAATTTATTTTACAGTGAAATGTCATACCTTCAGCAGGCAGTCTTAGAGAAGAAAGTCATGTGACTTAAGCTAGACCTCCCACATGGCAATGCTGGTAACCATGTTATGCATGTTTCACAATTTAATACCACCATTCACAAAATCAGTTACATACTGTTATCAGTATACTGTTCTGTAGGGAAGAAACATACAAAACACATGTTAAAAGGAATCACTGGATGAAATATTGAAGTATGTGTTCGTTTTGCTAATTTCTCATGGATGTAGATAGCTTGCTTCTTTGTATTTTTCTTTTCACTGTTATTGTGGTAGTACTGTGGCCAGCCATGCCAACTGTTTGCCCATACTTCAGAAATTCAGGAAGCAGATTAGATTTACTGCAGAAAGTAGTTCGTGCTGACAATTTAACATGCATATAAATTTCTTACATGCCTATGTGTCCTGTTAGTATGTTGAAAATCAGAATGGAGTAGTAACATTCTGGTTTTGACAATGATCCCTGTTACCATCTGATGATGACACACTCTCAGAGATGTTTCATCAGTAGTGTGCTTTATTTTGTCCACCTGCTATCCACCAAACCATGCCAGTAACATTTCTGTCTTCAAATCAAAAAGAAATACAATAAAATTCCATTAATACAGCATCTTATTATTTGGAAACCGTGATAATCTGGCACTTAAGAGTAGTCGCGAAGCCAGAAGTTTTGCTAGTTAGCACAGAAAAGCTTTTTCAATGAAACAGACAGTTCTCAAGGACATGATCAAAAAGAGCTCCAGTACTGTCTGTACGTCAACTGTTGTAATATCTTAAGACATCTTTATCTCCTACCCTATCAACTTCCAGCCATGAAGATTCCAGAAAACACAAGATAACCCTGATGACCCTGACCCAGCAAATGAGGGAAATATCCAAATGGAATATCCCTCTGATTAGGTGTACAGCCCAAGTACAGGAGCAGTAACGAAAAATAACCTGTGAAAGTAGAAGTACCATCTGATAGTCTGGAATAATTGATAATTTGGCATTTGTCTGATCCTGTGCAAATTGGATTGATGGAATTTTGCGGTATTAAATGAGTTGGAAAAATTTTCGTAATGACACATCATGTTTATGAAAAAAAGACATCCCTAAAATCTTGGCTGTCCACACGTGCTGGTGCAAGCTACAGACATTGGGGAAAACTTGCAGTCTGTTATGTGATATAAATGATGCTACATATACATACGTTTCATATTCTTTGGAAAAGTCCTAAGCTCTTTATAATACCTTCTGTAGTGGGTTGTGTGAATTTTCAGTGACTATGTGATCATGTGCATGCATTCCTGTGTATGCCATACAGGTGCACACAGAGTCTTTGTTGAATTCACCTCTTGATCTTGAAGTATACATAAATTAGGTAGTTTGTATTTGTTTTCAGTGTTTAAGGATCCAGCAGCTTTTGAATATTTGAGTTCTGTGGGCAGTTCACGTGCGCCATCTGATTTACGTAAGGAATCTCTGTATGTGAAATTTGATCCACTGGTGGGAGGAATGTCCAGAACTACCGAGAAGTCGATACCTCTGCCTCCTTCATTTGACGAAAGAAGGTAATTAGCTGTACTAGACATCAATAAAAGTGGACATAAAGATGTTACAGTACGTTTGCCAGCAATTTTTCATTGAGATACAGATATGGGATTCACTCTTAAATGACACAGGGATGGCGGGTGAGGGAGGACATAATGGACTGCAGTAATTTTCTTTTATATTATATAATTTTGTGTTAATTTACCACAGTATGTGACTAAAACTGCAATGCCTGAATTTGTGCTGGTATTCACATGAGAACTTCTGCCTTCCAGTCTTTTTTCCAAAAATAAATTTGTGTAAATGCAGACGTGTGTATACTCCCCCATCACTTAAAATATGTACATTTTTGGGCCTTAAACATTGACACATTACTTGGGTAGCTGGTAGCTGATGCTGCCATCTTCTGCTGCGGTTGAGTGTGTGTGTGTCTAGCCACGTGTATTTACATTTTTCAGCATTCGGCAAATTATTTCCCCATATATTTAATTACTTTTGGCTGTATGTTGTCAAGACCATGTGGGATGAGGTGTTACTTTAATTGTGCCTTATTGCTTTCAGTTGGAGTAACATATCATTGCTGTACATTATGATTGTTATATGACTACGCAGGGAAAGGTTGTAAGAATTCTGGTAAACAACAGTGGTTCCAACTGGTTGGCATGATGTCATAACTTGGGCATGCCGTCTGTATCTGATCATGGACAAACATTTGAGTGTATTGTAATGTGTACTGAGATTATTTAACGTGTTGTTGCCAAATTTCAGCTCTGTGCCTGCGGCTGCAAGTTCTGAAACGGAGCATCAATCTGGTGATACGACACCTGTCAAGAATCCTGCTCTCACTGTCATTGATAAATTGATCTCACTCAGTCCATCACCTATGAAGCCTCACCTGATATCTCCTGCTAAGCAGCCTGTTGTCTCCTCTGTAATGGAGTCTGCATCAGCTCCAGTGACACAGGTATCTGCATATTCTGTTTCATACTGCATTTACCCAAATGCAAGACAACTCTAATCTAAGATGACCACCCACATAAAATATGTCTGCCGAGGGAAAATGTATTTATCCATATCTAAGATGATCCCCCACAACTGAAACATTTGCTAAGAGAAAATATTTTACTATTTCATATACTTAACACATAAAGCATGTCAGATGCTATCTGCTTTTACTGATCTCTTTCACTGCCTTCATCTTCACAGTCAGTGCCTTCATCTTCCTCACATTCACTCCTAACATTCCCATCCTCTTCACTGTCTTTCCACATTACATACACATACACACAAATCACACACACACATATGCACACAAATGAGATCAGCGCATATATGGCATCACTTCACTGTGATCCATGAACAGGTAAAATGGTGCAAGTTAATATTTTCTTGCTTACCCCTCAAAGCACAGCATATATCAGGGTAACTGAATGGCACTGACAGGCACTTTATGTAAGTTCTCCAAATGAAGAAAATGTGACTTACATGACTGTCTTTAAGGGGCTTATTTGTGTATCTCATTCAGTACTAAGAAATCTATAGTTTCCTTAAGTATTGGTAAGTGATCATTGTACATGCACATGTACTTGGCAGCTAAGTTACTCCTGTCAAAGCGCAATGAATTCATCACTTAAGGGCTTCGTGTACTGTTAAAATGAATTTAATGCCCAACACACTCTGTCATTCTTCTTAAAATTTATGTTATAATTACAGAGAAGGGTTTTATGCTGTGCCATCTTGTACCTCGAAAACCATCTCTGATAATTATTGCATATTCTTGTGTAAATTTGCCAAAACATTGGCCAATGGCAGTGGTGCTGTAGGTAAGAAGCTAAATACATCTTCAGAGGAGAAGACTTGTGCTTGGCAGCGTGTTTTGCACTGCACAGTTGAGAAGTTAGCCTTACAAGTTAACTGTTTGCTGATTTAAAGCGTGTAGTGACATGTACAGATTTAACACACCAGTATTGTTATGTTTATGTATTTTACATGTTTCTTCACCAGTTCCTTATTCTGTATTTTTAGGGTATGTGTCTGCAAAGATTGCTTTGAGGTTTTGTAGCATATTGTGTGACAGCTATCCTTTTAGTATCAGAGAAGTTTGTATAAAAGTAACTTTGCTTACAGGAGCCAGCTGCCATCGGTTGTTCAGAAACTGTGATTGGAGACAACGCAACATTAATGGAAGAATTATATGTGTTGCGGGAGTTGTGCGCAACGCAAGATGAAAAGTACAAAGAAAGGATAGCGCAGGTAGAACAAGAATGTGTAACATTGAGAGGCCATGTAGAGCATCTGCAGTCTTTGATCAAGGAGAGTGAAGACTGTAAGACGAAACTGAACAAGAAAGTCACTGAGAAGGCTCAGGCCCAAAAACAAATGAGGTACAGATTACTGTTTAGATGTAATAACATCACCTCTAGACATCAGACTGCTAGACTTGTTTTGTATATGCTGTGGTCATCTTCTGTTTGTATAGGTTTATAACACCTGCCACAGGATTCTTTGCCAGTCACATGCATGCGAATTCTTGAGAACAGATAGTACACAGCTGTGATAGTTTTCAGTTGATTTATATCCGCAGCCTAAACACCAACATTGGAAACATGAACCCTAAATTAAAGTTTTGGAATGGTGTGGGGACAAAGTTTTCATGTCTTCAGTGTTGAAAAAGCATGAATGTAAAATGTGAGAAATTCATACATCAAGACACCTTAAATCTAGATTCTGCTCTGTTTTTGTGCATTTGGGCGGGGATTGCATGTGCCATTAAGCACAAAAAGCACACAGTGCTGTCAGTGTGTATGTGTGCATGTCATGACAATACTTACCCACACTCTGGGATGAGGGCTGTAACAGTCGGAACCTTATGATAGATATTCTCCAACACCCACCTAACTCACCAGACCTTGCTCATATTGACTAGTGTATGTTGGATCCTTATGGACATCACTGAGCAGAATCTGCCATTGTACTGAAGAGGAGCTACAGAATTTATTGCGCAGCCAACAAGAATAACTCTAACACTTCTGGCCTTTGTGAATCATTGGCATATGTGTATTTAGAAGGAAGGTGACCGTTGAAGAATGATGTGAGGTACTTGTAGTGAACAGCAGCTCAGATATCCTGTAGCAAAATGTGTTCTCATTTAATTCCATAATGAAAAGATATGAAGCATATTTCTCCAGATGTCACATTACATTAGTGTGTTGTTTAGAATGGAAGAAGTTAATTTTGTGTACCTCACATAACTATGAAATTATAGCAGTGGTAATTTTTTGGATATTAATCAGATTGTCACGTACGTTTCATCATGTTGTGTTTAGCATCATCATGGAGGAATATGAGAAAACGATCTCAAGACTCGTTGCAGAGAAGGAGCAAGAGCGACAAGCACATGAACAGGACAAGTCGACTGTGCTCAAGGACCGGGATGCTGCAATGGGCCATCTTGCTAACATAGAAATAGCATTTTCTGACTTACATAAGTAAGTTTTTCCTAGACTGCAGTTGTCTTTAAACATTACATAAGGTGTTCTTATAAAGAAATAAAATGCATCTTCCACATATTTAACAGCCTACAAAATTGTTGTGCTCATTTTCACAAGTCTTGTGTTGATCTTCAGCTTTCCAGCCAGAATTCTGTATGCATTTCTTATCTCATGCTTGTTACATGCTGTGCCCATTTCATTCTGTTATTATCTCAGCTTCATAAAAATTCCAGTTTGTATGTTCAGCTTCTGTTGGTCAGTGAGTTATATATTAGCACAAGCTTAACTGTAATTTAGAGTAAATTAGTTCACCAATGTGATTACCATCTCTGAACATGATGTGACGCTGCTGCCATGAACCATGTGGCTAATATAGGGCGTATTGTTTCTGTATGACTGTGACATTAAGAATATTCATGCATTTTTTGCATTCCAAACACGTGCAGATTTTTTTTAATTGTTGCTATGGAATCCAGATTGCAATAATTATCGAGGCATATCACTTTTGTCGACTACGTACAAAATTCTATCCAACATCCTTTTGTCAAGGTTAACTCCATATGCAGAGGAAATTATTGGGGATCATCAGTGTGGATTTCGACGTAACAGGTCAACCACTGATCATATATTCAGCATTCGTCAAATACTTGAGAAAAAATGGGAATACAATGAGGCAGTTCATCAGCTATTTATAGACTTCAAGAAAGCCTATGATTCAGTTAGGAGGGAGGTCTTGTATAATATTCTCATTGAGTTCGGTATCCCCATGAAACTAGTAAGGTTAATAAAAATGTGCCTAAGTGAAACATATAGCAGAGTTCGGGTAGGCAAACATCTGTCTGACACGTTCCCTATTAAGAATGGCTTGAAACAAGGAGATGCTCTGTCGCCATTGCTTTTCAACTTTGCTTTAGAATATGCCATTAGGAGGGTTCAGGCAAACCAGGAGGGCTTGAAATTGAATGGTACACATCAGCTTCTGGTTTATGCTGATGATGTTAATATATTGGGCGGAAGCGTACATAGCATAAAGAAAAATGCAGAAGATTTAATTATTGCTAGTAAGGAGATTGGTCTAGAAGTAAATGCTGAGAAAACTAAGTACATGGTCATGTCTTGAAATCAGAATGCACGACACAATCACAACATAAATATAGATAATAAATCCTTTGAAAGGGTGGAAGAATTCAAATATTTGGGAGCAACCCTAACGAATCGAAACTCCATTCATGAAGAAATTAAGAGCAGATTGAAGTCGGGGAATGCTTGCTATCATTCGGTGCAGAATCTTTTGTCTTCGAGGTTGCTATCCAAAAACACAAAGATTAGGGTATACAGAACTATAATTTTACCTGTTGTTCTGTATGGATGCGAAACTTGGTCTCTCACACTGAGGGAGGAACAAAGACTGAGGGTGTTCGAGAATAGGGTGCTGAGGAGGATATTTGGGCCTAAGAGGGACGAGGCGACAGGGGAGTGGAGAAGACTACATAACGAGGAACTTAATGACCTGTACTCATCACCAAATATTATTCGGGTAATCAAATCGAGAAGACTGAGATGGGCGGGGCATGTGGCACGTATGGGGGAGGAGAGAGGTGCATACCGGATTTTGGTGGGGAGACCCGAGGGAAGGCGACCACTTGGGAGACCCAGGCGTAGATGGGAGGATAATATTAAGATGGACATTCGGGAAGTGGGATGGGAGGACATGAACTGGATTGATCTGGCTCAGGATAGGGACAGGTGGCGGGCTCTTGTGAATGCGGTAATGAACCTTCGGGTTCCATAAAATGCGGGGAATTTCTTGACTAGCTGATAAACTGTTAGCTTCTCAAGAAGGCCTCTGCTCCCTGGAGTTAGTTAGTTAGTTAGCTATGGAATCTTGCACTGCAACTGTTAATCCCTCCCTTTCACAGCATAAATGTCTTGGTGTAAACCACTTCATTATTCTGTTCTGATTCACATTTTCCTTTCTTACTTCATTTGTGTGCTTCCTGTGTGCCTTTGTTGCTTTCCATGCTGGGATCTTATCTGTGTAACTGCAGTGTAGTGCTGTCACTCTGCATGCCCTCATCTTATCCTTTGCTTGGTTTACTGCTACAGTAAAAGCTGTGATATCTGGTATTGGATTGTCCGAAAATCTTTATTAACCATCAAATTGAAAGAGAGCCCCTTTAAAAATGAAAATTATAATTAAAATTTGAAAGGGTAAAATTACGTAAGTGAACGGTGAAGATGGCAACACAAAAATGTGTATGGTAGTCAGTGTTGTGAATATGATGGTTAAGAGCTAAATATTGGTGGTTGTGTGTTTTTTTATTTTATTTTATTTTATTTATTTATTTATTTTTTTTACATTATGTGTGCACCTTGTTACTTAAGTAGTGGTGAAAAGGACTAGAAAGTGCAGCATGGAAAACAGGATAGGATGTCAAGTGACAATTTAAATGGTTAAGTCTGTCCATGAGGTTGCTAGGTACACTAAGATAGTCCTTAGGCATAATCCTCTGATATCCAGAAAATTATGATATCCAGCAAACCTTTGGTCCCGGAGGTGCCGGATATTGCATATTTTACTGTACTTCCATTCATGTAACTACGGCTTATTTCTGTTTCTCACCATGCCTATAATCTTATTTTTTACTATTTTATGAAGTCCACGTACATTCAGAAATCTGCTCCCATTCTTCTTGAGATAAGGAATATACCCACAGTGCTGCAGGGATGGTAAATTATGAACTCTTGTCATTAATCTTACAGTCAGGGTACCAAATGCTCCCAGATCTGCCTGGGGCCATCAGATCATTCCAAACAAGTAAGTTGGTACTGTTATGGCTCAGGTATTTAGTGTTATAATATCAATTATAGAATTAAGTTCAGCATTTAATACCTTATTTGTCCCATTCAAATAACTTATTTTCAACAATTGTGACTGAAATTTTGGACATTGCCCATCATCTCAAGCTAAAGAACCCCATATTTTGGAGTTGTGATATGCATTTTACTTCAGGTAGAATGGGGGAAGGAGAGCATGTACGATGGTGGACCCATTAGAAGGAGCTAATCTGGGTAGCTGGGCACCCAAATGTAGACTGAGTAAACTGTGTTTCCTACATAAGAAAGTTTTCACTGATCCAAAGTCACTATTTCCTGCAAGTCATAATGGACCACGTAAAAAATACCCATGTCGAGGCATTTGATGTTGGCAGAGGTAATTATTGCTCATTCAGTTGCAGCACATTATGATCTACAGCAACAGAATATTCAAAACTGTGCTTTAATTTCAAACCTTGCCACTGCTTGTCTGTGATAAGCTTCAATTAATGAAAAATGTATAACAAAAACCATGGAAGCTGAAAGAAACAGTCAGTAGGTAATGCACATATGATAAGCTGGTCTATATTCAGTTACTGACTGGTACATTTCCACTATCAAGAATGGAATTAGGTTGCAGGGAATTGTAGAGACTTGTAACACTGGAAGTTTGTCATAATACCAGGCTTAGAATTTTTTCTAGAACTGATTGCTATTTGTAATGCTTTTGTTATTTTCATTATATATGGGTGATTCGTAGATGATGGTGATCAGTTCAAATGCTTTTATGAACTGTGACATATATTATGAAAAATGGTATTAATGGAAAGCTTAAAGAAATATGAATGTTTGCCCAATGATTCCCCTGCCACTTACTGGCCTCTCATGAGTATAATAATTTATGTGCACACACATTCTTCCTCTTACATACCTCCACACAGCTTCACAATGACATGCTGTGTTGCCCTGTCATGAGGTACATTGAAAAAGGCAGGGAATACTGAAAAAACTGGCACATGAAGCCTCTTCATTAACTGGAACGATGGTGACTCCACTGTTCGCCAAAAACCAACTGGTTAAAATTTTTGCTACATCTATGGACTTGCATAACTAGAATTGGTACTCATATTTTAGATGTAAAATTTTTAATCATGAACTTAAGGAATATAGTATATTTTATTTACATGAAACTGACCTTTGTATTGGTTACAGAAAATACGAGAGAAGTAAAACTGTAATTGAGGGGTTCAAGAAAAATGAGGAGGTTCTGAGGGCAAGTTTAGCAGACTATGAGGCCACCATTTGCAAGCAGGAACAGAAGTATGACATGCTGAAGTCCCATGCCATGGCTCAGCTGGAAAGGTAAGTGAATCCTGAAGCTTGCACATGTATTGAACATGTCCATTATCTTGTTTTGGTAGCAGAATCTGGCAGTGTTTCCATCGTGAAATGGGAGCAGGAACTTAATCCTTTGGGCCCACTAGTTGGAGCTGTATACCAAACAAATCTTCTGCTTCTAATTTTCTGCTTTTAGGAGATGGTGACGCAAACATTCATTTGCATAATCAGACTTAGGCAATAGCCATTATCCAGTATATGTCAGCTTATTAACACACCACCCTCACTCTCAAGCAGTTTGTCATTTGGACTTTGTCATCATCTGGCAGAAGAGGAATGACTGTTCTGTTTTGACACAATTAACATCTTCCTGTTTTGGTGAGAACAGAGTGTTCTGCCTGAAAATAAGGTTAACAATTTTTCAGCTTCAATTCTGACTTGTGAGTTTTATAGTTGTCCCCTTACATGCCTCTTTTAGATAATTTGTTGCAGTGCCTTAATAGTACACCACCTTTGCCATCCCCTGTATAACTTCATGGGATTATGCTATGCAAAATTGTCACTGTGCTAGATTGTTTTTGCATGTATTTTTGCATCTTTGAGGTAAAATGGAAACGGAATTCGTTATAACAAGTATTATTCCCAATGTCATTTGAATATAGTGATGTAAAAGGCACAACTATCACCAGATTGAATATATTCTGTGGCATAATATTCAAGTGTGCCATTCTTTACAGTGCAAACCAAGAACTGGATTCTGTGCGTCGCAGTCAACAAGCAGAGACTGCAAAGTTGAAAGCCATGTTAAAGAAAGCAGAAGTAAAAACAAGCTCATTGGAAGAAATGTTAGAGCAGAAAGTAAAGGAAAATCAAGAGCTTGCTTCAATTTGTGATGAACTTATAAGTAAAGTTGGCGGCAGTGAATGAGCAGAACTTCATTGACTTACTGTCTTTCCACTGTGGTAAGATGCAGTCATTGGTGATTATTAATATAGTCCTGAAAAATTTGACTCTCATCTAATGCATAGAGACCTTAGTGATGCACTGTGTTTCATAGGAAACACATGGTTATATTAGGTGAGCAGGATGTCAGCCAGTTTGTATTCATGAGATATCCTGTTCCAGATCTTGACCATGGAACATGTATATATTGGTGCAATATTAATGGTGTACCCATCATTCCAGGCAAATATTTTGTGACACTGCAATGAAGTAGACTATGATCTTACACTCCATTCTGCACCAAAATCCTCTGCAGTTCATACTGTGCCATTACAACACATTAACCAGCCATCTTTCCTCAGTGCACCACATGCTGTTTTCATAACCAATGCAACACACAGATAACTCCAGAATAACAATCATTCTTATGCAAAAGAAACATGTTATGTGGAAAATGATTGTGGTAGGTACACATGGCAGAACAATATTATTGATTTGCATCACATTTTTACTGATTTTTTTTAAGACTCAACTGGTATTTCTTGAAACCACATTTTGCTAAGTCCAGAGGTTTACTGTTATTCATAATGGGTACAAAACTAGATTGCATTATAGTGATTGTATCTATAATGGCGTTGCTTGTTGTATAAAATTGATACTCCTTACTCCTTTTTGTCCCAGGTAACCTGTATTATGTGTGGAAGGATATCTTTAAATTACTCTCAACTACACGTGCCACCTCGAGAATGAAAATTGCTTGAAAATCTTTTACTATTTGTGCATGAGAATTGTGTTTCTGCATTGTTCATAGGCGATTCATGAATCAGTAAATAAAATTGTGAGTTTGTTGTGTGCAGACATATGTTGTATTCTTAGATTTAAATTATTGTAGGAATTTTTTGTCAGGAAGGTGAATGTTAGTGTTTCTTCCCTGAGTAAGGTATTCTTCATTCTTTTATTTTAGAGAGAAATGTATTTTTCAGGAAGGTGAAATTAGTATTTCTGTGCTTGGGGTCAAGAATACTTAAAGACTTTTGTTTTCTACAGAAATGTCAGTTGAAGCTAAGGAAGCCTCAAAGTGTGCACTTTTTATAATTCATGTAGCCTGTAATAAAATGTAACACCCCTATCCATATGCTATACTTAAAAGTTACATTCGTGTCTGGCTGTGAGACAAATGTTTTGCACTTCGAACATATCTTTTATTTAGTTCCTGCAAGAGATGGTCAATCTTTGTTACAATTAGCATTTGCATATTTCTGTAGTAGCTAAGTGCAGTATTTGTCAGTTTTCTATGTTGATTCGTGGTGTATATAAACATTTTTATGTATAGTCGAAGTAAGCAGTGACCAGTTAATGTAGGCTACATTCTTAGACTTGAAAAAAAGTCTGATTCAACTATATACAATATTTCAAAATTTATTTCACCAAAATGTTCATATGATCAGTGGAAGTCTGCAATCTTCCTGGGTATATAATCAAGTATGAAAGCTATTAAAAGTTTCACACCTATAAATACAGTATACTAAGTCACAATATAACCTTGTACTTATTCTTTTATTAGTTTCTGGCGTATGATCCTAAATTGTATGGTATACTACTGCAATATATTCATAGATGTAAAAATTTAGTAGCTTTTGTATGCCTCTGAAGGCGGCAAAATTATGCCAAACATACAGGATGATTTGCACATTTTAATTAAATAAGTTTTACCTTGTGTCAGGTGGTTTTGGAGCCAGGATAGTATAGTGACTAGGCTGTGGGTTGGACAGTCCAGGGTTTGTTTCCTAGAAGGGGCAAGAGACTTTCATCCAAAATGCCCAGTCCGGCTCAGGAAACCACCCAGCATCATATTCACTGGGCACCAGTCATTTCGCAGGGGGTAAAGCAGCCAAGGTTTAATGCTGATCACTAACCTCCAACTAGTGCCAGGGTTAAGAGTGAGTGGAGCTATACCTCACCTGCACCCTGTGTGCCTTCATGGCATGAACAAGGACAGCTTTACCTTCGCCTTTATCGTATGGCTGTACTAAGTTTGCCTCTTGAAAGATACAAGTGTGATGATGACTTGTTTTAAAATACTTTACTGAAGTTGTTCTACAGGGATGCCTCTTTTTGGGGTCAGCATTCAAAATGTGAAGTATTGCGTATGTTTACTTAACATGATAAGCCGTCAGTGTCCATTCAGGCCCATATAGAGCGTTCAAGCTTGTTGTGCCTACAGATGTGTTAGGTGAGGTTCAGGTTTGTACTTTTTTTCTCATATGTCATTACAAATCCCAAAATAATTTTGTACTTTGCAGAAAAATATGTTACTTATCATGAATTCTTACAGTACAGGAAGGTTTAACCCTTTGGACAGTCCAGTCTGATGTGTAATGTTCAATTCTCTGCTGTGCACTTGCCCTCATGTTGTTATGAGTTGGACAGTGTAATGGTCATACTGTGGATTTTGTATAAATATGTTCACATTTTATTCTGTACTGGTTCAGTTAAGTTCTCAGTGTTCTTCTCTTCCTCCCTTCCCCAGCATCCTCTTCCTCCATTTTAATCTTTGTAGGATCTACATGTATTGCACTATGTATATTTTTCCATACATTTTGCACAATCATAAAACTGGCACATTTAAAAGTATGTGCAGTTGGAAAGCAGTGTTTTTGTAATGTGTCTCAGCACATTTGTTTGAGCTGTTTTACATTGTTAATAAAGCCTCTAATGGAGGTAGCTTGAGACTGATATGATAAGGTGTGTCAGGCCTGTTTATTGTCTTACTAGCAGTATTTAAGTTAAAATAATGGGATACAATTTTAATACTAATTTAATGCCTAACTTACTGTCTAATTTGAAATTAAATTGATAATTCTGTATCAGATATATTAAGGACCAGAGTGTAGTTTTAATATATTAAAAGATACATTTCATATGTGTGTGTACTTCACCATATTGGCCAATTTTCCTTTCTTTAAAAAAACTGGTGTTATCAGATCACTATGCTGTCTTGTGTTCCTCGCTTTTAAACTCCATATCGTCTTGTGTTTTCAGAATTTGGTGTAAGTGTTACACCATGCAAGCTACTCTAATCTTGTATGTAACTTCCCACACCAAGTAATAACATGATTGTGATAATGTCCTGTTTGAATAGGATTTATTTCCATCATCATCTATGCATGATGTCAGTCTCCTAGTCCATCAGCTAAAACTTGCACTTTATTGTTAGATTATCAACTTTCCCACTAGGAAGGCCCGAGCAAAGATGGAGTAACTGAAATTGAATGGGGCTTGGTGCAGGAAGTTCTGATATACCCTGATAGACCTGCATATAAGTAATTCTTTGCCTCTGCGCAGCATCCAAATGAATGATCAATGTAAGTATCCAACATTTGGTGGTTACTGTAGTTATTCACACACATATATGTCCATCTGTGGGTGTATTTATGCTGGCAGATCATGCATGCATAAAAAATATTTATTACTGCAGTGTTTATCTTGCCATCATCTCATTATTGCAGCAGCATTGGGTTTGGTTGCGTGATTTAGTAATATTTGTGAATGAAAGAATTTGCATGTACATAATTCACTACTATAAGGTTTAAATTTTTATACAAAGAAACTCGTGTGCATGGATGAAGATTGTAAGCTTGTGAACATTACTGTGGAACTGATGATTTGAGAGTAAAGTGCATGACTCTGGTAACATGGATATGTGTAAGGCAGGTTTTGTTCTAAAAGCATAACATTGCAGAAACTATATACACTTTTTATTATGCCCACTACTGCACACAAAAGTGTATATAGTTTCTGAAATGTTATGCTTTTAGAACAAAAGCATATAGTAGTTGGCATAATAAAAAGTGTATATTGTAAATGACTGCACGGAGAATGTGTCATATTAACCCTTTAAAGACGGAACGTATCTGTTTTATATAAGGACTCAGTGCGTACCGCGCTGTAAACACTCCACTTCGGTTATAAAAACCAGTCTCTTAATGTTTTATAAGGCAAAAGTTGCTGTTTGTTCTGAGATCCACACAAAACACATAAACGCAATGTGGGCACCACGTAGAATTTTTTAATGTTAAACCTGGTGTTACGTAAAGTTACTGCTAGGCTTTAAAAGGTTAAGTATATTTCAGAAACTAGTTTTCTTTCCATCTTCAGGTAAGAGGGGGCCTAGGTTCATCACTAAAGGGGACGCATGTTTTAAGAGTGTCTTTTTGAGGCAGATCTCTCAGACGAGATCCTCTTGTGCCTGAAAAAGGTGACCAGCAGATCTCCACGTGTATCTTTTTCTGTCATTCTGTCCGGAAGGGTAGAGTAGCAGAACTTCACCTCAGAATTGTATTTCTGTTTGTCACCAGGTATGCACACTGAGGAAAGCTGAAATCTTACCATGGGTAGTAAAATTTCACCAAATACAAAAATTCAGAGTACACAGAGACAGGCAGCCTTAAATCTGGGGAAGGGCTACAAGAGACGTAACTAGATTGCAAGCAGTAACGAAATGAAGGCTGTGTGCAGGGTGACAGAATTGACAAGGATAAAACCTCAAGTAATGATACATGCAGGATTTGAAAGTAAGAACACTACAGGGAGAGAAAAGCTGGTCAGAGTTAAGGCTGGGTTATGCATAAACAACAGTAGGCCTTCTGAAGAATATGAAACAGGATTTGACTGAACCACCACCAGGGATTCCAAGAACTGTGGGAGCAAAAATGGAGGATACATGTAAATAAAGTTAGGGAAGAAAGGGCACACAAGAATCAATCCTGGGTACAGGAAACAAAGGTCTTGCTGTTCTGGGATGTCACATAGTGTAGATTGGTAGTTACCAACATTGCAGGACAACCTATGGGCTCCATCTTCAAGGGTCAACCAGTCAACCAGACTGCTTTGGACTTACATGTGTCTTGAAGCTTCTGTGGCGACAAATTTCAGTAAAACCCTCTCAGGCAGACAGCTGTGTCGAAGTGTAAAATTCTTCCAACATTTCAGGGACAGAGTCAGTCCCTGAAATGTTGGAAGAATTTCACACTTTGACATGGCTATCTGCCTGAGAGGGTTTTATTGCTTTGGACTTCCTGAACCCTAAAGACGGGACTGATAGGTTGTCCCGAAACATAGGTAACTAACTACCAATCTGCACTGCATAATATCCCAGAAGAGTGAAGACCTTGTTTACACCTTGAGGCATCCTTAATTCTGTGGCTTGCTCTTCCATTGTGGTAAGGAAATGAGCTATGAATGGTAGAGTTGTCCCTGTGCTTAAGCACCATTTCACAGGTGTATGGAGGAACAGAAGTATAACTTTTATGCATTATGTGGTGGTGAGTGATAGCATAATGCTCCTGTTACTGTACTTTGAGAAAAGAACCCCAAGTACCACAACCACTTGGGATATGATGGCCCTGCAGGCAGTAGAACTGTATTCTTCAAGCCCATAGCCAGCTCACTTCAATGGGCTATCCTTTCATTGTGATCATCTCAAATGTTTATTCACATTGTGGCCAAACAGCGTCCACAAGTACGGTGTACATTTCTTTCAGAACTCCTTCAGTGCATGCACGCTTTTAAGCCAGAAGTTTGACAAACTTCAATTTTTCTTCCATTTCATAACACATCTTGCAGAAGTGATACAGTCTGAAGTTTTTGTGTGGTCCGAGAAACCATGTAGTATGTACTTGTGAACAACCTGTATTAAGTTACCCTCACGCAAGGAAATGCCATGTCTGGAGACGGCATCAGCACATTTCAGGCATTTGGTTAAGTGAAAAATATGCTACTATAATCAATAACTACAGAAAGATGTCCCCAAGGGGAGGATGGGAAAGAATGAAAGCACTCCTCTTTACAAGAAATAAGGAGGTAATTCATTGTATAATTGTAAAATTTCTTCAAAATATGTACTGGAATATCAAACGCACTCTCAGTGCTTTGGGAACTGCAATTACTGTATTTACAACAGAATTTTTATCATATTTCGTGATTTAGAATTTGGGGGAGAAAAGTAGACAGGAGCTAATTTTTATGTGGCTTTTAATATGAATATAAGAAAACTAAAAGAGTAATGCAATGCCTCAAAAGTATGTTCAGAAGAATCTTCTGTAACATGCAGGAAAAATATGTAATGGTACCAAATTTATAACAAGAGTCTGTCTGCCTTGCAGTGTGTTCACAAGAAATACCTTAGAAATCACTCACTTCAGAAGACAGGACATTGCTTTTTTCCAAATGTATGCTACGAAGAGACTGTGCACGGTGCACAGTGTTTCTGTCTGGATTTACTTGGCCCATTGTTTCCAAAACCATAACTTTACACCAGTATGCACCATTTTTTGAATACCTGTTCTCTTACAACAGAATGTACACCTTTCTTCTGAAAGACACTGCAGCAGCTCACACCACAAACCACTCCCATGACCATCTTTATGTATGGTTAGAAAAATCTAATATTAACTGCAGCGCATTAAACTCAAAGTCATGGACCCACACTCACGACAAACTGGAATAGCACAAACTGCTGCCCTGTATCCATCTTGCAAAAGTTAAAGAGTGCAGTCTGGTGCATGGAGCTATCCAAAAATATTGTGGTATATGTACTGAGTAGGAAATTCCAATTAAAATAAGTATACACTCTCATTATTCTTATTTTATTCATCAGTATGTTCTGCTAAATACAGTTTTGTTTCATATTTACCAAACTGTCACAACTGTTCAGATGAGATTATTGGCATCAACAGGGGCAAAATGTTTCAGTGTATCGGTTACGAGTCTTAAAGTGCAGTGTCAAGTACAGTCATCTTTATACTGTCGTCTATATATTGTCAGGAAAATCGGAAGTAAGACTTTTATGCCATGTGTCCATGTCAATCGACTCCACTGTAAATCTTTAAAGCATACAGTAACCCTTGTCACAGTTTTCATTTAATCTGCATCAATTTGGCAACTTCTTTGCGTACAACCACACCAGGTGTTTTGTGGACTTTTTTGTTGAATTTGGCAATCGTCTTTACATCTGTTGCACTACCGCCACCTGTGGCTTCAAACTCTGCCAGCACCTTCTTCTGCAGTCTCTTTAAAGGCATTTCTTTGTCTTCTTTTGATTCCAGAACTTTTACGATGATTTGTTGCCAGTTAAATTTTGCTCTGTCTGCTGCTGTGTGAGGGGCTTCTTCCTCAGCCATTTCCTCGGTGTCTACATAGCAGTAACAAAAATAAGGACTAAGTTACAATATAGTGACTAACATGGGTATGACATTCCACAATATATGCGCTAGTAAACTTGGTCCAAAGCTTATTGCTGAACAGGAGCCTGTCACAGGAATAAACATGTAAATATAACTTCTCTGAAATAGCCTACAGAACAAGCTGTAACTGCTGACAAATTTTAGACGTAATGACCCAATTTTAAGTGAATTCACACTGTACTTACCATTTCTCTTCAGCTTTTTCTTCGTAGGCTCCTCCTGTCTACACATATCTTCTGCTGCATCTTGACCCTTCTTTCGTTTCTTTTTAGAAACTCCGCTCTCAGATACTTCAGCATCACCAATATCTGTAACACCTGTATCTATTTGCTTCTTCTTCGATTTTTTTCCCTTTGCCAATTCAGTATCCTCTGAAATACCATTCTTTGACACAGTTTCTTCTTTCTTATGTTTCTTCTTCAATCTACCTCCTTCCTTTATTTCAGTATTCTCTGACATACCAGTCTGTGCTCCATTTACATCTGCCTGAGTTACTTGATTATCCTCTATTTCCTTTAATTCTGCTTCATACTTCGCCCTTTTTCGCCTCTCTTTCCGTTCTTTTTTGCTAAGCTTTTCATCTGCCTGGGTCTCTTGGCTCGGACTGTCATCATGTTCTTCTATATCATTTTTGTCATCTATAGCACCAGTGTTCTCTGCTTCTTGCTGGTTATCTTGTTTGTTTTTGAGTTCCTCCTCTTTACTGAGTGCCTCCACCTTATCAAAAACACTGTCTGCTGCTTGTACATTGTACTGACTTTTCATGAAGCTTCTCAGAAAGTTCTGCAATTACAGTGACACATTACCTTCACAGAACATGACATAAAAAAACTGCAACCAATAATAGAATCAGTACAGGCTACTAAATTTTGTTATTTATGTATGATTTTATTTAACAGTGTGTCAGTAGTTCTGATTACTCAGAATTAACTTCAAAGGATCTAGAAAAAAACAGTAACGACTTATTTTCACATTTATTTGTGTCATGGCCTAATTTGAGGTATCATCCAGGCACATCCCTAGGAGTGAGGAAAAAATCACACAAAAGAAAACCTCTAAAGACTGCCTGTCTCCAGGCTGAGAATTGAATCTGGCACCTCTCTGTAACTAAACAAGTAGTCAAGAAACATGACAAGGAACCAATTACATTCCACGGTACAAATGTGAATATCTCAACACATTTTGTGTAACAACAACCGTTGTACTGTTTGCGAACTGCGTTCTTCTGGGGTATTACACAGCATCAACTGGTAATACTTTCCCGACGTTTCAGGACAACGTATCGGTCCCATCTTCGGGGACCAATACGTTGTCCCACAACACTGGTAAAGTATTACCATTCAGTGCTGCATAATATCCCAGAAGAGTGCAGTTCTCATCAACATCGTGGTGGAAGCCTGAAATCATGGATGTATTCTTTGTTGGAATAGTTTATGTACCAACTGCAGAGGTTATGTAGCAAGTAGGATACATTCTGAAGGTAGCAACAAATTTTAATTGACTTCAAAACCCAATAAAAAATTCAGTACTGAACTCAACACCAGATCTATCTCATCGTGCAAAATAAATCTCAAATTACCTGGAACTTTGATTTCTTTCGAGGAACGTTTTCACGCTTCACAATGGCGTTTAGAATTGTCTGCTCATCATGGGAAAGACTACTCTGGTTTTTGTGCAGAGACTGAATATTATCTTGCCATTTCTTCTGTTTATATTCTCCTTTGTGTGCTGAAGGACGCGGTACAAAACCCTTTGCTGAATATTTTTCTTCTTCAGAAACACATTTTGTATGTGCCGGATATGTCTCCGCACTGTAAAATACTCATCATCAGTATTGAGCAACATGTGGAATTCTCAGGAGAACATTAAAATCTCATAAATAAGGAAAGAAAAAATAACACTTAAAGTAATAACACTTTGCCCATTCAGTCCAAAACACTACTGTGTGCCCAGTTTTCTGGTTATTTAAATCTGAAATGAGATTCCTGTTCTAGAAAGTACACATCGCTTCTCTTTTTATTATGTTCTATTACAAGACAAACAGCTAAGTGTGAAGAAATGAATCATGTTAGACATGGCATAAAAAAAGTGATTATTTGAGGAATGGGAAACAAAGGTGCTTTGACAGCAATAAAAACTTAAGAACGGAAATAACGCACACACACACACAGGGAAGAAGGTCACTGTTTGGTGAATGAGAAAAAGCCAACTGGATAGAAAACTGTTAATTTGCCATTACACAATGTGCATTAATACCCTCAAAATGCTCGCTTTTTTGGTACAAAGTAACGGGATGTAGAGACATGGGACTGCTGAAAAGATGGCTTTAGCGCTAGCAAGGGCTTTTGCAGGGCAATGGAAAAAGCCGTCTGTGCAGTATCTTCCAGCTTTAACATCTATGCATCTATTTGTAGGAGGTTACTGTTTGTTAAGTTTAATAAATACACTGCAGATGCTAATGTAACCCACCCTCAAATTATGTCTGTTACAGCTGCGTAGTGAAACCTGCCTATAACAAAGGGACCGAAAATATTTACGCACCATTGCCGGCAGGGTCTGTTTCATGCAGGTATTTGAACTTCAGATCCTCGGGACTAAAAGTTTTCCGCTAAAGACAGGTCTCTGTCATGCCCAGGTTCCGATTAAGACAGGTTTCACTGTAACTGTAAAAGGGGCATCACTCCCTGGGCTTAATAAATGGCAAGGAACTTCATAAGCAGATGGGTGAAAATGAATTTAATTCGCCTGTACCTGAAGTCCTTGCAACAGTCTACACAGGTTACTGCAACAGGCTTTCTTGAACACAAAGTCTGGTAGTGTTTCTCAACTTTACTTTTTTTCAGTGATTCTCCGCAGTGTGCACAAGTAAAAAATACCATTGCTGCAACAAATACACAAATACAGGAGACTACACTTCTCAATACAATACCCAGTAACATGACTCTGTACCCTTCTTTATGGTTGTGAACAAAATGTCTTGCATTACAACTGTATCACTGTGGTGTCGATCCTCAGATTCATTACTGCAGAGTGAAGAAATACATGAAAATTGTCTCAGCACCCAAACATTTATGGGAACCACACATGAGGTGGTTATCACTCTCCAGACAAGAGTTATGTTGGGTTAAGAATTAAGAACTGCTTCAGGAGAACTTTTAACATTTAAATGACCTGTTTGCATATGCGAATGCACATAAAAACACTCCTACAAATTCATTTTATATATTTAGGCAACAAGGAAATCTGCTGCATTTTTAAGATGTACTGCATAAGCTCTTTATTTTCCACCAAATGATGTTTACTTCATAAATTTATCTTTCTCTGTTCAAATAATACATTTTTCATAAACCATGCGCTAAAATTTAAATCCCAACTGTGTTGTTTGAAGGTTACATAGCAGTTACCACAGACATTTCCTAATTGTAATAATAATAAACATGATGCCTCAGTTTTACTGTTATTCGGGTTAACACACAAAAGGTTCACGATTGGCTTTTCTAATCCTGAGATCAGCACTTTGAGGCCTATCTATTAATATGGACAGCTGAAATTCTGGGAGAAAATGGGCTTCATACTTCCCAGTGGCTTCAGGCTTTCATAATGCCTGCTGTGCTCAAGGACATGGCAAAAATACTCCCTATAGAACAAACATGACTACCATTTCAGAACTGTCTATTGCCTTGAGTTTCTTCAAAGAGAGTGTCCTGGAAACTGGGTCTATTTCCATCATTAGCACAAAACTTTCTCTTCAACATGTGATAACAGAAGCAGATCCAGTTTCCCAGATGTGTTTCTTACAAACTCAAAACAACAGGCAATGTCCAAAATAATACCTATTCTTATTCTTATTCACTCATTAACCACATGAACATACACAAAATATCTATTTAATAGTATGTACTCATGTGCAATGCATGCACATTATGCTCCCAATTCCTGCATTGCACAACCTGCTAATAGCTAATACTGTATATGTGCCTTGCTACTGGAGACACTGAACATGTGTGTAAGGAGAAAAACTGAACAGGGCCACTAAAAGTGGAAAAAAGTAAAACAAATTACAGAAGATAAAATCAATTACTACACACACCAGTTTCCTGCATTCTGCTGGGCCTTTTATGTGCCTATCATTGTCATACACCATTGTAAACACACACAAATCATGAGATTTAAACCCCCTATAGTCTGTGCATGGCTCCACATGCAGCACCACAGTTGGCAACATTAATTTTCTGCTTGAAATATCCCTTAGTATCACATAGTGAACAAGCAGTCTCCAACACCAGTCTATCTTAAGTGCAGAACTGTAAGAAATGCATTGGAAATACGCAAATCTTAAAACCATTTGCACAGTGCCAAAGTGTATATATACTAACCTAAAGCAGCTTAACCTCCTGTCTGAAGGCAAGAAATGCTTTGGACATGTGTGATACAAATCTTAAAAGCAGTCACTTTGACGAAGTGTGTATGTGCTTAGTTCAAACAACCTAATCTAACCTAAGCGCAAAACTGCAAGAAATAATCGAGTGCCACCCGGTAACAGTGGTATACAACAAACAGCCAAAGTCCCAACACCTCGCTATTCGAGAACATGTTCCACACTAAGTCTAAATTATCCCAACATCGTAACTTCACTCGAACACTTTCATGTAACATATTACTTGAGGGCCTCTATCATTACTGTAATGGTTATGTGAGGCTGGCATTATGAATGGAACGACTACGTCACATGTACAAACAGTACCTTAATTGATTAAAAGTAACCTTTGACGAGAAGCACCTGATTTGCCACAGAAACTCTAATAAGTAATAGTCACAATGGTATTTTATTTAGGAGATGTAATAATGCCGCGAAAACTACGTAACTCTTCAGTAACTACCAAGAACTTTCATACGGGAATAATGACATCAAGTCACAAAATCTTAGACGTTACATCAAGTATTAAACAAACAGTATTTAGTTATTGTAATAATATATGTATGAACAGTACTCTGTGTTCAATGTTACCAGTATCAGTGGTTTCAATGGTTCTTTTTTTACACAGCTAACAGCACGTGGAAATCTTCGAACAAGCCGAACCAAACAAACGACGCTCGACGACGATAGCGCATTGGTCGATAAACTGCGCTGCGCACTGTGGAAGCGACCACCGATTACAGAGTGATAGAAATCCGTGTCTGGGCCGGGATGTAGGTAATCCGTGGAGGTTAGGATGCGGTGTGGTTAAGTGGGGCGTTTATTAGGTTGATAATGAATGCGATGTTGCAGTGTTCGCGTTGATGGTTACTTTGTTAGGCTATTTAACGATTTGGTGTGATGCAGTTTGCTCCTTTGTGACTGCTTATCTAACGTGGTAAATTCTGTGCCAAAGCGGATTTACTCCATAACTGATAGGACGCCGTGCTGTGGATTGTGTCTTGTGCTGTGTGTAAACTAGAAGAACATGTTTAAGAACACATTTCAGAGTGGTTTTTTGTCTATTTTGTACAGCATTGGAAGCAAACCTTTACAAATATGGGATAAGAAAGTGAGAAATGGTCATATAAAAAGAATAACGGACAATGATATTCAGTCGTTAGTCCTCGAAATTGTTGGAACTAACGTTAGTACCACATACATAACCTGCCCAGCCGATGCAAAGAAAACCCTTGGCATCAAGCTCCCATTTTTAGTTATGATCATTAAGAATTTGAAGAAGTACTTTACATTTGAAGTGCAGGTATGAACCATTAGTTGCAGTTCGTGTAACTTTGTACAGATAATTTGCTACTGTAATTTGTGTCGAGTAACTTATAAATGATGGCGTTCAGAATAAAACGCTGTTGGGAAGGATGTGTTTTATGAGTTTTATCATTGAATAAGGTATAGTATTTTTTGCAGCTGAAGTTATTCTAATTACATCGGGACAAAAGAGGCGTTTTACCTGCCCACTAAAGCTGGAAACACTGAATACTCCTATTCCATCAGAAAAGAAAAGTGGTTTAAGGGAATGTTAGATAATATAATTAACTAGACCAGCGACTAGATTAATTGCGGGTCTGAGCTTTGCATGCTTTGGGAAATCATTTCATGAACGGTGAAGGGAGACCCACCTCTGTATTTGAATTCAGTTGAAGTCCCAGTGGGTGTTCACTGGCGTTCTTAATTTTGAAGCCACTTATTAATATTAACACATGTAGCACTAAAAGATTTCTTCATTAGTGTACTGGATTTACCTGTTGTTTTGTATGGGTGTGTTTAACTTGGTCTCTCACACTGACGAAGGAACAAAGACTGAGGGTGTTTGAGAATAGGGTGCTGAGGAGGTTATTTGGGCCTAAGAGAGATGAGGTGACAGGGGAGTGGAGAAGACTATGTAGCGAGGAACGTAATGACCTGTAATCATCACCAAATATTATTCGGTTAATCAAATCAAGAAGAATGAGATGGGCAGGGCATGTAGTACATATGGGGGAAAGGGAGGTGTATACAGGATTTTGGTGTGGAGACCTGAAGGAAGGTGACCATTTGGGAGACCGAGGCATAGATGGGAGGATAATATTAAAATGGATCTTCAAGAGTGGGATGGGGGGCATGGACTGGATTGAGCTGGCTCAGGATAGGAACAGGTGGCGGGCTCTTGTGAATGCGGTAATGAACCTGGGAGTTCCGTAAAATACAATTAATTTCTTGACTACCTGAGAAATTGTTAGCTCTCAAGATGGTCTCTGCTCCATGGAGTTAGTTAGCTAGTTAGTTAGTTAGTTAGTTAGTTAGTTAGTTAGTTAGTGTACTGATTACTACTACTACTGTCCCTCTTAAAATGGAACCCACTGATGGAATGTACAGGCATGCTCATTGTTTGTACATTAACAATGCGTGTTAGAAAGGAAGTTTTTATCGCTTGCCTGCCCATATATGATGAACATTTCTATTGCAAATCCAGTTCGTTATTTACTAAACATGCTGCTATCTGGTGCTATACAGTTTGAGCTATTGACTGTGTTGTTCAATGAAAAATGAGCCAGTTGTTGGTGTATATCAGAGGAATTGAGATTGGCTGCCTGTGTTTGAAAAATTGTTACGAGTTTCCTCTCTATATAGAGCAGTAAAAGATTAAGAAACAAGTTCAGTGTGTTGTGGAAGCATATGGTGGCTTTGAAGACATCAGCCAGTGATCTCAGTAGTGCTATCCCAATCTGTTAATGGATCCAATTCGTTGATCTTCTTCTTGTGTTTGGTCCTTTTTTTTATAATTTTAGGGAAGCAGATGACAACACACAGCACATGCTTAAGAAAACACACATTTTAAACATACTGTATTATACACAAAGCAGTGATTAAGTGCAGTGCTTAAATAGTACACAGTGGTGTTTCTTGTGAGTGCACACTCACACGGAAGAATCAGCTGATCTTTCTATGAAGCTGGACCAAACTTTCACCTTCTTACTCCTTCCCATCCTCCTCGTCCTAGCATATGGGCGTATGTCCCGTTCCAAGGTTACTGAAAACTGCTGTGTCCATCCGTAGGCATTCTGAATGGACGGTGGCATATAGATTTATAGTTCATTTTCTCCAGCAGCCTATAGTCCTTTCTTCAGTGTGCTTGTGCTCTTCATGGAATGGGGTAAAATGTTTCTTCCACCATTGTTGCTGAACTTAGTTTTTCTCTTATTTCCACACTGCTGTTCTGTTTTCATCTTGTTGCCATAAAACCCAACACTCACTTCCAGATAGTAAGGCTGGTTTTATTACTATGTTAGGTAATCTTAGATGAATTTCGCTTTTCATTTGTTGGACAAAAGATTTCTTATTACAGTCCTTAAATTATAAAATTTTGCTAAGTTGTCTTCCAATTTGTTATTCTTCCACATACAGTTGAACTCGGTTGTAATGTCATGTACGGGACTGAATCTTTTGTGTCAGTATAAACAGTTGCTGTTATAACTGGGGAGTGTAATGTTAACATTAATGTTATGGTAAGCAGTGAGTAATTAATTGGTACCACAGAATATCTGACGCTATAGATAAAGTGTCACATAAACCAGTGTCATTATAACTGGGTTCGACTGTGTATTCCACATTCCAGACGCTTGAGCCTCTCTTGTTTGCCCTTTTAGCACTATATTTACCCAAAGCATATTCTTGCAAATTATAGCCATTCATTTACTTTTTCTTCTGACATTTTAATTTTATAATTTGTTAGAATATCACAGACCCATGATGCATAAATTTCTTTTATGTAGGCACTGTTAAAAAAAATCACTGTGCTTGTTTGTTCTGAGTTCTTATTACCAGTTTTTTTAGGTTGTTACATAATGTGTGTCTGGATTAAAACATTCATGTGGTCAGTCAGAATCATCTACTGTAACTTTTCTCCTGTATTATTCTTGTATTTTGTCTGAAATCTGGTAGATGTCTCAGTAGAGTTACCAATGAAGGGCATATTTTATCTCCACTGCATTTCAGTTTTGATCTAGAATATATTAAGAAAATTGAAGCAAGAATTGTCTGTTATTTTGATGTATAAACCTCATAAGAATCTGTCACATGAAGGCTAAGAATAAAATGTGATGGTAAAGTTCACCCTAGAACAGGCCATGAAGGGCCAGAAGGGAGGTAGGGGTAGAGCTCCGCTCTTACATCAATGCTAGTTGGGGGTGGGTGGTCAACGCCATAGCGCGGCTCTTTTACTCCTGGGAAAGAGGCCTGGTACCCCTTGTACAGGAGGCTGCTTGAACCCCGTGGCCAGTCTGGATGGGTGTGGAAAATATCGCCCTCACTAGGATTCGATCCCGGACCGTCCAGCCTATAGCAAGTCGCTACACTGACTACACTAACCTGGCCCACAAGACTAAGAATAAGTAAAATAACATGATTATAATGGGATAATGTATGAGGAGACAAACTGGGATAGCCTCTAGGTAGTATCCTGTGTGGGGGATGTACTGTTGGGCATTTTAAGCTTTCAGACTGTATTACCAGAGAGTTTAGTTACAAAGTATTTCTTTGTAACCACAATCACTCATTGTCTTTTACAAGAGTGGACCATCATGTGACAGCTTTCTCCTTTCTTCTGTAAGCTGTCCTTTTATTTGTGTCCACTGTTTACCTCCTATAATTTGTGTTATCCTTCTTTATTTTCTGTCTTCTTCTCTTGATCTTCCTAATTGTTATTCATTAGCATATTTTAAGATATGGTAAGATCAGAAAGCCTGTAATGGATACTGTGTTGAAGTATGTTTCACACACCAAATTGTGCACAAAAATTGAAATACGTAAAATAAGATAATCTTTATAGAAGGCTGTAATCACATCCCAGCATGTTTCGGTGCATCGAGAACACCATCAGGATGGTGCTGTTGGTGCACCAAAGCTTATTGTGATGTGATTAAAACCTTCTGTAAAGGTTATTTATGAATTTTAATTTTTGTGCACGAGTTGGTGCGTGGTACATATTGTTATTACGTGCGTGGAATGGACAATATAAAACTGAGTTGAAGATTCTATTCTTGTGTGATGGATGTTACATTGTTTTGTTGTGTGAGTAGTTACTGATGTTTTGAAGGATTGTAGTGCCTTCATCTTCAGAGTCAAGCAATCCAAGAAGAGTATCTGCATGGTAGATAATGTGTATGAACTTATCTCCTCCTGCAAGTATGATTCCACCAGTCTCCACACTCCTGTATCCCTACTGACGATACACAGAACCAATGTTCGCATTGTCAATGACAACACCCATCCCCTCACACTGTCGTGTAGCATAACCATACACCCATCCCAGCTAGTACACCTGGGTCATGCTCAGTGCACATCACAACCATCCCTACAGGCTTGCCACCCATGCTTTTCTTTTTCTGCCCTCATCACCAACATGTATACACTATATTGTACCTGCATGGCCACTGTTCTGCAACTGCACTATGATCCTTCAACATGTGAGGCACTACTCACCCGACACAGTGTCACATCCCAGAAAACTTGAATGCTCAGCAACACCACTGTAAGAACCTCAGATCTCAAGGGTATGGAATTCCTTTTTATGTAATAAAACTGATTATAATTCTTGCTTTTCAGATCTTAGATGACAAGAATGTACGCAGACGCTTCAGGGCTAGTAACTACCAGTCCACTACAAGGGTAAAACCATTTATTTGTACAATGCCTATGAGGCTGGATGATGGATGGAACCAGATTCAGTTCAACTTGGCAGATTTTACTCGCCGTGCCTATGGCACCAATTACATAGAAACCCTTCGAGTTCAAATCCATGCAAATTGCCGTATCAGACGAGTTTACTTTTCAGATCGACTCTACTCTGAAGATGAATTGCCAGCAGAATTCAAACTTTTCCTTCCAATTCAGAATAAGGCAAAAGCATGAAGAAGCATTAAATGTCAGGTTTACGTTGTCAGCATATTTAGGAAAGCATTGTGTGAAGCCTGGACTGTGGAAAGTACAAGGTAAATGGCGACTGGTATCGTAAAATATTGATGCACTCTGAAGTGTGTTGGAGACATTTCTTGCTATAAGTTAATTTTAATAAATACTGAGCACAATTGGAACCTGAAAGGGAACAAATGGTGGCATTCAGAAATGTGAGAAGTGTTTCAAATGTAACATAATGAGTTGACTTTTTACAAGCCCCTCCTTTGGCATATGTGATGATTTTCACGTGTACTGAACCATTTTGTGTGTATGTGTGTGTGTGTGTGTGGTGGGGGGGGGGCTGTGTGCAGTAATCAGTAACATATTTTATGAAACAACTGCTTCCTTTATGTGGATGTGAGTATATGTTATGGCACTGTTACCCATCACCAGGTCATTTTTGGTCACCCACGACCACAAACAGGAAGATCATTTACTTATACACACATGTGTTCATATCGTATCATATTTTTTGATGGATGCACCATTAATATCAGCAATAAAACATAAAAGTAAAAACCTACTATAATGATATAAAATTGAACTATAACTAAACTGAGTTATTGATGTTTATGTCAGTGTTGGTGTTTGTTGTCAGTATTGGTACTGGTTTATGTTGCATTTGTTCCTTTTGATTACTCTTAATATTAGTAGGTATAGAAATCCATTTCTCTGTACAAAAGCATTCTAGTCTTTATGAGATGTAGAATATTTAATTCTGTGTACTGCATTTTTTGTTTTGTATTCACTTCACTTCTATGTAATATGTGTAGGTTATATATAGACTTCAGGAAGATCCTTTTATTTTATTATTTATTTGGTCACAGGATGCTGAAATAATAAGTTACTGTTCAGTTTATTAACTTTATTTTGATGTTTGAAGCTAGAAAAGTGCATGTGAATTTGTGTTAATTAAGATTATATAGATAATAGCTGCTTACAGAAATGTATGTGGTTGGCTGTCATACGTGCTGGTTAAGAGTGAACTGTCATAATAGTCTGTATGTTTGTGTTGGTTGACGATTACATCAGGAATTTGATTATAGATGTCTCTGTATCCTTCAGGTGTATGTCTGTTTCTGCATATTCACATTCATATTCCAATTTTAGAAAATGGCCCCTTTTTGTGTAGACACAGAGTAGTCGCAGTGTTGGCCTGATCTTTTTAATAACAGTGATGTGCCCCATAAATCGTATCTTACAGTTATGGCCAGTCTAGCCTATGTGTCCTTTATTATGATTGAGGCACTTAGTTGCTACACTGCACTATTATTCAGTGAGTCTGTGTCCTCAACTTTGCCACTCAGATTGTGTTCTTTTCATTTTTTTAATCTCAAAAGACATTCCGAAGTTTGTATTCCTGAAGAGTTTTGTAATTTTTGTAGTTTCAGTATGAGTATGTAAAAGTAGCCCATGTTGATTTTTTTAAAATTGTTTTAGACATAATTTAATAATGTTGGGTTTATATTGACACAGTCAGGTAGGTACACTTTCAAAGTATGGCTGTTCTTATTTGTACTTCTGTTACTGTTCCTTTGACAGTGGGTAGTTGTGCGTTCTGTCTGGTAGAGACTTTATTGCTAAATTTTGTGCTCATGGGGGTTTATAAGAATTGTCAGAAATAATGATGTCAATTGCTGATGGTTTTCTACACATATGGAAAGATAGTTATGTTTCTTGGTAATACTTATGGTCAAAAAATTTGTTGTTACACACCAGTAAAGGTAAAGTTGTCCCTGTGCATGTCATGAAGGCATACAGGCAGAGTAGAGGTGTAGCTCCAATCATTTGTAACGTCAGCACTAAGTAGGGGTGAATGGTCAACTTCACTGGTTTCTTCAGCTTCCTTGATGTCAATGTTGTGGATTGCTTGCCAGCCAGGTGCTTCATAACAGGTCCAGAGAGATGGAAAATATTGTTGGTGTGAGGTTGATGCTGTGTGGCGTGGGGGGTCCATAACCTCCCAGGCATAGGACTATAACCAGGCAAATGTCCAGATGGCAGTATGGGGACAGGCATTATTGTGGAATATGATGATTGATTGGCACAGCAGCACAGGCCTTCTGCAACTAATGGCCAGGTATAACCTTCCAAAGTGTACCACAGTGACACTCAATTACAGTGTCACCATGATGGAAATCCACAAAAAGCAGACCTTTCATTATCCAACAGACAGTTACTGTGAACTTCCATACTGATGCCTTTGCTGTGAGAGACAATGGTGCTTCTATATCATGGATGGTTTTTTGGTTTTGGGTGTCATGTGACTAATCCATGTTTCATCAATGTGACAGTCTACTGCAGAAACCACTCTTCTTGTTTTCTGTAACATGTCAAATGCAGGAGAGAGGGTTCCAGACAAGGAGGTTTGTGGTCATTGTGAGATTTTGTGGCACACGGCATGCCAACACTCTCATGTAATCTAGTTGGTTGTGGACACTCCAGCGAAATGTGTAGCAGGCCGGCGATGTCAGATTAATACGGCTGTTTTTTTCCGATATGGCACGTGCACGGCAGTCATCCGCAGTGGACATGCTAAGACGCGCTGGTTGCTGCTTTGCAACATCTTTACTGATCGCATGACGTTACTGTACTCTGTATACCTCCACCAACTGGCGATGAATTTCCATGAGCGAAAAAGACTTAACACGCAAAGATCCGATCAAATCTGCCCTCCCGTAGCCGATCTACAGACGCCGGTTATGCGGTGACATCCACAGTGGGATGATGGTATTTAACGTTACGCATGCTGTTACAGTACTTTTTAAACACGTTTCTAGGTTTGAGAATCACTTAAAATTCTCGTGCTCAAAATGTTGTTATATATGTATGTTTTAGGCCTACCTGAGAATATTAGGGACGCCTATTTTGAAACCTTTTCTGTATAATTTTACTGATTACCTAGTTCCGAAGCTTCTCGTATTACAAGTCTTAACATGAGCTTGTGATTAGGTATTGGAAATTCGTTGCTATGCATCTCATTGAGGAAGTCTTTACACATTGGAAAAAAGAAAAAGTCGGCTGGCGTCTGAAACTACTCCCATACCCGATCCTTCTGATTTCTCCTGCTATATGACATGTGTGTCGCAGCATAGTGTGAAACAAATAGCGCCGCGAACCATGGTACCACAGATAAGCATAGTACCTTTGCAATGAAAACGGGCACGAGGTGTGTGTGTTGTGACATCTCGGGGAAAATGGAAGAACTTAATATAGCCTAAAATCTTGTAGTGAAGTGTTTTTTGTTCTGTCTGGAAACGAAATAATTGTTACGTTTGTACGGCATTTATTACATACAACGAACCTAGTTTTGAAGTCAGTGCATTTGTGTTTTTGGCGGTTTATCATATTATTACTGACATTTTAGTCTGAATTAAAAATCAAAATATTCGTAATGTTCATTCGGCTGGGCGAAAACAGAACCTGTCTTTTCGTGGAAGGTATGTCTCTTAAATCAACTACTCCACGATGTGAAGTTTCTGCGTATGATTACTACTTTTCGTGCAATGGTTGGAGTATTCCTTAATAGTGGCAAGAAATCTGAGCGTGTAATTCCATGTATTAAAGCAGACTGCTGTGACAGACTTTTCCTCTCGTTTCAAATCGGCAGTATCTTTTCAAGCGCACGCAATCGAAATTGTATTGAGCCGTGAGCGTCGTATGAAAACGACGCTCTAACCAGCGTCATTTGTTCATCGGTGTTTTTACGGCGTCGTCGTTAGAGGTCATAAGTAAAAAGATCGTTAATAATCAAGAAATCCTTTATATAGGCCTATTTTATGAAATGGACGACGGGTGAAAAAGGGGAAAAATGGGGACGGCACCAAATTTAGAGAAGTTATGTCGTATATGTACTGCTGAACAAACGGATAATATTCTCATATTTAGTGAAGAAGGGAAAAAACTGTATTTAGAAGCGAAAATGAAGAAATATTTACACATAGCGGTGAGTTCATTGTGCGAATATTTTTGCGTGACACTGTCAGTCTCGCCATTTGCCGGTAATGATGTATGTGCGTGAATGCAGATTTTTTTCTGTTTCATATTAAAAAAAGAAAAACACTTTTAGGTTAAGTAAATATTTTTGTTGCTATTAGCCGTAACGCTATATTCGTGAACAAATCTCATTCCAGGTGTAAGTGTAAAGGCGTTAAACTGTTGGTTCGTTTTAAATTGTAATTTGTGTAATTTCAGGTTTCAGTTGAGGATATTTTACCGAAAATGGTTTGCACAAATTGTTGCAAGAAACTGGATAGTATACATCGTTTTGCGTGCATGGCAGTAAAAATGCAAGACAAGCTGAAGATGTTGCTTGAGACTCCTTCAACGGAAGAAGTGAAGAAGGAACACAGCATATTACACTCCATACTCAGCAAGGTTCATGTTTTAAATTATTGAATCATATTTCCTTATATTGTTATTCCATTTAAAGTAACTTGTGTGATCTGTGTGTGAGCCATGATGTGAACATTTGTTCTTAAAGCAGACGATATTCTAATATTTAGAAAAGCTGAGTTTTTTCTTGTGTATGGTTTTATTTGGAACACATATATTCAAGTAGTGTCTTTCCTAAGTGTAGGCCACATATTTAATCTTCACTTCTCATCGGTTTTGGCTACCAATTATATGCATGTGTTGCAGCCATCCACGTGCATATTATAATTCATGTTATTCATTTTGAGCAGTGTCCTGTTTTATGAACAGTAGTATGCATGTGTCTGTCAAAGCACATAAGATATATTTTACAGTGCCAGAACTAATGTTACCAGGTGTGAAGTTCACAATAATAGCAGTATGCTTGATTTTGGTTCTTCCTTTTATGTTTGACTCAAACTGGATTTCTAAGTGTGTTGAAGCAAATGTGGGTGGAAAGTCTTCATTAATTAAACTTGTTGCTGTTGGTATTGTGCTGCCATCAGCTGATCTCCTTGGTAGGTAATAATGTTGGACTAGACGTTTACTAACACGGAATACCAAGGAATTCACTCATGTTGTACTTGAAGAACCTAGAAGAAGGCCATATGAATTACATTAACACATGCAGTTTTGATTGATGCTTGTTTGTATATGCTGTGGCATAGCAGACCAGACTTAACTGGGGTGCACCTGTGAGCTTGTATTGTTATAATGTTTAGATCTTCAAGTTATGTAATGTCTGGGAATTCAACAGTTTTACACTGTGAGGAATGGGCGAAAAAACAATGTACAAGATGTTTATGTTAATTATTTTGGCATATTTGACGTGTCTTATGCAGAACCTGCTTGAACTTGTTTGAATTCAGGAATTAGAACTAAAAACCGTAATGTGTTCATGATTTTGATACGGAAACTTCTGCACTTCTGTATTTTGAGGAAGTCAGCGTTAAGCAACTTCTGAAAAATAAAATGGCTGGACGTGACCTGCTAAAGTAACATCCATATCAACTTCATAGCAGCAGTCTTTGATGGCACTGATGTGGAAACCATTTAACCACTGTACTTTCTGGGGCATACAGTGGCGCAGTTGGTTGAGACACTGCACTACAAACCAGTTGGTCGCGGTTTTGATTCCCAATAGTGTCACTGAATTTTTCACTGACTTATTCCTTCTAGCTGCATTGTGGCCCTGGGGTCGACTCAGCCTCTGACAGAAATGAGTACCAGGAATATTTCCTAGGGGGTAAAGGTGGCCAGTGTGTAGGGGTGACAACCTTACCACCTTCATGTGCTGCCTGTCTGGAAATCTGGGTGCCTCAACGTACTGGAACCCTCAGGACCTGTCCAGGCCTGTGATGGGATTGCTTTACCTTTACTATACTGCTTAATTTGTGCAAAAAGCTCTGCAACAAACTTTCTGTACTTTTTGAGAATCTGTTGTCACACAAAATGGCATGGCTGTTCTCATGTAAGCCCAGTTTTGTTCCCCATCTCACAGGTTTGCCCTGCTACCACATTTGTGTTAATGCTAGTAGGAAATTAAAAAGGATGGAGTTATCATTAGTGACATGATGGTTATATCAGTAAGTTTGAATATCTGTCATTTCAAAAGTTTGTAGGAGGGAGATGTACAGATGGATATACAGACATAATTGTATGACATGGATATACAGATATAATGGTACCACAAGGCTGTCTTTCTTTACAAAATCAGAATGTTGGGCTACATATAGTTCCTGCATTAAGTATGAAATGTCACTGTGGATTATGGGAGAAAGTGTACTTCATACTGTATAACAACAGGACATAAACTAACCACCATCTTAAGACAAATTTACCACATGACTGTGATTGCAAGATTTGAGGTCTTCGTGGTGGTAAATTTTGAAGTATGGTCTCCTGGGTCATGACTCCATTGTTTCAGAAAAGCCTGCTGCCTCTGTCTGCAAGGTACCCTGCAAATGGGGGCAGAAGGCGTCTCTGAAATACTGGTAGCCACCTATCAGGCTACAAAGTTTTATAACCTCGAAGACTGTAAAAAGGTAGCGTGACTGTGCTGATACCGGGTGTTGTTGACTTCTTTGTCTTTGTAATCCATGCATTCATGAGAGATCTGTGCATTTAGTTTTAAATGTAGAGGCTGAAAGAATTAAAAACGTTTTTTCGAGGTGTCCTGTTTTCCAATAAGATGGAAAATGTTATTTTATATCGTACAAATTCCATAAGGAGTATACTGTCAAAAAGAAATCATGAAGTTCATGTGGAAAATAATTAGTTGTGCAAGGGATTTATTTTGCATAAAGTGACCATTGCCAGTGATGGTCCATTCCCAGAAGGCGCAGTATCACGATTTTGTGTTTGTACTATACGGCAGAGCAGAGTGGATCTATTGGCAGTTTCCATGCCATATTATGAATGTATGATATAAGTGCTTGAATTAAGAAACAACCCTATGATGATACAATCATAAAAGTTATGAATGTTACTTTGGTTTTTTTGCACATGTACAATAAAAGTCTGCCTAGCACAATCAAGGAATAGGGTGCATTGGTGAATCACTTTTGATTATAGATAAAATGGTGACTTACGAGAAGCTGAATTTAGTTACAATGAAAAAGTAAAAGAAAACAAAGTAAGGTGTTTGCATAACATAGTGAACAATAAAAGAAACAGTTTTTGCTGCTTCCCAGTTGTTCTGGGAATTGATACATCATGTCCTCTTTCCTGTAGGAGATCAGCAGTATCAAAATTATGCCATTAGAGTGAACTTGCCATTACATAAAGTGCCAGATAAACTTCAACTGTGTGTGTATTACATGACACTTCAGAGTGACACCACAAGAATGTTGAAGTATTAGCCAAGGGAGTCTTCTTGTAACTGTTAAATCCCAAGCTTTGTAATATATGGGTGGGCTAGATATCAGTAATAAAGCAAAATAAACAGGAAGTGATTTGTGAGAAACATTTGAATGCAGACTGGGGAATGGGGAGTTTGTGGGTTCACTTTTGATGTGACTTGTAAAATTGCAGAAATTGTGTTGTAGTGTTCTGTTCATGTAGAAACTAAATGATCACACATTGTTGTGCTAGATTAGTTGGCATTGTTCATGAAAGAGTGATTTTTAAGGGGGCAGTGTGTAATTGATGTATTCGGAATGTCTGCTGAAAGAAATAAGTACCACAAAAAATACTTTTACATGTGTGTTTAAGATGCCTTTTAAGACAACTAGTTTCAAGTATTCTCTTTGCCATGGATGCGCACAAATCCCTGGCCCCTGATTGCCCAGGCAACAAAATTTAGTACAACGGTGCCTAATGTTTCGCACACAGCTACTGCATCCCCCCCCCGGTACATTCATGCACTGAGCAGAAAGCATCAGAAAACAGCGAGGTTCTGAGGTCTCTTCAGGATTGTAGGTCCTCAACATCGAACTTGCTTTTTGTCGTACCTAGATTTTGGGAAAATTTGTAGACCCTTGGTCTTGACCCTTTGCATCCTATGTCTTCTATGTAGACCTGTGCATGCCCGTGTTGCGGGATCTTTTAGTCAAGTTGTATTCAGCATACTGGCAGTGTCACTGAATAAGCCACAAATAGAAACAAGAAATTCTGTTATCATAGAGCTCCCATACCTCTTCTTTTCCTGGGACATGGCCTCTCTTTCAATCCAGGATTTGCATACTGTAAGGTTTTTTTAAGTAACATTATCATTGTTTGGGTGAAAAAATAAAAATATCAGTGCTGCAGTTGACCTTTGGAATAGCTAACTCAGTGAAAAACATGCTTAAAGAATTTCACCCAGAATTCCATATCCACGAAACTGAAAGAACTGCTTGTAGAGAAACATCGAGAGGGACATTTATTTAATACAGTTTTGACTGTTTATATGTCATTTTAATCTCGTTTCACCCTAATATGTCCTCTTTTTTATGGTCTGTAATTGAGAACTGTCATCTTTTCTTGTGATGGGTATGTGAGAACCCTTGTTATCAATTCCTGAATTGTTTGTTATACATCACATTTTTGTTTTTAATCTTATGACAGTATTTGGAAACTGCAGGAGTACTACCAATAGAAGTGTATTTAATATAAAAATCACTGCGTAATGGGCTGTATATTTGGAGAAATGGGAACATCCCTGATCGTTATTTTTACTGAGAACTAATATGTGTGACTGATAGTGAGGAGAGACTTGCTGTAGGGCTGGTTGCCTTGATGGGTCCCCTCTGCCCATTGTCCCTATAAATGTGAGGGTATCACCTTAAATTGGCCATTTTGGTTTCGTTTCACATCTCAACCAAATCACTGTGTACCTTTTGTACTGTTAAGTTTGAGTCAGACCCTTGCCCCATTTCAGACCGTGGTTAACATACATAAAAGAGCTATACTGCCAATTGTATTTCTTTTGCTTATTTAACAGTGCTTTGTTAATAATGCCAGTATGGCTACCAAGTGAACTTGTGAAGTGGGGGCGATACTAGTGCCATTTATTTTAGGACCATGGAATGTTTTGTTGAGTATAAAATAACAACCCAAAGAGTTCACAACATACATCTAGGTTGTATTAAGTTTGGTAGTAATATCTAATGAAGCATTTAACCAAATGTGCGTGATGTGGTGTGAAGATAGCTTATAAAATTTATGTTTAACGTGCTTTTCTGTATTAGGAATTAGACATTTAGTGGCAAAACAAATATTTTAACATACTAACAATATCTACTAGCAGAGATGTCTTCTTAAACTGTACAGTAATTAGTTTGTTGCTTCCTAGTCAGTGTCATATGGTTGAAAGTGTGTAAAGGAGAAGTAAATATTATTTTATTCTTGTTATAATATGCTCATCCATCTGACCATTTTGTGAGCAGTCAAGTTGTCGTTCATGTTAATTGACTTCTGTGTCAGATTTTGTAAGTTACACTTCAAATTTGTGTTTAATGCGTTGATTTGTGTTCTGGAGGTGCTGGTTCAAATTTCAGCTGCACCCCTATTGTCCTGACTGAAGTCTTTTTTGTTTTTCTTTTCTTTAGTCCTTCAAAACACATGCTGGGATAGTTTCTTAGACTAAGTCATAATTGCTTCCGTTTGCATCCATTGCATTCTGTAGTGTATTATATCCAATCATTTTATGCTGTATAGTTTCTGGTTACTGACAGTATCATTAAATTGCAAAAATAAGCAAAATTTATGTTAATTTTTGGCATAACCTTTTCAGATATTTTTATATCGTAGGTGGATAATAACCATCAATCACCACAAAGCTATATATGTATATTTTATGGTTTTAATGTAACATGTTTTGGCTCAACAAGAAGCCATCATCAGGCAAATAAGACACTAGAGAAATTATTATATAAATTATAAAATAATAATATGCAATTTACATAATAATTTCTTTAATGTCTTATTTCCCTGATGGTGGCTTCTTGTTGAGCCTGAACATGTTGCATTAAAACCATACAATGTGCAAAAAGAATTAAGTCTTAATTGATGGTTGTGTGTATCTTTAACACAATGGGATGTCCTAAAGAAAAATAAAAATATTTTCATATTGACATAGACATAAAAGTATTTTTGTGTCAGCCTAGAGTGGTGAATTAAAAGAAAGTAACATTCGTTATGTACATACATAGAAGTAAATTAGAAGCTTATGGTAGTTTTAAAAACTGTGTTGCTGTTTTGATACTACAGGATGGGTTTTCTGCACAAAGCTAATGTTACAGGTATCTCAAAGTACATACAACATAGTGTTGCCAGATGTTGAGAGGCTGGAAATCTGTAAAGTAATAAAAATAACAGTGATAGTAATGTTGATAATAACAACGCAGTAATAACAACTTTCTTTAGAGGCATTAGGAGGCGAGAGAATTATTGGTGTGATGGGTGGGACATAACATTATTTTTGAATCCCATCTGTGCGCATGGTTGTCAGGTGGCTTCATCCTTTGACACTCCCACCATATATGCTGATGTCCTAAGCGGGTGTTTTTCAGTGACATTGTGCAATACTGTTACAGGGAAACGAACCTGAGTGTGAGGTTACAGAAGTGGAGGTACGGGTGGATCCCATGCTCTTCCTTTGTGCACTCGAGGAGGATGGTAGCAATGACGATGAAGACAATACTGCTGACAGTTCTTGCCATCAGACTTCTGCTCTAAAGTAGGAATCATTGTTGATGTCTCATTTGTTGCGTTTTTTGGCATGTCTTTTTGTGTATAGCCAAATTTAATGTAATAACCTGGAGCTCAATACAGATCTGTTTTTCCAAAGTACAGCAGGTTCTTGAATATCTAGAAGCAAAGTATATCTGAATTGCAGATTAACCACATCATGTTGAGGCATGCCAGTAGTACATGTATCACAGTACCCTAGTAGAAAACGTTGTGTTTCATGTGTGTAGTGTATGATTGCTAGCATAGCAATTCATAATTGTGCAAAGCTTATTCATGAAATTTACTGAATAAGGCTGTTGGGTTTAGCAGGATGTCACTCCATACTACATGGCCAAAACAGCACAGTTTTTATCAGGCACAGATGTTCCAAGCAGTGGCGCAGTTGAATGAGGCACCGTGCTACAAGCTGGAAGGTCGCGGGTTTGATTCCCGATGGTGTCATTGGAATTTTTCATTGACATCCTTCCGGCCGCACTATGGCCCTGGTGTCAACTCAGCCTCTAACAGAAATGCGTACCAGAACTATCTCCTGAGGGGTGAAGCTGGCCGGTGTGTAGGGCTGACAACCTTACCACCTTCATGTGCCGACTGTCTTGAAATCTGGGAGCCTCAGCCTCTTGGAACCTTAAGGGCCTGTCCAGGCATGTAATGGGATACCTTTACTGTAACAGTTGTTTCAGAGTGATTGTGGCCACCCTGGTCACTGAATCTTATATCCCTGCCTATCTTTTATTGTGATTTTGTTAGATATCACATGCACCAAAATATTCCAACCAGATTGTGGCGTTTGAAAATGAATGTGAAAGATGCCGTTGGCAGCAGCACATACACTTGTTTCTTGTACGCTTATTGAGAAATATGAAGGACACTTGCAGCATAGTTTGCTAACTTTGATTTATGTTTTATGTCTAGTGATAGATGAAATACAATGTTTTCTGTGGTCGTAGTTTTAAATGGATAACTGTTACACTTTTTGTCTAAAAATTATCGTTACTTATCTTCAGCATGTCGTATGATACTTGGCACTTACAAAATAATTTCCATCAAGTATGGTCCTACTGCATATTTTTCATGCTTCAGATACGGAATATCTATGAAGTGTCCTCAGTGGATACCAGTTTTGTATTTTGGGATAGCGTAGTCAAGTGGACCATAGTTATTTAACGTCCTTTCCATTTCATTTACAAATCCTATCATTCATTGCTACATAACTCAGGCACTTTAAAAACTGTTGTTAAATAAACCGTGAAACAGTGTAATGTATCATGGATATGAAGAAGGGAGTGCATTTCAAATAAATATTTGTTTTATGTTGAAAAAAATTCTGTTATAGAAGTGATTATCACCCGGAATCATATCCTAAGAAATGTTTTTATCACTTGTAACAGTACACTATATTACCCTACAGCACTACCACCGCTGCCACCACCACCACCACCACCACCACCACCACCACCATCACCACTATTACCACCAGCAATACCACTACTGCCACTCCCTGCTGCTGCCACCTCCACCATGGTTGTGCAAATGTTTACGTAGTTGTGCACAGATGTTTCACTTATGTTTGAGTTATATAGAAACCATTGTAGTTCATGTCCTGTGCCTTAAAATAAATTCTGAAAACAGATTACATTTTACATGCATTGTCTTGTCTGATTGTCTGCAGTGTTGTGACATGTGGTGCTTCTTTTTTTTTTAATTTTGACATTTCCATTTCAGTAGGTCTGTTGGTAGAGCTTTTGACATGATGTTGCTGGTGATTGCATTTTACGTTCTCTGTTCTGTTCTTCCTGCTACCACAATAATAGAAGGTGCATGTGCTAGTGTAGAGGTAAACTCAAATTTATTATTTAATTATGACCATTTTAATTTTCCTTTCTATAGTTACCTTTCATTTCTTCAGTAATTCTAACTAATAGTTTCACTGGGTACAGTATACAGTCTTGAATAGGAAGGTTTATATCTCAATATCTATCTAGACATTCTTTATGCAAAATAAAGAATCTAGAACTGCGAGCGTTCTATATGTGTCATGTGTTTGTCAGATTTTGAATGATCTTGTGTAGGAAGATTCTTTCGGTGTAGAAAGATTCTTACCATGCTGAATTAATAACATTATAAATTTATGCTGTTGACCACTTTCAAAGCAGCTGGTATATCCAATTCACTGATGTGACTTGCTACTGGCTGGGGTTTGGTTCCCAGCAGGGACTCACCGTCACATCTTGCACAGTTCCACAGCACACCCAGCTCATTGGTCTCTTGTGCTAGCAGTAAAGAGGCTAGACCATGAAGCTGACTACTCAGCTCCACCTTGTGTTAAGAGCTAGAGCTAGGAAAGAATCTTTTGTCCATACTGTATACAAGACTTGAGTGATACTAAAGTAAAGTGGTAAATGTACCGTACTTTACTGGGAAATTGAAATTGTCTCTTTTGCAGTTTCTGGAAATTATATAATAACATTTTTGTTTTAAAATAATTTGTTTTGAGTGAGCATAAAGAATGCCTAATGGATGTTGTATGTATGCATTTTTACACATTTGTGTCTTACAGCTGCTGGCTTATGTATTAAGTTTTGCATTTTGCATAGGGGTAATGGAGTCTTCAATTTATAATGACACGTATTTCATAAGGAACTGAAAAATTGAGGCATGGTTTAATTGTAATTTTTACATGAAAGGTAATTTTGTGACTTGTGACTTAAAGGAGTAGTTGAAGTCACGCATGACTTTTGAGGTGATTACATGAAAATATAGAGGAAAAAAGTATAAGAGGTGTGAGTTATGGGCTGTTGTAATTGGAGTAAGCACTGGGAAGATACAGGGTTTGCTTTACTGATGATACTGCCATAAGCGGGAGAAGACAAAATTGTAAGATGTGTGAGTTTTATGGTGTTGTAATTGGTGTAATCATTAGGAAGATACAGTGGTTTGCATTACACACGATGATGCCTTAAGCTGGAGAGTGCTGTAGCATGCAGCCTGCACAGTGTACAACTTGATGCCTATTTCTTTGCCACTGACATTACTGTTCTGTTCCAGAACTGTGGATGTTGTCACTTCAGTACCATTATATGGGAAGTGTTTCCTTTTAGGGATGTTTGTCAGGTTTATTGTGACATGATTCTAATCCATTTTTATAGAAAGAATGTTTTGTTTGTTTCATGTTGGTCCAGTCGGTTGTGATTTTATTTTTTGAAGCGGTAATTCTGAGACCCAAGGAGATTGATTCTCTGTGTTTGTGTCACCATGTTCACATTTTTTATATGTAATAACGCTCTCCCATTCAAACATGATTTAAAAGGAAAGTTAATTTTTCAACAAGTTTGCCTGTATCTCCCCCACAAGTCACCAACAACCACTATAAATGATTTATGTATCTGTTGTTTCACTGTAGTACTTTTCACAGGCTTCTTGTCTGTGCTGTCAGTTTCATTATGAAATTTTTTGCTATATGCCAAATGTCAGATTGGAGACGAATGGTTTAAAAATTGGTTCAGGTTGATTTCGTTGTACATCTGTGACAATCATCTAGGAAAGTTGTAGTGTCTAAGCAGTTGTAATTGAATGCAGTTTTTCTCCACAGGCTCATTTTTCCATATCTTTTCACCATCCCTTTATGTAATACAATGATCTGTTACTTCATTTGTTTTTGAGTCCATAATACTGTACAGACAAAGTCAACACTAAATTCAGGTGTCGTATTGCCTGTCACCCAGTACCCACACCTTTGAAATGCCATGAAGCTTTGTGTTGCAGATGAACAGTAAGCTGAACAGACTTGGTTATTATTGCATAAAATGTAGTTTTACCAGTGAAACTCAAATTGATTGTTTTGCATCACCAGTTTTTTATGCACAGTGAATGAATAATTTTTAATTACTACTGCAAATGTGAGAATGAGCATTTCTTGCCCTGTAACAGATTCGATGTACTTAGGTTTCACGAGGTTATGAAACGGGAGAAAACTGTGTGGCTGAGGCACTACTGCCTATATTAGGATTGCTGATGCTTAAAATATACTTACATATGCCATTTGTATGTTTGTGCCTGTATCTGCCTGTAGATTGTTGCCTTCTGGGATGTGGCACCGTGTAGTCTGGTAGAAGTGTACTGGTATTTCAGAGGATCCTGCTGCATGCCTCCATCATCAGGGTCAAGAGGTGGATGATCTGGTCTGATGATGCAGACAGCAAAATCATCAGAAACAAGCCATGTCTACTAGACTACATGGCTTCACATCCCAGAACACAGCAGTGTTGGCTCAATATGGCTCACATATGTGGATGTACATTTATAAGTAACCGTAGTTACACAAGCCTGCAGCTCATAAAGTAATTACATCATAACACTCAATGCCTCAGGGCATTACAGTCTAATAGAAGCGGTTATTCATGACACATCTTAGGTGCAGAGTTTTAAAAAATTGAAAAATGGTGACTGCCAAAAATATGAACAGAATTACTGCTATGAAATGAGAGGTACTGAACCTGAGCACATAACTTTGAGTGCTTGTTGAGATCACAACTCGTAACCAGATTGGTATAAAGCTGTATACAACACAGGTAGACTGTCCCTCTGTCTGTGTTGAGCTAATCAGATAACCTGGTGAAGCTGTACAGGAAGTCTGTTGTGAAATTGTTTTTTGGTGCTGCAGATGTAGGTGAATACTTGTACAGAATAATTCCTGAACATGTTATAGTTACGAAGTTCAGAGAGGAGGCCATCAAGTCGTTATTGTACTACAGAGAGGGCTCCAGTAGAACTGTCTGCAAATATCAGAGAGACTGAAGAGAAGCTTGAGAAGGGAGAGACAGAGCTGGGGGGGGGTGCACAAGCGATAAGATTCTGCATTCTCCAGAGTAATTGGAACCAGCTGCAAGAAGTTGGCATTGTTATGTAAATTACAAATCAGTTATAAAATGTGTGTGCGTATACTTTGGATGTTTCAAAATGAAAATTGTGACACGAAGTATTTGTAGCAAAAGTCATGCAAACAAGATAGGTATGATGAGTGACACAGATGCATTAAAAATGTAATGTTTATTGTTTACTTTATTTATATCAAAATAATAACATAAAGACAGTGTCAATTTGCATCCCCTTCGGAGTGGTGTTTTTTTTTTATAACTGGTAATGCAATAACTGCATGTATGGGAACTTGTGGCAACTCATAACCTTTACAATGACACTGAAACTGGGTTGAGCTGTTGGCGTTGCTGTGTTTTACTTGGAAGATACTGGATTTATTTCATAGTGTAGAGGCCAGCTATCAAAACTGATGTTATTTTTTGGATTTTCTCAGTGCTTCTAGGCAGACCGACAATTATATCTTAAATCAGGTCTTGACCACTTCCGTCCACTTCTTTTCCAGTTCATTTCTAGCAGTCACTGTCCCATCTTATACTGTGTAATCTATGCATGTGGGAAAATACTGTACTGTGACAGTAACTAAAAAAGAAACTTTAATCTCAACCTTGTAGCAAGATGGATATTATTGCATTTCAGTACTATTTAAGTGTATTGTTCTGCATTATGACTAGACTGTTCAAGTTATACACAAAGTATGCAGTTGTTTATTTTTTTTTCAGTGATGCGGAGCAGCAGCAACCACTTCCTGCACAATTAGCGGTTGTCCCTCCTGCTCTCCCTGCTGTAGTGCCAACCCTGGAGAAGGAAATGAAACCTTATCGCTGCTCAGTGTGTTCAAGAGGCTTTAACAATGAGATTGGTTTACAGAACCATCTCTGGAGTCATCTTCCTCCAGGGCGTCGTATTCTTACAAATACAGATGACAACTACCAGCTACAGAGGTAATAAACCTTATTTAATGTTTGGCTCCTATTTCTCTGTCGTCGTCGTCGTCATCATCATCATCATCATCATCATCATCATCATCATCATCATCATCATCATCATCATCATCATCATCATCACTACCACCACCACCACCACCACCACCACCACCATTCTCATCATAATCATTTCAGTGACTGCTAGTCTCTTATACAAGTAAATGTACAACCTCTTTCCCTCTAGTATTAAATGCGTGTTGACTAACAAATCGCTTTTTAATTTTGTTACATCAGTAGTAATAAAGTGACCACAAATGGCAGCCAGCTCAGTTCAGCCACTCTTGAACCCATCTGACCATAACCTTGTGGACTGTCTGAAGCTTGACGTCACTTAGGCCCCCACCATCTGGCCCTGAAACTGTCCACTTGTGTCATTCAAATGCTGTACCTCGTGGCATGTGGTGAAGACTGTCTGAGAAAAGTCAGCGCCAATGGGCAGCTGTTGTGTCTGTTGCTGTGCCCACAAGTACGGCTCCATAGTTTACTGAAAGAACTATAAAGTGTTCTTGTTTCAGACAATCACCTGTATATTCGTCACGAGGTGTACTGCATACCAACACCAATCCTTCTGTTACCAATGGGAACAACATGAGATTTGTGTGTCCTATCTGTGGTAAAAAAATTTCAACCAAAGGAAACCTCAAAGTTCATCTTGAAACTCACCGACCGAAGGGAAAGTACGGTTGTGACATCTGTGGTCGAGTGTGAGTGTTGCCTTTTGTTATTTAAGGAAAAGTAGTCTTGGAAGTTTTACTTCATCACCATATTTATTACTTGAAGCATAATTGTATTTATCTTGTAGAATTTATTTTGTGAATAGATGACTAAATGTTGCATCCCACAGATCTTAGTACACGTGATGTGGAACAAGTCTGAGTACAGTATGTTACATCTGTAAAATATGTAGGAATACAGTACAGTTACAGAAACTTATTGCCCCACAAAAAATACAGCTAATTGGAAATGGTTAAAATTATGCTATGTGCAAGATGTGTTTATTAACAAATAAACATACCAAGTAGATATCTGTAGAGATACAGTAAAACTCATTTAAGATGTCGCTGGTTAAGATGTTTTCCCACCTAAGAAGTCAGGATAAAAGAGCACCAAAATTCTCTCATTTAATTAACATTACACATTGCCCTTTTAATACATCCCCGCATAAGAAAATTTCTTGCCTAAGAAGTAACAAATTTGATGACAAAACAATTTTTTTGCAATTTCCCCAAGTTTCCATTCATTCTCTTTCCAAAATACAGCGTTCAAATGGCATGGTCAGTTCATATAGGTTAATCTCCAATGTCATTTCCACAAGTTTCACACAGCAGAATGACGCAGCCTCATGGTATGGGGGTGTTGTATTTCTCCCGTGATGCAGAGACTGCAGTCGGTCAGTCCCCACTACTCGGTCTCTGTCACGACAACGGAAAGATTGTATCAGGGGACTGGAAGCCTATCCTAGCTGTTCTGTGACCTACATGAGCCTGCATTTGGCAGTGCCTGCATGTGGAAGTTTCAATTGGCCAGTCACTAGGAGGGAACTCAGGCAGCCAATAACGTTTGAAGAAGTCTAGCTGGCTAGGTAATGCCACCTGGGGTTCCACCTTTCTTGTGCGGCATTCTGCCGTGAGGCATGTAAGCCATGTGGAAATGGAAGCCACCCTGCTAGGGGGACAGCAGTCTGACGCCATATGCGTGGGTGCTTGCACTATTATAAGAGACGCTTTACATATTGAATTTATGACTTCATCAGCATTTATCAGTGGACTTTCATTTGGGGCTGTCATTTGGTGTATAACTGGCAAACTGTGAAGTGCCTTTTAACACAATTTGTATTTTTTTGGTAACTTGTGAGTTTTTTGCCATGTGTTCTGATGTGTTACTTTCTATTTGTACAGATTTAAAACACAGTCTAACCTGTATCGCCACAAGGATTACCATGGAGGCATACAGTTCCCATGCAGTGTATGCGGACGAGTGTATCCCACGAACAGCACGCTTCGAGCCCACAGCATTACTCACAGTGACCTTAGACCACATGCATGTACTCTCTGTGACAAGACCTTCAAACGTAATCAGGATCTAAAGGTACTGTGACTCATTATTAAATGATGAAATGGATATGATTCTCAACACTGCTGTATCTGTTAGACCATAGAGTCTGTCTAAGTGAGCAATATGTTTCGACCTAAATCAATTCATCTTCAGGCTCTTAACCAACTTTAAAAAATTTTGTGAGGGAGGCAATATGTAAGTAATCAGTTGGCACCCATAACATTTTTCTACATATATATTGTCTTCCTCCTGATGGTTTTTGAAGTTGGTTAAGAGCCTGAACATGACCTAATTTAGGTCAAAACATGTTACTGAATTAGGCAGATACTGGCTATGGTTGTGTTGAGACTGATATTCATGTCATTAGTTATGTCAGTGACACACAGTGGAATGTCACATGTGAAGATTGCAACTGATTATTGCTAGGAACTTTCTGCAGACTTTCTTTTCTTACAAAGAACTACAGTAATACATTAGTAGTTCAGTGTTGGATAATGCAAAGTATGGTACTATTTGAAATAAATGTCAGTCCTCATATATAGTATGTCTGTACTTGTCACTGTGTATAATTCAAATCTTGGTTAATTTATTGTTCAGTATATTAACCAAGTTCTGCTAGTACTACACTTTGAAATAATTTGTGTTATAAATGTACGGTATATAGTTGGTAGCTTTTTACACACACATGCATAAATGGATGTGCGTGGGAGTGTATAGTGTATGTAACATTGGTGCTTCTATGAAACTTCACATGTGCAGAAAGTGATACCTTTGTACTAGGTGGCTTGTGTGGGAGGAGTTACTAGTGGCTGTTGAAGATATTCATGGGGCTGTGGAAGTATGTGCATGAAACTGGTGGGAGAGAGGTGTCAGTTTACTTATGTGTGTGTCAAAGAAAACTACAATTGTAATATAGACAATGGTGTTTTTACAATAACCCTGTTCTGGGATGTGACAATATGTAGTCTGGTAGATAGGAACATTTTGAAGGGGTCTGCTGCATCCATCTTCATGTTAGAATACTCTTCTTGCCTGAAGATGAAGGCAGCAGATTGCTGCAAAATGTTGGACCGAATCTACCAAACTACATGCCACCACATCCTAAGACCACTGTCTTAATTTTCACTACCTACAGAACCCCAAATTTTGGTAAGGTCTGTTTACTTGATCCTTACCTGTCCAGTATGCGATACAGAATGTAGGCTGTAATATGAGGCTGAAAAACTTAAAATAATAAATAAATACATAATTAAAGTGTATTTAGTTCTGAATTTGTCCTGTTTGGTCCCAAGCTAAGTTTTGCTCTAGTCAGATAACGCTCTAATATATGTACATTTGACATCGGTCTGATACAGTTTTTTTAAAGCTATGCTGAATGTGTTGATGAGGTGAAAATGTTGCAAATTATTAATCTTACACCAGGCATGAAAGGTAATAAAGTATTTGAATGTCTGTGTAATACACTCTGCAGTTTCAGCTCTGGTGATATATATTGGGTTCTGTCCTAATGTAGTTTAGTTGAATCCATTTCATTACATTCTGTTTACTTATAGTTTATTTTAGTGTTATTCTTTCATGCATGTTTCACTTTTTCAGGTGTTTGCATTCATATTGGTTTGCTCTTGATTTTAACCAAGCCCAGGACAGTTGAAATGCCAGTTAAGAACCAAGGTTATGAAAAGCATCCTAATTGGTCAGGCTTGTCACATGCCTGCTGCAGAAATGCCACTGGTTTGTTATTTAGCAGGGTACAATCAAAATACTAATTGAAAAATGCGTCCCACTGTTAGATTGCTGCAGTTGGTACAGACTTGTTAAATAACCTATAAATAAATAAATAGATAAATAAATTAAGTGCTTATATCAAATCTGTTTTGTGTAATAATTAACTAACCAATTTTTTGTTTTTGTTTTATAGTTCCACATTAATCAACACACTGGTGCACGACCTTATCAGTGTCCATATTGCCCTAAAGCATTTGCCAGCTCAGGCAATTGTTTCTCACATCGTAAACGAATGCATCCCCAGGAGGTTGAACGTGACAGGGAACGTGCTGCGCAAATAATGCGGTGAGATGATGATAGCTGCTAGCAGGAGTTTTTGCTGTAAAATGTAAGGTGCCTTCCCTCTTGTACTGCAAGAAAGAAAGGTTTGTCTCAGTAGTTGTGGTTGTCTGGTCATATCCACGTAAGGTACTACTTTTATAAGTTCTGTTGAACACATTTCATAAATATGTCCTATGTTCTGGATGTTGGGTGAAGTTATACAACAGATTTCAGATGTTTTGCTCAAAGTATAGTACATGTTTGGAAATAACACTGACAGTGTCTTCATGGTTGGAATGTTGTCGAAATATAGTCATGGGTAAAAAAAAAGCTGGTCCTTCCTGAAATGATGTTTATGTGGAATATTGTATGGAAATGACAAGTGTCTTCTTCAGTGTGTTTTTAATTGGGATAGCCTAATGATAATGCAGTTTATATTTTTTTGCTGTAGTGCAGGCACAGGCTGCATGTGGCCCACTTGAATTTTTTTAGTGGCCTGTGAAATTTGCCCTAACGAACTATAAATACAGCCCAAAGTTTACAGCTTATAAACAGAAACATTTGATTTGAAAAGACTGTAAAACTCATTATCAAATTGTTGAGAAAAACTCCCATCATTATTTCATGTTTTTATGTCACCAACTTCCTTTTGTTTTATTCAGTTTGTTTGCCAAATATGTGTGGTATTTGATAACACGTATCTGCGAACAGTGGTTTTTCACTCATGAAATGAAACAGAAGCTTCTAAATATTATGATTAATGGGTGTACATTTGTCATTAATATATGAAAGGGACTTTAACACAGATCTTAAACCTGAGATTGATAAGCTAAGTACATGTAAAAGATAGCAAGTTTCTGGAAAACATGATGATTGGATGTGAAATATTAGAACAGTACTTAACTGAGCAATCTAATGTAGACTTTGTTTAGATTTGGATCAAAAAGTGATTGTTTTATTTACATTATCGTGGCATTTTTATAGTATTAGACCTATTTATTTTTAAAAATTTGTGGCAAGAACTCAATTCTGTTAGTTCATTACAGTCCGCCTATGCCATAAAGTTGCTCATTTCTGCTATAGTAGAATATTTTGGTTTGCTGAATAGGCTTTTTGATGAACTATAAATTGGTCAACATTGTCTGTACCAATATACACCCCTGCCCCCAACCTTTGTGTTAGGGTGACACTAAAGTTACACACTATCATGGAACACACAGGAGGTGGATGCTTACGTCTGTAACCGCAGCAAGGATGAATCTGATGGCTACTTAAAGATACAAGTAAGCGTCAGTTCTGATTTCCTTCAGTAAGATTATTGCTTGTTCAGTATCTTCAGTTGTGTTGCATCCAAACTGGCATTGCATTGAATCAAAACATAGAATGCCACAACTTGCTAAGACATTGTTTTCTATACATTTTCAACACCAAACTATCAGCAAGAGAGAAGCCACCTAATTTGCAAAGAGAAATCTGCAGGATTAATATTTCTGTAGCATATGAATGTGTTTAAATGGAATTGACTTCGGAAGACATGACAAGTGTTTACTGTAGGTCAGCGGATGGTGTGTTTCTGAAATGTTCATTGTACTAGCTAAATCTGCAGATGTTCTCCTCCTGCTAGCAGTGTTATTAGACTAAACTGACAAGAAGGGTTTTTATTTATAAAATTTGTAATACATACTTGTCCCAAGAACATGCTGTAATTGCATGTCCCATATCTGAGTATACGTGACACATTTATGAGAGTGTGCGAGGAAACAGTTACTTGGCATTATATATTTATACACTTATTTATTTTCCCACTTATGTAATAAAATCTCATAATTTACTTATATATAAGAGTGACATAAGTATTCTGCCATTTTGCTTTGTTCAGGAATACCCAAAGCCATAATGCCTGAACTCGTAAATAATAATATTTATGGCCTTCTTGGAGTAAGGTGAAGTTTAATGTAAAGTGGAGAATTTGGTTGTCTCATTATGTATTTCGGTACTGTGTTGACCAGTATCATCAGGGGATAATTCTCTTTTCCCAGAAAGGTATGAATGCCGTTGTACTGGTTATCACAATTTTGCTAGTATGTGTGTACTGAAGAAAATATTTAAGCATTGTCATCCATGTGATGTTAATATGTCAGCTGTATTGCATGTAGGGTAGAGCAGGGGCCCTGTTGCTGGGTGTTCTAAGTTAAAAGATTGTAGAAATGGCATTGGTTGTTTTATTTTCACCTGAACTGCCTTTTTCATTCCAAAAAACCTCGATAACCCTAAAGAATTTTGAAATCAAATTGTTCCAGTTATTACATTACTAAATTATGAAATGAGGAATTTGTTTTGTCTGGAAATGGGAACATTTTGAATTTGAATTTCAGTGTTCCGAATATGAAGTACCACAGTTGCTTGTGTAACTCCATGAACTTGGGTTTTATAGGTATAAAAGGGTATATTATATAGACCAGTACAGCCATTAATAACAAATATGGGTTCTGGCAATACATTTCATTCATATTTCTTTTTAAGCTTTAGTTTTAAAAGTAGTAGAAATGCAGCTCCAGGTTGCAATTTAAAAAAAAAAAGAGGCGACATTATTTTCAGTTCAGCAGGAACCATAACGCAACAACAAAGACGGTCCTAATTGCAAGAAAATTCTAAAGAAAATCATGTGTGCAGTAATTTGGGTGGGGTAGCATAGATTTGCAATAAAAGTGCTGCAACCTGGCAGCACCAGTGTATTTTGATTCACATTATGTTGGGGTTTCTCCTGTAAGAAGTTCAGTAAAAGATCTGATAGTAGTCGTAAGCAACATGATAAATGACAGATTAACACATACTGAATTAATTCAATAAGGTAGTTTTTTAATTCATGAAAATACGGTATGAGTATATGTAATTTCTTCTTGGGAAAAGAGTCATTCGAACAAAGTCATGGAATTCGGTATGGTAGCTGACGCTGTCTTGTTCACCTAGCTTACAGGCTTGTTAAGAGATTGTTTGTTAATAGCCATTCACATATAGTCATTTAAGTGTTTGTCAGTTGATGATGATCTGTACTTTAATTTTAATGTTTTCATTATTGAAAACCCTAACTCAGATCAGTTCAAATATGTATTTATTAGTTGAGTCACATTTGCAGAAGGCTGTATCTGCTTAACACCAAAAACCCTGATTGACTTGAACAAATAGAACCAAAACATGCATTCACCTCAATTGACACTTGTTTTAGAATAGGACACTGTGCCAGTGGCTCTAAATTGCAAAGACTTGTGTCATTCACTGTTGTTTTCACAGACAGGGCTGTTTGCAAATGAGTAATCTCAAGTTCTAGTTAATTTTTTTTTTTTTCATTGAACACAGATAAAATAAGTTCAGTGCTGTCACTTATATTTGTCTGTTGAAAGGGATTAGCAATGACAGGTGCAGTGCAATTCACGAGCTCAGAGCTTTTAAATCTTTTCTCAGATGTCTTTAATAGTTTATTAATGCACTGACTGCACTTGAGAAGTGAATTAGCACACCTTCCATCAGTTTATTATTCCATAACTCCAGTTTTGCTTTGCAAGAATCAATGGTGCAGGTCATTTTAATGGTATGTACAGGTGTATTAAAGGGGCTGCGGTGGCGCAGTTGGTTGAGGCACTGCGCTACAAACCAGCAGGTCGTGGGTTCGATTCCCGATGGTGCCACTGGAATTCATTGGCATAATCCTGTCGGTCGCACTATGGCCCTGGGGTCGACTCAGCCTCTAACAGAAATGAGTACCAGGAATATTTCCCGGGGGGGTAAATGCGGCCGGTGCGTATGGCTGACAACCTTACCACCTTCATGTGCCGATTGTCTAGAAATCTGGGAGCCTCGACCTCCTGGATCCCTCATGGCCTGTCCAGGCCTGTGATGGGACTGCTTTACAGGTGTATTAGAAGTCAGGGTCGCTCAGACTTACGCCGCAAACCCTGCCATTGAAGAAGTGGGCCCCCACTATGAAAAATGTAGAACACTAACAGCTGAGGATTGTCATCCCTTTGTTTTGCATTCACATAGCATAGATTTTAAACTGGGTGTGGTCTTTTGCACAGACACTGAATATGTGAGTCGCAGTTGCACATTTTCTACCCTCAGAAAAGTGGTGGAAGAAGTGCCTAAAATATGTCAAGTTTGTACATAGTCACCCTCACAACTCTACCATGTCTCTTGTATACCCTTCAGGGTCTGTTCCTAACGTAAACTCAGGTTCAGTCATTTCTTCATATTGTCCATGACATAATGTTGGCCATGGTGTTTGCAGGTAGCATATTCCTTCAGGCTGTGGTTGAGCCAACTCCCAGCATCAGCCATGTTGACACTCTGGGGCACTTCCGTAATTTCTTACACGATCTCCAAGCATGAAGGCCATAACCAGACATAATAACAGTTCTGTTCCATTTACTGAGACATGACAAATCCATTTCTTCACTTGCAAGGCATTCTGCAATCATCCTTGTATGTCATACATTGAGTGACTGTACCAACTTAAATTGTCATTGCATTAACTCCAGAAGCCTCTTTCAAAGCAAGTCTTCCCCACAGTATGTTTATAACAGACTGGTGCCAAGAGGTTTAAACCATGGTTCCTCCAAATAGGAGCTAAGGTGATAAGCAGATGAAAAGGGTATGTGAGGCACCTATTCACTTCTGTATTTGGGAATAAGTTACTGATGAGTAATTTAATGAATTACATTTCACTGCCATCTTTGAGAGGTATACTAAAAATATAGAATGCAGTATGTAAGATTACTGATGGAAAACCTATGCCTGAAAATGGAAACATAATTGGCTTTCAGTTTGAAGTCTTGTACTGGCATGCTTAGTGGCAAAATGTTCCCAGGGTTTGGAAGACATTTAGCTTGTGCCATTACAGTATATTCTGTTCAGGACAAGCTCATATATTCCTAGAAATTCCTGCCAAAAATCTGTATTTTTTATGAATTTAAAATTGTCAAAAGCTTCAAAGGAACTCAGTTTAATCAGAAAATTCCACAACAGCAAGGAATATTGTGAGGTCCCAGTCATGAGGCAAAGAACAAACACAGTCAAACTCGGTTGTAACGTCATGAAAGGGACTGAATATTTTGTGTCATAAATGAGTGTTATTATATTCGAAGTGTAAAAAGTTATGGTTAACAGTGATGTGTTAGTTGGTACCACAGAATGTCGGACGTTATATATGAGGTGTTACAGAAAGTGATGTCATTATAACCAGGTTTGACTGTACTAGTCCTGCCATCTGCTTGAAATAATCATGATTTTCTGTGGTTTTACTTGTTGCTGTAGTGACTGGCTATGGGCTGGGTGGTTCAGGGTTTGAACCCCAGTGAGGGAAAGACATTTTCTCTTCTCTGCACCCATCCACACTGGCCCTGGGGCCCACCCAGGCTTCTGTACAATGGGTGCCGGGGCTGCTTCCAGGGAGTGAATTAGCCAGGGCATAGCATTGATCACCCATCCCGCTCTATTGCTCAGGTTAAGGATGAGTATAGCTATACCGCTGTTTCTATTCTCTGCTTGTGTGGCGTGTTTCGGGAAGAACTTTACCTTCACATTTCCCTGTACGTTGTAACCAAAGGCAATCTTCATGTTAAAGAACAAGAGCTGCTTAACAACAGGGTCACCTAACCTTCTGTGGGCAGTTTAGCAAAACAGCCAGATGAGGCAGTAGATGTAGGAAGGTTAAAATGTGTGAGGTAGGACTAAAGATGTGGGTGTAGGATGCAGCATAGTGTAGTTTGGTAAAAGGACACCAGTGTTTCAGAAGAACCTGCTGCTTCTGTCTTCAGAGTAGGAAGCATTGGTACATGTCTACCAAACTGCACAATATCATGTCCCAGGAAGCTGGAGTCTTTGTACTGTCTGCCGTGAGAACTTTAAAGCTTGTTGATTGTTGATTGTTTTGATGTCCTGCATGATTTAAACTAAATTGCCATCCTACGATTTCATATGATTATCACCCAGTAAGCTTTGATTACATATATTTTAAATCTATCCACAATGATTGAAACGGGTGTTTGTTGTTTCGTTTGTGATAAATACTCAAGTCATTTACTTGAATTTTGTTATATTTTATACATATGTATATTGCTAAACCTGTGTAACTGTTTGAACTCTTACCATGTGTCTTGAGGAGTTTATTCCACGTCTCATGTAGGCTTGTGTTTATCAGCAGGTATATTTGGCTGCCAAGGTTTAAGTCACATACGTGTAACAGTAGTTATAGGAAAGCATGTGGGAGTTTTGAGAGTCTGTCTTTGTAGATAGATAGTACTTGTTACGTTGGTGCGTCGGCTTGTTATTAAATCCCTTTCTTCTATAGGTTGGTATTTTATCTGTCAGATGGTGTGTGCTTGTGACAACCAAATTCTTCAGCCATATTGTAAGTTTTCAACCAATATAAAACCACTCTTTTGAAAGGTGCCCCTCATCACACCTATATAGACACAGAGTAGCAGCAATCTGTAAAGGGTGTGCAGTAAGGGTGCTAGCAGTTGATCTGATCATCAGATATGGGACATTGGGATGTGTCAAATGAGCAAGCAGATTCTGTTAACATACTCTGTATTTTAAGTGTTTTGTAATGTGGTTTTCTGGTACAAATATAGAGTATGAAATTTAAATTTCAAGAAATTCTGAGCAATTACTCCACTGTGCTCTGGAGTGATTAGAACAACTAGTTTGTGAGTGAGAAGTCGAAGAACTGTAATTAATAGTGTAACAGAAGGTCCTAGCATTTTAGCTGTTAGATAAAAAAAAATTGTTGTTCACAATTTGACTTTCTGTGAAAAATTACCCCAACTCTCCATGAGGCATTAACAGAAGTGCAAGGAGAGGAACTTGTGCTGTGTGGTTGACAAGAGTTTTTCACTTCAAAAATTCTTCAAAATTCAGACAGAAGTTTTTATGGTTCATATATATAAACAGGGACCGTTAATCACAACTGTATTATCAGGCAATATCTGAAAGTACAGTTGTGATTGATGGTCCATCTGTTTATTTGTATATTTGTATAACACAACAGGATATCTCATCCTAAGATTTTGATGGTTTAGTCAGAAAATGATTGGCTGCAGACTGGACAACCAGGATTCACTTCCTGGTGGGGAACTTGGTAGTTGTTACTTACCCACCATTCCAAAATAACCCAAGATCTCATTCAGCTTCCTTTCAGATGAGCATCAGTAGTAACTGTCCACTTAGCAAAGTTTTTGGCTTTTCTTGAGGTAGGAGTGCATGGAGTGTTACTTACATTCTGCCTGTAGGCCTTCATTGTGTGGTGTAGTGTAGCACCTTGTGTAGCATTGGAAACACAGTGACAATTATTGATGGTATATCCAACTCTTATTGTCATCAGTGTGAGTGAAAGTAAATTGTATGTTTATGGAAACTGCTTGCATCTAGAAGGATCCGAGTAATCAGTTGTTACATACTCAATACCTCATCTAGTCTGCCAAGTGAGAGATTGTCATTTTAACATGAAAAGTAAAATAACCAATTTATAGTGAACACATAATATTAATAATAATAACAACAACAATAATAATAATACATAAGAGATTCCCTACCTAACCTTAGGCCTATGCTGTGTGTGTGTGTGCGTGCGTGCATATGTGTGCGTGCGCATGTGTGCATGTGTGTGTGGCAACTCATAAGACTGCATATATTAACATACGTGAAATAGAAATATTAATCTTAGTTGCTGTGTTTACATGCAACATTCAGTTGCATTGAAAATTACATCAGTTACAAAGTTTAGACTTGAAATTCTGTGTAGAGTGAAGCTGCTGGTGGTGGATTCATTCGTCATGTTTTATTTTTGAGCCTTTTGTGTCCTTTATATTCAAATTTTTTTTTCGGACTGGAATTTTGTGGGTACGAAATAAGTAAATAATAAGCGCAGTCATACTAAGCCCCCACCCCAACCAACCCCCGCCCCCTCCACATACATACAAACAAATACAAGACACCTCTGCTTTGTTTTCATTTTGCAGTATGGCTATTTGATTCTGAACTTAACTAGTTTCATTCAGTGGGTACTGGGAGGGAGGAAGGGGGGGAGGGTGGTCTTTCTTCATAGGTGATCTGGTTGGGGCATGATGTTGACCACTCACCTGCATCTAGCACCAAGGTTAAGAATGAGTGGAGCTATACCTCTGCTCCCCCTATATGCCTTCATGGCGTAGACAAGTGCAACCTCACTCTTATCCACATTGATTTCCTTAAATGTATATCCGTTGAACCCGTGTTCAAAAGATGCAGATGTTCACTTATTTAACCCTTTAAAGTCGAAGCGTATCTGTTTTATATGAGGACTCAGTGCGTACCGCGCTGTAAACACTCTCCACCTCGGTTATAAAAACCAGTCTCTTAATGTTTTATAAGGCAAAAGTTGGTGTTTGTCCTGAGATCCACACAAAACACATAAACGCAATGTGGGCACCACGTAGAATTTTTTAATGTTAAACCTGGTGGTACGTAAAGTTACCGCTAGGCTTTAAAAGGTTAAGTAGTGACTCCAGATGACTAAGGGAAGGGGAATGGGACTGGGTAGTTTTTTTGTTCTCAAGGTGTTCAGATCAAAATTAGTTGACTCCAGCAGTGGTTCTTGATATACCCTTCATCACAGACCCATAAATAAAATGGTAGTGGGCTCACCAAGTACATGTGTTTTGTGTATATTACATTTCAATACAGCACAAATAATGGTCTGTGGGTAAAATGGTAAGAGTTGAAGTTGTCTATGTCCATGCCATGAAGACACGTGGGGGGAATAGAGGTATAGCTCTACTCATTCTTAACCTCAGCACTAGATGGAGATGAGTGATCAGCTTCACACCCTGGCTGCCTTACTCCTGGGAAAGAACCCCAGTGCCCATTGAAGGGGAGGCTGGGTGGTCACCAGAGTTGGTTTGGATGGTTTTGGGGAAGTGAAAACTTCTTGTCCCTGCCAGAATTTGAACCCCAGACCGTCAAACCTGTAGTAAATTCCTATATGGACTGTACCATCCCAGCTCGCTATACCCTGTAGGTGTAAGTATTGTCAGCCTTGCTAGACATGTTTGTTCACAGTACATTATGTAAAATACCACTGCTGTGTAGTGTTAAAATTAGTATGATATAGTCACCCACACTCTTGATTTTGCAGTTAACCCTTTAATGCTCGCCTCACTGCAGTATGCGGACCTTAATTCCTTACGTGCTGCTGGCTTCAGTGCACAGTATGTTTCTTAATGCATTTAAGGGTAATGTAAATTTAAAACATCGTGGGCAGTAGTTGGAAATTAAAACCTGGCGTCATTGAAGGGTTAAGGGTTATGCATAAGGGCGTACAAAATGGTTTTCAAGTTATCAGAAATTCCTTGATGTTAGGAAATGGAAGTCATTGTGATGTAATTAGTGGCACTGCAAAGAGGAAACAGTAACATAAAATATGATCTATTCAGTCATGAAAAGGAGACAAAAATGAAAGAAGTCAAATTTGAGCCAATGAAAGAATCAACACAGATCCCCCTTCCCCCTTGTCTGTCTGTCTAGCAGCTACCTTCCCTCAGTATTCCTTTTCAACTCCCACAATTTGTCGCCATCTGTAAGCACACTCTCTTTTTTCAGTCAATGTTTTGCAGGGTGTGGGGAGCACACAGCCAACTCTAACTTGTACTACCCATGTCAAGTCTTTTGTTGAGTGAACTGTAGTGGTAAAATGATTATTTTCTCACCACAGCCCCTGGCTGAGAAACAGAGAGATTCACTGTAGCTTTTCCAAAGGTTATCTGCACCCCTTACCACCATTAAGATCGAACTTCATAGATGTGAGACCCCTGACTGTTATTCAGAGGCCATGGCTATATGTAACACAAGTTGTTGTTACACCAGCACTGGTAAATAAGCAGAATGTTGTGTTTAAAATTTAAAAAAATATAATTTTAAAGTATGGATTTCAGCAACTGTTAATCTACTATTTTTGGTTGTTTGGGGCCAGATTTTTTTATAATTTCTATTTCCACTTATACTGCATGAAATTACTTTTGTTTTTTTCTGTTGTAACCGCTTAGTCAAATGTTCTGATGTGTGTTATTGGAGGACACAAAAAGCTTAGGTAGCAATCGACTCATTTCTTCTTAAAAGAATCCTGGGTCACTAGTTTTGGGATGTTCACATTTTTATGGTTTCACATTCTTGAAAGCAGTGCCTACAACATATCTGAAAATAGTGAGTGTTCCCTCTGTTAAATAGTTAGTTGGTTTGGTACATTTGTTTTGAAACAGCCGTGAGTCATCATATTTCTTCTCGTGTAACATTTCATTCCAGTGACTTGCACTCTTTTCAGAATAAACATTTCAGTTATTGTTTTGAACAATTTTCCTCTCATATAGTGGAAGCCTTAAATGTATTTGCTGTAGTGCTGATGTAATTTTAAGTGCAATTGGGTTAAGTGGAAGTAGTGAATGTAAAATTATGAATGTAAGTATTATATTGTATTATTTATTGCTTTGATGGTGTAATTTTTGTGTTATGAGTGACAGGTGCAAGTTTTTCATGTATGACAGGAACAAGTATGTAAGTACTGTATCCCATGAACAGATAAAGTGTTATTTATTATTTTATGCATATTTTTATGCTTCTGGTGATGGTTCCAGGCATTATGACCTATTGTGCAATGTTTTGTATTCCTCAAAAAGTTGACAGCCACTCATCTAGTCAAATTCATTCATTTTGTGTAACCTGAAGGTCTGTTACTGTGTTTACAGTCCACCATTTCACTGTGTCCTGAGCCAGATGAATCAAGTGTGTAACTTTCTAACCTTCCCAGAGATCCACTTCATTATTATTATCCTCCCTCTCAGACCTGATTTAATCATGTAAACCATGTCAAGTGAAGGGTACAAATTTTGAAGCTCCTTAGTATGTAACTTCCATCTTCTTCTAAACCATATGTCATATTAGCCCTTGTTCTCAAAGACCCTTGATCTGTATTCTTTCCTTAGAGGGAAGGCATACGTTTGATATCCATATTAAATTGTAGGAAGAATTAGTTTTGTAAGTTTGCATCTGTAGGTTTCTACATGGAAAACAGTAAGATAAAAGATCCAAAACTGAATGGTAACAAATGTTTATAGAGTTTAATCTGGTCTTCACATTCTCTTGATTTTTACTTTCTTTTTGGCATGAAGTTTGTGCATAATAAATGATGTTCCCTGCCTTTGTTTTGGGCCAGACTGCTTGGCTGAAGTGACAGATGACTGTGATTCATTCTACCGGGAACTTTCAGGCAGAAACTGAAGCCTAAGAAAGTCATATTTTACACACATACAAGTAAAGTTTTAGAGGTGCAAAATCAATACAGAGCAGCTCATTGCAAAGGCTACAGCCTTCCTATTGGTGATGTGGCATCTGAAATACTGCCACTTAGGGAGGAAATGTATCATAGTACAAATACTAAATAAGGATCCATCAGCATTTCAGAATATTGTCCATAAAATGTTATCATGATTTTACAGCTGCTAGTGAAAGAGGTGCCATTCCAGTATTCATCTACAGAGTGAGTAAGAAGTCCCTTTGTGCCTGTCAGACGTACAACATAATTTAGAGTGGAAGTCACAGTGAATGGATGTACAGCACTCTGCCAGGAGTGCGTAGTTGGAGGGGTTGGGACTCTGTGACAGAGTTCACCTATGCTAATTAAAGTGTTTTATGTATGGGACTTCCCTGCTTCAAGCATAGCGCATCACCCTTCTTGTGCAGGTGCACAGGGACCTTTGCTCTCCCTGTATATTATGTGACCATAGTTGTCTCTGTGATTTCCATGTCTTACGTTTTTACTTCTAAGGGTTATAAATATTACATTTCTATAAATTATTCCTTCAAGTTTCCCAGGCAGCAACAAGTGGCACATGCTCATATTGGGTAGCATAACACATTGCCCTACCTAGTTTACTTGTTAATAAAACACAAGCCATAGAAGCTATACTGTGTTTTTGCTGGTGCGTTTTCCTATTGGAAATACAAATGATTGTGTGGACTTCAAATTATTATTCCTTTCAACTCTTCATAAGTTTATATTTAAGCATATTGCTTTAACTGATGCCAGTTCTTATTTGCAGTACACTTGTATTTCATGGCAATTTTTAATACCTGCCCTAGAATGTACTCTCTTCCTGTGCATGAGTTGCTGCCACAGCACACGTAAGAAAAGGAAAGAATACTGGAATGTAGAATGTTCCACAGATACAAGAAATGTTTGTGTGAAGGAACAATCAGTTATTGTGTTGAAACTGTCTTCTGCCTGCTTGTATGTGTTGGTTGAGAATAAGTAGTGTTGCTCAGTACAGAGCAAAGAAGGGTTCTTTTGTACATTTGTATATGAGTGTGTTTTAGGTGTTATCACTGTGTTTGCTATGCTTGGAACCACCACTGTTCTATCTCTTGAGGTTGAATGTATTTGTGTAAAGCGGCCCCCCCCCCCCCCAAATGGTTCAGCTGGAATAACAAAGGTTTTTATTATTATACAGGGTGTCCACTTATACATAGTGCAACTCTGAAGCTTTGCTGTTTCTTGACACAGTACACTAAGAATGTAAAACAACATTCAACTGTGTAGCTAGTGAGGTTGAATATGAACAGTGTCTATCATTCTGCACATGCGTATCTGGTATATGGTTTGCACCATGTGCAAGTGAGATAAGTCTGGAGTTGCAGCCCCATCTGTGTGTCTGATTCTTTGCTTTGCATTGGCCAAGTCATTGATTTTGTTATACACAGCTCCAAAAGCAGAGTTGCAAGTGAGGACTGGTGATTTAGGAGGCTGCCTGTATTTCGGTATACTTCTCTTGGAAATGCCTGTTTAGTCTTACATAGACATTAAATGGAGTTGCATGAAGCTGAAAAGTGACGTGTGTCTTATTCACTTGGTGGTAACACAGGTTTTCAGGTATATCCAGTAGAATATTGGATGTTTAAAATTAGGTGCACAAATAGAGACAGCACTATGGCCTGATTATGTATCAGTTTAAGTCGCATTTACTTCAGGCTACTACACTTGTGTTCAGTGGCACCAGCTGGAATATTTTGGCTCCATGGGGCCCGCAGATTTTCAGAAAATCTGGGAGCCACCTCCAAATTCTAGGTGCCAGAAGGGTGACATGAAGCAGATCCTGTACTAAGGACTCGCAATTCTAGAGTGACCTTTTAACCTCACCGTTATTTGGCGCTTTCTGCTCTGTGCATGTGAACTGGTGCAGATTTTTGTATGTAAGGCAAAAACTACTATGATTATGGTGAAAATATTTACGTGCTGCCACACAAAATGTTGTCACCCAGGCAACTAGGTGCCTGGGATTTATGCACCCGTCCTTCTGGCCATATCTTTACATTGTATACGTAGACATCTCCTGTGGTACGGAAAGTTTTGTTACCATTGAAAATTATTGGTGGGGGAGGGGGCATGGGTCTTGTTTTAGCTTCAACAGCTGTGTAATGAAATTACATCTTGTACACAGTGTCCAGCACGGCACAGCTTTATAGCACCATTGCAGTGCAATATGACTTGGTTTCATTGGGTTAATTGCCACTGTTTGATTTTATTGTGTTTATTTTATGATCCTGCCTTACAGCCAGGTTTTGAAACTGCACTGTACATAAGTGGACATGCTGTATGTCACCAGTAATATGAGTATTCAGACTTGGCCACAGTGGAAATTCATTTTCTACAAACGTGAATTACGTGACATTGTGAGATATGTTCCATTAGACCAGTGGTTCTCAACCTTGTAGTGTCATGGCACATTGGGGATATGCATACTTTTTTGGTGACTTGTCTACTGGAATTTATAATAAAAAGCATGTGGTACATATTTAATTCATGTTATATTCACAGCAAGTATGTAAGAAAAATGTCTTTAGCTTTTGTTGCTATTTTCTCCCCTTAATCAATCCTTTTGGTTCCACCTTTTTAATGAACTTTCATTACAAGCGGCAAACACATGTATCTAAACTTCTCACAATAAGCCACTTGAGCTTCATGTCTTTTGCAGATTTCATAGTACTGAGGATGTGTTTAATAAGCATGCACTCATCTCATGATATCTACAATTGAAGTGTACCCTTTTTTAGGTACATGTGCATGGGTCACAGAAAGTGCCTGTTAGCCTCGTCATGTGTGGCCATCCATCTGGCCTTCTGGCCGCGTGTTACCAGCATGGCTCCCATTGGATGGATTTTTGTGAAGTTTGATACTGAGGACTTTTATGAAAATCTGTCCAGAAACTCCAAATTTGGTTACAGTTGGGCAGAAATATTGGGCACTTTACACAAAGACCTAGGTTCCTTTAAATTTTTGACAGCAGTACAAAAGATTTTGTAAGTCAGCAATACAAAGGGAACATAGTGTTGTGTTTCCATGGCAACAGTAATTATGTTAACAGAACACAATATTTTTGTCAGAAATTTCAGCTTCTATTAACAGGGTGCTGAAAATTGCATCAAATTTGTAAAGCCTTTTTTCAATTTCTGGATATTCTCCTCTAGCAGACCGCAGAATGTTGCATTTGAAGAGCGTAATAGATGAAAGAGATGCTAACCTGTCTGCTGTGTGCAGTAGAAGTGTTTGGACTGGTTGTTGTAGATGCATAGGACCTCCTCATCCAGTCATATTGCTGTGCAGCTAAGGATGGGAAATAACACTGGATGTTATGCTCAAGGGTTGCCAAATGCCCTGGTACAAGAAGAACAATTTCTGTAATGTAATTTGATTCTTATTTTTTTTAATCTGTGGCAGGATTCCAAGATCACATTTAATGGCTTTCTTCCTACAGATGACTGTTTTGCACTGCTTTTGAGTGGAAGATGGATGCTTTCATCTCACCCTTGCATGTTGGTGTTCACAGCATCCAGATGCCTGAAAGTCTTGCAATATATGCTAATTTCTTACCACAATTCACAGGTGTTTGCTTCTGTTGTAGATATACTAGCATTTCATCTTTAAGTTCATACTAACTGAAACCCCTCCCAATGACAACCATCTCACTTGTATGTATAAAACTGAACACTTTTCCTGTGTATCCACTGTGTTACAAAGCTTCAGGAAGAGATGGATATTTACTGGTCTTGATTTCACAAAATTAACCACTTCCACAGCCCAGTTTAATAGAGACTTCAAGTCCATCCCCTAAGAGCAAGATTAAACCTTTGATAGATCCTAACATAGATGGCAAATCCATAAATATGACTCCCATCAAATTGAAAATGTTTGAAGTAGGAGATCAAAGTGTCAAAAATGATCCATCTTCTTGTGTTTTCTGGAAGCTTTTTGCAGCTTGTTTTCATAAATAAAATGAACACATGCTTAACACCTGCACTGTACTTAATAATGCCCATAGACTTGTCACCTTGCATGGCAAAGTCATTTTTGGTTTATTTGCAACATTGTTCCCTGTGTTAGATGACAGATCTTCAATCCTTCTTTGACATATGTCATTAGAAAATAGAATTTTGGAAATTTCTTGTTTAGCTGCATTTTCAAGCGCTGTCCTTTCCATTGCATAACCTGCAAGTGAAATAAGTGACTCAACAGTAATGGAGGACTTACTGAGCTTCTGGCTGTCTGGTGTTCATTCACACAATTTTTTTAAAATAATTCATGTCTAAGTATTGCTGCCTTTGATAGTTTCTCACTACACACAACACACATCTGGCTAGGGCAGTTTACCACCGTACTGTGAAACTGCTGTGCTTCAAATAACTGGCCATGTACTGATGAGGAACCCTAGAAACCTTCCTTGGCCGTAGCCCATTTGTAATGTTTTCGTCACATTGCTTACCTCCATTTTTGTGCTAGAAACATGTCCATTTCTAAGCACTTGGCTTATCATAAACTGCAGTAACAAAACGAAGAGTCGCATCACTTCCAACTCGTGGATTACTCAGGGCAATTTTAACTGAAGGTGAGAAGAGGGTGGTAAAATGAACCCTGATAACCATCAACATAAATACAGTGATATGCTGTGAACAAGAGAGTATGGACAGTGCAGGGATGAAGGCTTGACACACATCTCCTCTCATCCTGCACCTCTAAATATGAAAATATTGAAATTTGAGAGAAATTTGTATGTCAAGTGTTTTGTAATATCCCCACTCAAAGCCTCATGGCATATTTTATAATTAAAAACCAACTAAATGCACAATTGTAGTATATAATCTATCAGTCTATTTTATAATTAAAAACCATGTCAGAGAAGTAAAATAGATGGATAAATTATGTATTATAATTGTGAATTTAGTTGGTTTTAATTATACATTATTGTCAGTGCACTGATATGAATAATATAAAACCTCATGGCATAGTCTGACGTTGCTCACAACACATCAATTGAGAACCACTGCATTAGGATATGACGACATTGTCTTTCTGTTGGTTGGGTTTAGAACCCTATGTGTTTCAAATATGATAAATTTTCAGATGTATAAAACTGTACATTAAATTCACAGCCAGTGGACTTACGTAACATTTAAAGTATATATTTACCATTTACTTTTATTTAAGCTTGAGTAATCTTTTATAGATGGCCAATATAATAACTGACTGATACATTTAGACAGCTACAATGCCCGTACCCATACATACATGTAGATGGCCAACTGACCTCAGAGGCTGTAAATAGTTGTGATATGTAAAATTTGTGTTAGGTAGAACAATGGAAAACTGACATGAAAATTACTGAAATGGGAAGACTGACACATACAATGTATAATCTCAAAATGTAGATTATTCATCAGCCAGGTGCATCTGTCCTGCTGAGGCATGGTTGATCATGAACAGTAGTACAATGAATGTTAAGGGAATGAACACTGTACAGTTGCAGCTCTTCATTGCCCAGTAATGGGAACCGAGACGGGGAAGTTCCCGCCATCACTTCAGGCAGTCATAATGCAGATACAGTAACCCCCACCCAGTGCAGTTTGGCTATATGTGATTGCAAATAAATTTTTGGTTGGGGGGGGGGGAATTGCTGACAGATGAAAAATTTGGATGTGTGGATAAATGTGGGTGATTACTCACTCAACCACAGCAGAAGCTGGCAGCATCAGCTACTCAAAACACAGTGTGAATGCTGCAGGTACAAAAATGTATATATTTTAAGCAATGAAGGAGGCCATAAGTGTCCATGTTCATGTACTCCTGTTGTTCCCACGAGAAGTTTGTGCAACACGGTTTTGCCCAACACGCTGTGGTCACTGCCCCTAAACCCTGCATTGGACAAGGGGTAACTGTATTCTCTAATATGTCTCTTATGCTATCTGCTAGTACAGTTACGATGTACACAGCCTGTGAAATCAAACACAAGCAATGTTTTCAACATGGGTACTAGGAACCATTCAGGTCTGATCTTCCTACCAGCATATAAGGAAGAAACATATGCGTTTGGGAACCACTTGTTATGTCTTGTGGTTACGCAATCAGGATCATGGGTCACGGGCATCTCCTAGCTAACATGCGCATTATCCATGAAACTGAAAATAATTTTAAATACAGTCATTCAAAAAATGACATGAGTGAATAATGACGTAAGTAATTATTTTAATGATAGGTACAGTATAGTACCTTCAAACTTGCTACCAAGGAAACACAACTTATTAGGTTTGATAATGTTATAATGTCATGCACTCATGCTTGGTCTTCTGCAGTGTGATCTGAAAATGTTGCATGTCTGTATGCTCTGAAAAATTGTCAGCCTCTTGGTTTTGTGAGTACTACTACTATAATTTCATTTGAGTTTCATTGAAGTATATGGCCATCTGTAATTGATGTTTACTTACATTTATATTTTGAAGTTTGCTTTTAGAAACAGTTACCAGATTTCTTTCTCGTGTACAGGATAGATGACCTGAAGAAAATAACATATTTTTGTGGACAAATGGCAGAATGTGTCTGGAGAAGCAGTTGTATATTTAACTAAAGCACTGACAGTGCTCTGGAACTAAGTAAGTCTGATGTTGGAATGATCACAGAGGAATTGTGTTTTGCATTCTTCCCTAAATGCCATAGACTTATCACAAACATAATGTACACTTAGAAGTTAGGCCATGGCTTCCAGGTGGCAACTCAAATAGTGAGAGTAGCTCCCAGAATTGAATGGTGCAAGATGTATTTATATATACTATACATGGTGGTAACAATATTAATGTTGTATTAATATATGTAAATGTAATATATATAATTATTATGTAATCATTTACAAGATAAAGAAATGTCATGTGCTTGTTACTCCTAGAGCACCTTATTTCAATAGGAAATGTCCTATTTAGACAATTTTCTTTTGTGCCCTGTTAATTGTTGAATGACCACTGTGAAGTGAGCTTACATGTTATGGGCCGCTCGCTCAGTCATACATCCTCGGCTTTATACTGATTTTACACCCACTGCTGTACTGTACTTCATCTGTGTTTGCTCTTGTTATTCCTGTGTCACATGTGTGAGGTACACAATGACACATTGTGTTCCCATTTGTGATACCTATGTGAAAATGGGTTCTACAAGGAAAATAGTGAGAAGATCTCCGTGTAAATTTAAGGTGTTACGGCTTGACATAGAAGGATTTGACAATTAATTCTGAAAGGTGTGTTCAGCAGGTACTAAAACTTGCTTTTCAAGTGGCTAATGATGATGAATACTGATATATTACAATATACACCTTTATTTTGCCAACTGCTGCATGTAACTTTTTAGTAGTTAGCAAAATAAAAGTGTATATTGTGAAATAAGACTGCACGGAACATGTATAATATTAAGTAAATACTGGTATATGTTCTTCGAGTACGTCTTTGCGACTGCTTGCGCAGGAAGGGCGATCATGGACACTTCAGAGAAAGAGTGGGGACACAATTATTACTCATAGTAGTGGTTTAAGGCCAGTAGGGTTTACAGATCAAGCCTTTGCAAAAATAAGGAAGTGAGGGAAAACATCTGAAGGGAAGTTTAGTCTATTTCCCAAGAATAACATGAATTTAAACTTTAAAGAGGTGTCGGGAATGCTTGTGGCGTAAATAAAGCATTTCTAGAACCTGCTGAAACCTGTAGTGTCTTTCAGGCTGTACGTTCGTCAGTTCTACAAGCACTTCAAATCCCCAAATGTCCAACTTGGTGGGAGAAGCGTTCGACTTTTCTGCTTGATAGATTCAACAGTTTGCAGGGTGCTTAAAAGAAAATCTCACTGTTCCATGTCTGTGTATAAACTGCATGATTTTTATGAAACTCTGATCAGTATACCAAACACCATGGTTGCATATTTAGCACTCCTGCTTTATTACTGAATCACGGTATGCTGACAAATCCTGTCTGAGGTCTTGCCACTTTACCTCAGTGCTCCCAAACTGCTGAGATAATACTATAACGTAGGACCACTTCCTTCCACATTCCTTCCAATTTATTATTTGCAGATTGTCCTATATTTTTCCGCAAGAATCGAAGTATCCAAGAAGCAAGTGACTGTTATAAGTGGCAGGCCCTTACAGACACCACCACTTCTATACTTTTTATTTTCCAGAACCTCCGAAGTGTCAGGTGTGTAAACCGTAGCATGGGAGCAAAAGTAGCACGGATTAGCATGTTGATGTCAAAATTTATGTGATGATGTCGCTGAAAATAGGAAACAATGTAATGCAAACGAGGTGAAGCATACTTGTACATTCACGTTTTGTCTTCATAATATCACAATTAATAAATTACTGTAGGTACACATGTGAATTATTTTTAGTAAAACATACGAAATTAAAAATGTTGTGCAAGTAGATGCCCGAGATTATATCTAATAGTGCAAGAATAACATCAGTGTCATAAAAACAGTACGCTGCAACAATTTTTGGTTACTGACAGTGTGTTGTTTATATATATATAAAGGATCAGCAGGGTCCTGTACACATATTTTAAGAACTGAAGGAAAAATTAGGACTCATCACTTTCATGTATTTGTAGTGTATAAAATGTATTGTGACAAAAAAAATTATGTACAAATAGGGGATGTGGTTACTTTCTTTGTCAGTATCACATTATATGGGGTGTAGCCCTTATGCAAATTTAAACTTTAATAACTTGGAGTATACACATAATAGAAGCACACTGTAAATGCCATATGGAAGCTTAATTCTTACAGTTTTAAGACAGTACAGTTCAAATTGTTAACCTTCACCATAACCAACATCATTTAGGACACATTGTTCAAAATGAGATTCTACCTCTTTAAAAACATTGTTCAGTTGCTGTTCACTTATTTCATCAATTGCATTTGTGATCCTGACCTTAAGTTCATCCAAAGAATATGATTTTAGAATGCACATAGGGCAGGCACCACAGTGTCCCGTGCACATCAACCATGTCTGATCCTTCATGCAGAACGTGGTTTTGACGAGTACACAGCTGCTTTAACATGACCCCATAAAAAGTAGCCCAATGGGGTCAGATCATGTGAATGAGATGGCCAAGGAATTGGTCCAGCTCTACCGATCCAGTTGTATGGGAAGACATCATTCAATAACTGTCATACATTCGGTCTTGCTGAAACAAGTTTCTATTCAAAAGAATTACCTGTCCTAGTTCAGGGATGAGGAAATTTTTCAAAATTGCATGGTAACATTCACCACTGACTGTTACTTTGTTAAAAAGGAAAGGACTGATAATGCATGACTTCTTGAAGGCAGTCTTTTTCATGTTCCGGACTTCTTGAGGTTTTTCCCTTCCCCAAGTGTGGCAACTGTGGCAGTTGACTTTGTCACTGATGTGGAAAGTTTTGTCATCAGAAAACATCAACTCTTCAAGAACCTCATGGGAATTGGTAATGTTCGATCTTATCTATTGACAGAAATCCAATCTTGCATGGTAGTCTTCTGTAACATCTGTACCACCTGAATCCTTTAAGCATGTTTATGCAGTTTCACTTTTAGAATTTTGTGCACTTTTGCTTGCAGAATGTTTAGTTCAGCACGTGCATGCCGCACTATTTTTGTGGACTCTTTCAAATGCTTCCTGGAATACAGTCACAGTTTCCTTGGACCATGGTTTGTAATCCACAGACCCAGTTTCTTTAGAGTTTTACATCCAATTGTTAATTGAGTTCCTAAGTGACGCATCTTTCCTGTAATGAGTAGTGAATCTCCTTTTCACAGCCGTTACCGACTTAAATTCTGCAAGCCGTTTGTGCCGTGTCACAGCACAGGATTTCTGTTGCTACCGTCCACGTCAGTCCAGCTACCGCCCTTCAAATTAACCTACTAGTTTCATTTCCTGGTTCCTCCCCCACTGCCAACGTGGCAGTGGTTGTCCCGAGTTTTCCTTTGTGAACTGTTTTTCTTGACTTGTCACTCTGTGACCTGCGTCTGAGCTATGAGCAACTAAATTGGGTTTCGGTCTCGTGATTCTAAATTATGTCTTGGCTGATATGTAGCTAGCGGGTGGGGTTGTGCAGTCCTTGGTGGTGCTGGGGTTCATTTGGGATTTTGTGTTTTGTACCAGCATCCCCAAGTATTTGTGTATATGCGAGTGTGGAGCCTCTTTTCTGTGTGGCAGCTGATTATTTGGCCAAGTGTTTATTATAATAATAATAATAATAATAATAATAATAATAATAATAATAATATGTTAGTTGTGAATTATCAAACTGTAAGTATTGCTGCCAATCTTATTTAAGTTTCTTTGTAAATAAAATGCTACAGTGGATTAAATATTTGTAATAACACACAGTGTAATAACAGTGGGCGCCACAGCAGGAAACGATTCATGGTGGTGTAGTAATGTATCTACAGTATAGTAGCCACAGTGTAGTAACAGGCCTGCCGTAACACACAGTTAACCTCTCCCTATACTGGTACCATTTTCAGTTGCCATGCAGTTGAAGGATCTGACAAGACATTAACTTCCGTGAACTCAAAATTGGCAACACTAATAATAAAAAGTGTGATAATCAAGTTTTTATATGTCATTTACAGCGTGTTTTTATCATGTGTATATCCAAACTTATTAATAGTAGTACAAGGACTTTAGGCACACACTGTGTAATAGCTGAAACTCTGAAGACTGAATGACACTGATTATAATGTGTATATACAGAGAACGGTAATGTCTCTGTCTGTCCCAATAGTCCTTAGAAATGTCACCTCACAAAAAACGTTAAATACGAAAAAGTTCCTTTTGGAGAGATTGCCCTGCAAAAACAGTGTCCTCTACTTAAAAAAAATTACCCATGTGGACAGTGCCAGTCACTGTGTTTGCTAGGATACATTATATGTAACATGTGTCCAGTTCTTAAAGACACTTGTGTGAACGATCTGTTGAAAAAAAGACTAAACTAGGCAACCCTATGTAGACAATTCCAAACATTCTCAGTTGTTACACTGTTGCTAGGTTATGGCACACAAAATTCAGAGCATGTCCCCTCTTGAAAATAATGATGTGAAGGATCTGGTACAGAATACCATTTATCATAGAGTATGGTATAGTTGCGTATTTCAGTAGTCATCAGCAATGAAGGAATGTATTTCTCATTCTGCTGTGTACATATATTCCTCATAATATGTCCATAGGCAACCAGGAAGGAAGTATATTGAAAGAGTAAGTTATACAACATAGCAATGATGGCAGGAAAGTGAGATTGTTCAAAGCCCAGAGCAAAATATGAACAAAGTGGTATAATTTCAGGAAACTGCTCTCAATGTGAATGAATGTCTTATGAATAGACACTCATACACAAACACACCAGCAATACCAGAAGGTTAAGTTAGTCATTATAACATAAATCCACAAAGAAACAAAAATCTGGCTCACACATTTTTGAGTTGGCACATAGATTCAAAGAAAATCTGCCATGCCCTGGCCTACTGTACCAGCCTCAGGTCATACATAAATTATAGGAATGGTGGAATGATATTTGGCAAGGAAAAACTGGAATTCTCAGGGAAAAATCTACTGCCTACCACAAAATACACACAGACTACTGTGGGATTGACTGTGGGTCTCAACAGTAAGAAGCCTGAGCTATGGCACAGCTAGCTTCAGTACATACTGGCAGGAGTACAATATCTTGGGGCATTCTCTTTTACCACACAAGGGAAAAAACACATGTTTACATATATTAATATGCATATATTAGGTACTGACAATTTTGAAAATTATTCCTGCAGTTTGTGTATTACCTTTGTGTCTGGTAGGCCTGACAAATCTTCTGATTATTTAAAAGTGTCTGTACCCTACACAGATGTCCTGCAAATATCATGTCTCATGGCTGAGTGTGCTGACTGTATCCCTGTGTAGATCTTGCAAACCTACCATCCTACATTGCATATAGTGAAATTATTTTTATTTCAGTAATTTCACATGTTTCATCTATAAAAAAATAATGAATTTTGATTAAGGCTGTTGTGTTTAATACTAAAAGGTACTGAATAAATTTAATTTTGGCTTATGGTGGTCCAGCATTCTCTGTAATTTACATGAAGCTCAATCACACTTCACAATTTTCTCAAAAACAGCGTGTTACACAAAAACTGGTACTAACACCCCACACTACAACTTCTTGCTATGGTAACAATCAACTATGCCAGCTACAGGGACATAAATATGAAGCTAAAGGAGACAGGAGGGGTGATTTCAGATGTTTCCTTTTCACACAAAAATGACTTCAGTTGGAATGACACACTCCCATTATACTCTCCATTTTAATGTGCTGTATAATAATGCCCTGCACCACTGCAAAGACACAACAGAGACACAAAATTTTTGAAAAGATAATTTTAAGAAACATCTATGACCTGGTAAAGGGCAGGAGTCTGGCAGATGAGATATAAGTGTAAACTACATTATCTTTTTAAAAAACCCAATATATCTGTCATGATGAAGGTTCAAGAAAGAGATGGCTTGGGATAGTTACAAGGATGGATGATGCAGCTACACCTACACATGACTTGTATCTGCTGAATCCTTGGATCACAGACAAGCAGGATGACCAAAACTCTGATGGCTGGATTGTGTGACAGATGACCTGGCAGATGTTTGTGTTAGGAGTTGGGGAAGGAGAGCCAAAAGCTGAGAAAAATGGTAGAAAACTATTGATGAAGCCAAGGCCCACTGAGGGCTGTTGAGCTGCTGCTGCTGATGATGATGATAATGTACCATGATGCCTTAGCTTCCAAGAAGCTTCATTTGTACACATCATTCTGATAGAAGGTTAAAAATAATGTGACATTAACTCCTATTAAGATTTGTCAGTGTAAAATATTAAATAAAGGAATCACACTAAATGCAACCTGTTTTTATTTATGTCCTTACTGTCACCCACAAATAAACCTACTGTAAACTGATTACAATTTACAAAATATGACAAGACATGTAATCACAGATCACATGATGTTTGGTTTCAAAAACACTGAAAGATCAAAGTTTGTTCTTCGCCTCTTTACTCTTCAATCATAATTTACCCTGCTTTACAAAAGAAATGATTTTTGGGCAGTTTCCATGATTGCATCTGCTATTGGACTGAGTATCCTAAACCATGTGTAGTCCACAGATAACAATGACAGTTTTAGCAGCGATCTTGGGACGACTTCTAGGTTCCAGTCTCAGTTGTAACTGGAATAGTTACGATGCAGGATTACCATTCGCTATCATACAGTAAACGACGACAAAATTACCATTTCCTAATGTTCATTAAATTATGTCCAATTACACCTCAAGAGGTGTACAGCATCCTTGTTAACAACAAATTCAGTAAATATTGTGATGACACAAACTTGAAATTTTATTGTAAACATTATTGTTCTATTTTAAGGAATGTGATTATAGAAGCAAAAAAAAAAAAAATATTATAAACATCTAATAGAGACATCAGAAAACAAAATAAAAACATCCTGGAATATTATTAACAATTTGATCAGGCAGAGTGATAAATCTAATCTTATGCCTTTCTCATTTAAAATATATGATACTGTGGTCACACTGAAAAATGCACCTGAAGATTTTAATAACTATTTTTTAAATATAACTGAAAACCTAAAAATACACATTGATAATGACAATTCTCCCATTTCATTTTTAAAGCATGCTCATCCGAAAGAATTTCCACATATGAACATAATTCCTGTATCAGAAGGTGAGATCCATAGTATAATCTGTTCTTTGAAATCTACGAGATTGTCTGGTGACAACATAATGACAACACATGAATTAAGATACTTAAGTTATGTAGCCCTCTAATTAGTAGGCCTTTTCCTTACATTTGTAATAAATCTATTACAGAAGGGTGCATTTCCTGACCATCTCAAGTATGCCACTATAAGGCCATTATATAAAAAGGGTGAAAAATCCAGTATGTCCAATTATGAACCTATATCCTTGTTAACTGTGTTTTCTGAAGTATTAGAGAAAACTACACATCAGAGATTAAACCAACACTTACAAATTAATAATACCTTGGTTACTGAACAGTTTGGCATTAGAAAGGTTTATCACCTGAACATGCAGCTTTTTCATTAATTGACCGCATACTTCATGCATGGAACAATAAACTTCATGTTGCTGGCATCTTTTGTGACCTGGCCAAAGCTTTTGACTGTGTCGATCATGAGATTTTAATATCAAAGCTGCAGTACTATGGGCTTAATGAATCAAATATTAAGTGGCTCAAATCTAATGTAGTTAATAGAAAACAGAGAATACATCTAAATGTTAGAAATAACCAACATTATTATTCAACTTGGGAAACAGTAAAATAGGGAGTCCCCCAAGGATTGGTACTGGGTCCATTACTTTTTATCATTTATAGTAATGGTTTGCCTATGAGCATCAATCATTTTAGTAATGTAGTAGTGTTTGCAGATGACACCAGTGATTTAATAACAGATAAAAATTATGATGAGTGTAAACAGAACATAAACCTCACTTTATTGTATATTAGTCAATGGTTTGATGCTAATCAATTAGCTTTAAATATTGCAAAAACAAATATAATTCAGTTTACTCCTATTGACTCTGCTTATGCACATTTGAAAACTGAATATAAGGATACAACTATAGAGGATGCAGCAGGTACAAAATTCCTGGGTATGTATATTGGTAAATACATTAAATGGGAATGTCATATAGACCAAATACTTCTACAGTTGAGAGCTGCTTGCTTTGTTATTAGGAAGTTGTTTCACATTTTAAACGCTGATACTCTGTCAACTGTTTACTTTGCATGCTTTCATCAGTTATTAAACATGGTATCATCTTTTGGGGAAATTCTACTAATGCACATAAAGTTTTTAAATTGCAAAACAGGATAATCAGAATTATGTCTGGAGTGAATATGAGGAGATCTTGTATGGATTTGTTGGAAAACTTGACATTTTATCTGTGCCATGTCAATATATATTGTCTCTAATGTTGTTTGTGACAGACAAATAGAGGAATTTTCAGATGGGTCTGAATGTGCATGACTTACACACTAGAAACCAAATTTGACTTTGTATGTGTATTGTCAACCTTTCTATTTTCCAGAAGGGCATTACTTATTCTGGAATAATGATACTTAACATTTTACCTCGTAATATACAGCACCTCAGAAATGACAGGGTGCATTTTAAAAATAAACTATGTACAAGCTTCTTAGTAATTAATTCTATTCAATTAATTAATTTTTAGAACATGGTACCAGTTAGATAGTTTTGATAATTTATGAATTTCTGCGCCTGTCTTTTACATATGATTTGTACCACTGTGTTACTATTAGGTTTAATGTTGTATACTATAATTATTTTATTGAATGTGGAGTTTTTTCCTTGTTGATCTGATTATGTCATTGTGTTTTGTGAGTGTCTTATTGTAACTTGTTTCATGTCCGGCTGGTGTATGACAAAACCTTGGACCTCGGAAATGTGTGTGTATGTATGTATGTATGTATGTATGTATGTATGTATGTGTGTGTGTGTGTGTGTGTGTGTGTGTGTATGTATGTATGCAATCACGAAGAAATTAATTTTTCCTATGTGAAGAGCTTATTGCTAACCTGCAGATATCCAATGCCCTGTACATGCTTCACAATGTCTTGTTTCGATAATAGAGATGGAAGTTAAAACACATCTGCGACTACATGACCTGTCTTAAATGATAAAATTACATGTCAGAATACATAATAATGTTATGTAAGAGCTGGAAGTGAAAGCAAAGTTGCATGCTTGGCACAAGCAAGTAGCATGCCAAAGAGCACTTCTTTACTGCCAACAGTAGTTCATAATTGGCTACATTTTATTTCAAATTTTAACGATTACTTAGAACAACTGTACATGCTTTTAACAAAAACGCCATCAAACACGTACAATTTGTTACGTCTTAATTCTCACTCATACACAAATCCCACCTGTAGCGTTCTAGTAACTTACAGTTGTGGCTACCCTGTTCAGAAGTACAGTTGCGCCTTTGCGTTCGTCTTTCCGTTGACCTCCATATGATCTGTGATCGATAGCGCAACGTAACCAACATTGTTACGGATTACGTTAGTTGCGTGGAGAGTGGTGTAACAAGGAAAAACGCGGGTGATTGCGAATAAAATGTCAGTAGGTGACCATGGCTGATGGAGAGTGGTTGGGGGCTGAAGACGGCCGGAAAAGAGCGCGGCAGAATGGAGTCATTCAACCATTGCTTACAGGTCGGTTTTTTAACCGGATATCTTATTCGCCGAACATGTTAATTATTATAATAAAGGTCGTGATATCAATATTAAGACTCTGTGACTGTTGTGTGGATTGTACTCGCTGCTTTCAAAACGAGCACCATAATAATGATATGTTGTAGGTTATGTTCTCTCGTTGATGATATTTGAAGGGGTTCACAGCGGTAAAAATTGCTAGTAGATTACTAGAATTACCACAATCGGTAGGCAGCATCACATCTGCCCACCAATTGTGGAACTATAAAAAAGTGGCTTGTCTCTTGACAATTGGTTTTAAACTTCGCATTACGTGCTCCCAGAAGATGGTGTTATGAACGCCGAAACATGTTGGAGCGATATATGTAATATACATGAGCATTGTGTGCATTTAGTTGGTACAATAAATTGACTATAATTCTTCATAATAATGCACAGAATATACAGCCTTAAAAAATGTAGTTACGTTACAACAGTCAATGCATTATGTTTGTAAGATGAGTGATAGTGATAAATGTGTGTAGCGAAATTTAGTGCCCGTGTTGTTGGAAGCAATTTCGTTATCTTGTGAAGTTACACTCCCTCCCAATCCAATTTACATTTACTTTATATGAGTAATAAAATTTCTAAATAATTAATTCCTCAAATCGACTGGAAGCAGTGCGATATATTGATAATTCAACAGTTGTATACAATGTATACTCATTATTGCATCAGTTCAGTATAATCTATTACTTGCCATCTGTCAAGATTCATGTTTTTATGTGTACATTGCTTGTCACCCATGTAACCGCGAAATACCTTTACTAAGTTCAGAAAACTTTTTGTTACCAAATATGTGGTGTGATATACCGCTTATTTGCCCACACAGATCTCTACCAGATCACAATGGCATATGCCTATTGGAAGTCAGGAAAGATACATGACACAGCCGTATTTGACCTATACTTCCGCAAGAATCCATTTCAAGGAGAGTTCACCATATTTGCTGGCTTGGAAGAGTGTTTGAAATTTTTTGAGAACTTTCATTATTCAGATAGTGGTAAGTTCAGTATACCAGCTACTTTTTTGCTGTAATGGCTTGTTTCTCTGACCAATCTGTTGGACAAGGTAACCAGATTTTGTGTCTGTTCTTGCAGTTGAACAGTTTTACATAGTAAGAAAAATAAGTAATGAAGTTGTTATCACACTCAGTAGATTATACACTTTATTCTTGCAAATTTACTGTAATCCTGTCCCATGGCAAACTACATATCTTATAAAACTGGTTTGTTGGTAGTATTTGTTAAGTACAATGTAGTTAAATAATCTGAAGAAAAGGAAACTTATGATGCTGGTAGTGATAACAAATTAGTTTAGAAGATGGACGTCTGTGAAACACAAGTGGTCATCTTGAAACATTTTGATACCAGAACATGGCGTGTTGATTGAAGAAAGATAATATTTGCTCCAAATTTTATGGGTAGTGAAAAACATGTTTCAGTGAGCTGGGCCATTATTTTAACTGAAACTGAGACTCTTTACACTGGCTTTAAAAGAATAGTTAATGGGGAGTGTTCAGGACAAGTCATCATTTCCCTCAAGTCATGGCTGGTGTGGTAGGTCTAAACTATGCTCAGGTTTACACTACTGGTGAGGCTGCAAGTGCTGACACAGCTTCTATGTCACCTTATTCTGTAGAATTGTCTGAATTAATCCAAGAAAGTCCATGTAGTGTATTTGAATATTTCACTAAGGGAACATTGTGCTCTTAGCAGTTAGTTGTTCAGTGTGGCAAACTTTTCTGTTGTGACACCATTGTTAGTACTTCTTACCAATAGTATTGGGGTGGTCAAAAAGGAGGGTGAGATAGGCAGGGGATGTGGTACATGTGGGAGGATAAGACAAATGCATACAGTGTTTTGTGGAGAAACGGGAAAGAATCACTTTGAAGACCTATTCATAGATTGGAGGATAATATTAAAATGGATTTGAAGAAATAGGATTGGAGCGCATGGACTGGATTCATCTGGATTAGGACAGGGGCGGGTGGTGGGCTGTTGTGCACACAGCTATGAGCTTTGGGTTCTGTGAACTGCATGGAATTTCTTGACTAGCTGGGAAACTGTTAGCTTTTCAAGAATGACTGTGCTCCATGGAGTTAGATAGATAACTCCATTATTAATGCTTGTATCCTGTAAATGACTATAATTTTGAATTAAAACTTACATTTTTCATGTGGTACTTAACAGAATTGGGGCTGTGTGGTGGTGCAGTTGGTTGAGGCGCTGTGCTACAAGCTGGGAGGGTGTCATTGGAATTTTTCATTGAAATAATCTTTCCAGCCACACTATGGCCCTGGGGTCGACTCAGCCTCTAACAGAAATGTGTACCAAAATTATTTCCTGAGGGGTAAAGGTGGCCAGTGCGAAGAGGCTGACAACCTTACCACCTTCATGTGCTGATTGTCTAGAAAACTGGGAGCCTCAGCTTCCTGGAAACCTAAGGGCCTGTTCAGGCCTGTAATGAGAATGCTTTACCTTACTTGACAGAATTAATGAAATACTAACTGTAATCCTCAGAGATTCTGTCTCATGTATCATCACCTTTATCCTTGGTTGGAGAGTACACATTCCGAACCATAATATCACATGAGTGACCTCTTTGTATTTGTATGACATTGAATCACTAATGAACTGTCCTGTCTTAATTGCTGATAAGATTTCCTTGTGTATGAAATATCCTGTCTCTAATTGGTGATTTGCATTCTGTTTTCTGTATAAAAATATATAAATTGGTATACTTAATTATCATCATCATGAACGTAAACAGATGTAGTACTCTAGGTCCTGTCCTATGGAAACTCAGTCCTGGAGATGTTGTTGGTATACTTATTCTGTCTAATTTTACAGTATTATACAGCAGTTTTAGAATCATGTAGTGAAATGTTATGTGCTGGTCTCATTGTGTGAACTCTAGTATCTGCTGTTCTGTTAATTTGCCTATACATGTAACCGAGACAGATGCTGGTCAGAAAAGAAAATGAGGTGGAGGTCAGTTTCACAATCAGACACTGTCTGGAGGACTGAGTTATAGAAATGTACTCTGAGAGCTGGCTCACATGGCTGAAATTCTTACACTGCTGTTGCCTTAAATGCTTGCAGTTTGCATAGTTTTGCAGCACCTCATGCTGACTTTCTTTAAATCTTGAGATCTGAGGAGTTTATGGTAATAATTTTGAAGCTGCACCAATTTCTTAAGTTCTTTCATCTTTCATTCGCCCCTCCTGTCCTTTTTTTATTTTTGTTTTCTCTGTTTTTGAAGGCCAGTAATGACCCTATTTTAGTCTATTTACAAACCTGTCATTAGTGTCTGTGTGGAAATATGAAGTCATGGAATTTACACCAGAATCTTCTCCCGTACCTGCAGATGCACTTTTATGTAGATTCTGTACATAAACATTTGTTCTAGTATCCATCTTATTCATGTTGTTTCAACATGTGGAATAATACACCAGAGTGAATTACCACCTGTCACACAGGCCAAGTATGGTAGTGGGAATTTAGAGTAGAGCAACATGATCTTACGGCGCATGAATTACATAGATTGAGTGGGAGTTCGAGCTACATAATGCTCTGGAGGTGCAAATTTTCTGGCCTATATGGCATAAGATTGGTTAATGGTTGCACTGTCTAACAGTCTCCCTGTATAAACATTTCAATAACATGTTACATTAGGAAGCTTGGAATTTTTGTACTTTGCTGTCTTTATTTAGATATTGAGTACCTGAAAAAAACACTACCCCAGACGATTGAGCCTGAGTTCTTTGTGTTTCTTCGGCAGCTGACAGTGGAAGATGTGATATTGTCTGCCATTGATGAAGGTTCTGTGGCATTTCCAAGGTAATTTTTGCTCTTTGGAATTTATCTGCTTTAATTGTTACCATATTGATACTTTTCAGTGTGGTAAAATGCCTTATAATTCAGTTGCTTTGTTCTTATGCACCATTGTGATAATAGTTTAAATACAATTTAGCCCAAAGTCATGCACACCATTTGAAAGATAGTTTTGTTGTAGAATTATACACAATATGTGCATGTGTACACTTGTGGCTGCTGTGGTAAATAGGCAAATAGACAGCTGTGTGTTGGGCGCCACTTACAACACTTTATACATAAAGCATCCTCATGCCTTGGAAGAACTTTCACAAAACTGGAAATGTGCTTATCATCCACTTTCCAGGTGTAATTTTATCATGTGTCTACAAACATGATAAGAAGAGTTAAAATTGTGTTCCAAAGAAAGCAGAAATCACTTTCAGCACTTTCTGTAACTTTCCACAGCTTTGGTGAATTGGTGGGCCAAAATAGTATACTGGCATATGATCAGTTACGGTATTGGTTGCTTGAGTTTTGGCCTACTGTCGAAAATTTGAATGTAGTTTATGAATTGGTTTGTTCAAGAACCCATCATCTGCAAAGTGGCAGGCAAAAGCTGTGCTACATTTGTTGCATAATACAGGATTATCTTGCTGAATGCTATGTATAAGAAATGAAAGTATATAGCTGATTTGCCAATGTGTGTGATGTTGCAAGGAACCAGTTATTAAGTATGAGAGCGTGAGCTTAGAGTAACACTGGGCAAAGCTTCTAGTAAGAAGTCTGGATAAACATATAGACTTCCAGTCTAGTGCAACTATTTTTTTATTATAATAAAGCTGTTGAAACATGCAGCTGTATTATAATAAATAAATAGTTGTGTTGTACTGAGAGTCTGTGTATTTATCAGTAATGCTAATAGAACACAACAGGATGGCAGCCATTAGATGTCTAGTAAGTAGACTGTAGTGGGTGCCTTACTGTAGACCTATTAAAGAGAATCCCAGAAATGGAATCTGTTGTGATCATTGGACGTAACTACATCTGTGTGATTTATTCTTGAATGAGCTTTTGATCCTTACAGAATTCCCAGTACTGACAAGGTTAATGTCTCATCTGTAACTGGCTTGGGCTGTGTGGGTTAGTTTGTGTATTTCTGTCTCAGATTGTCACCTGAGAGTTTTTGTCTTTGTTCTTCTCTCTTAAACATAAATTGGTTTCCTCTCCTGCAAGAGCAGCTTGCAAACTCTCCTGTCAGTATTCATGGCCATTTGAGCTTTGTTTATGTTAGAAACTCAGCATCTGACATGTCTGTAATCTTCTGGTATAAATTGTATAGCATGTCCTTCATGTACAGAAGGAATGCTTTTTTTTATGTGTAGACATCATGAAATTCTGTGATGCAATCTTATACTGTTAAGACAGATCAACAAATGCACACACTATCTATAAATGTACATTTTGTTATAGTGTCACCCCTACATGTTTCGGTGGTCAAGCCACCATTGTCAGGGGGCACCAAAGGTCACAAGCACTGTTTTGTATCCAATAGTCATGATAATACATTTAAGTGTGTGTCAGTTTCTTAGTTTGTATTAATACACTCTCGCTCAAATCATTACAGTTGGAATAACACGATAACTCACTGTCTCTCAGACTTTACAGTTAAGATGATGTGATATACAGATATAATATATATATACACTAATTATGTTTGTATTTACTTCCATTATGAATGGAGATTCATTTCTGTGGTCATCTTTTCAGTCCATAGTTGTAATAAAAATAGTATTTTACCATCAGAAGTAACTCTACATACACAGGAATAAACTTAAAAAGCTCTCAGATTTCAACCTAATTCATCAGAAAGATGACAGTAATAACCACTCCAACAGTTGTTTCGGTGTGTTGGTGACTTAAGTGTGTAGGCTATACAGCAGCCAGCCATGTAGCCACATATATAGTTTCTGAAATTCGTAATAAATAATAAATTCTTAAAAATAAACTAGTTTCAGTGGAATTTCCTCCCCACCTCATTTTGTGTTAAAAAATTAATATTTATCCTGTTAAGATTAACGTATTTATGTTCCATGTTATGAAAGTTATGGCCGTGTTTTGTATTTGTGAGAGGGTGGAATTCTGTAGCTGGAATATCTCTTAACAGCGGGGTGTACTATATTGCCAAAAGTCCTTATTTGTGTGTGTGTTTGATTTGTTTGGCAGGATCCCAATGATGCGTGTGGAAGGCCCATTAATAATTGTTCAGTTGCTGGAGACAACTCTCCTCACACTTGTCAACTATGCTAGGTGAGTAGATTATATTTATCCTGATAATTTTGTTTTGTTGTCAGAAAACTTGTGATATGTTTTGAGCTGGGATAATGTAGTCAGTATAGTGACAAGGCTGTTTGCTGGATGAGAAGTGGAATTGTGGTTTTATTTCTGGTAGTAACGAAAGATTTTTCTCTACTTTGGAGTGTCCAGACAGGCTCAGGGGCCCACCAGCCCTCCTGTTCATTGGGTTACAGGGGCCCTTTCCCCAGGAGTAATTTAATGGGAGTGTGGAATTTGGCACATAATTTCTTTGTGAATTTTTTTTGGTAGATTGAAGAGCTGATGCTTCCAAACATGTACTGACAGCTGTGTATTTCTCTGGTGTGCTACTTTGTGTCACACCTAACACAGAACTGGTTATGAATGTTTTTTCTCCAATTTATATAAATCAGCTTTCATTGGACCTTCTTTGTTAGAACATAAGGCAGATTTCACTCTTATTTCATGATATGTATGGCCACTTTTTCCTTACTAATGAAAAGACATGCGCAGAATGAGACACTCGTGGATATGTCTTGAAGTTTTCGCAGTGACAGAATTCAGTAAATTCCTGTCTGGCTGATGGAGGATGGAGATGAAGTCAGTCTCTGAAACATTGGTGTATTTCAATTAGCTGATGCAGCTCTCAGCTGGAGAGGATTTTATTGAACACCCATGGATGATGAATGGACTTGTGTCCGTCATATCAGAACACACTAAAGTGTAATAGAAAGTTGTTATTGTTGTAAAAGACACCTGAAATCACGCACTCAAGAAAGAGCTGTCCCCCACAAAAGTGGGAGCTGCAGCTGTAAAGTGTCATATGATTCCTGCTTCCGTATGTCTCACCATCTTTTGATGAATATCACCTCGCATGTTTTTGTTCTTCATTATTATAAACCATTCGATCACGGCTTGTGGCAGTTCATGTTGGTAGTGTTTCTTCTTTAACCTGTTACCTTCATCAAGACAATAAGCACCTGATTCTTACGAAACCTACAAGAATAGCGTGCCATTGCTAGGGTCCAATTGTGGTACTTTTGAACCTCTTTTTGAATAGAAATCACATGGCTGCCATGCAGTTTTATAAGTTAGCACTATACATGTAGGGTCATGAAATTTTGTAAATTGATGGATATTTAAAAACAGAATTTTTTATGAAGTTACATTTTTTATGAATCTGGAAAATAATCCCATACTGTATGGATGTCATGGAGGATAAATTGTAGTAGTCTCATGTTAAAACATCTAGGAGTGGTTTTAAAGTATATGATGCCTAACAGGGCAGAACTGCTGTAAAAGTAACAAGTACTTTTAATGTTTGTTCCACTGTGAACAAAATTCAGCGATGTTGTAGATGACTCTATGTAAAAACTACAGCTTTTTGGTTTGAATACTATGTTTTGTTCAAAAATAACCAGTATATGTACATTGCTTGCAAGTTGCCAAGTGTCGTCTGTTCCTACTTTGCTGATTTCATTTAAGTAGTACAGAGACAGAGTGTGTAAAAAATGATGCAACTAATTAATCTCTTTGCTGGCACAGAGGGTTTGTTAACTTATTGGAATGTCATTTTGCCAAAGGAGCTGTGATGAATTTTTTAACATTTAAGTGACCTGCATTTGCATATGTGAACGCGTGTAAAAAACATCCCTAGAAATTCATTTTATGTATTTGGGCAACAAGGAAATTTACTGCATTTCAAAGACATGCTGCATGATATGTGTTTTATTTTCCACAAAATGCTGTTATTTCATAATTTTATCTTTTATGTTCAAATAATGCATTTTTTATAAACCGTACTCTAAAATATAAATATCCACCCCAGCCACTTATAGGTTAATTGGTATAAATTGAGTTGCAATGTCAGGTTTGTATAGAAATACTCAGTCTGTTGATTGGTAGTTATTTTGCTTCAAATGCTGTCCAAGACAAATCAGACCATAGTTAGGAGACAGCCAAATGAGGCTTGGTGTGGTATTTCCCGGAGGCTACAGGAGTATTATTTTAATATTGATCATCTCCGTTGGTTGAATGTATAAAAATAGAATAGGAGGGTCCGTCTCTCAACCAACTATTTCTTTTTATTAAAAAGAAGTTAAAAAACAATAAAAGTATAGATAGACAACCGGTTTCGGCATCAATTATGCCATCATCAGGTTAAATACGTCACAAGAAAACACGAATATCAAAGTTTGTTACATGGTGGATGTAAGAGAGTGGTGATAGTTAAAATTTTTTATCTAAAAAGAGAAGGCCTTCTCTGTACAGGTGTTTATATTAATGCGGAGCAATAATATATAGTAATTATGACTGGGGGGTAGTGGAGTTTTGATGTATAACGGATTATAAATATGGATCTGTATGGATGGTCTTACTCTTTCGGAGATTCCTGTAGTCTTGAATCTTGACAGCCGCGCCGTTGTTTATATTGATTAGGGCGTGGGTTCTTGAAGGTGATACTGGCGGCAGTTATGTGTGGTATCGAAGGTATAGAGTGAGGTTGGAGAGATGATCTTGTTCCTTTGTAGTATTTTGGTAGTGATTGGGTTTCTTTGCGGTATCCAGAAGAAACTCCACTACCCCCCAGTCATAATTACTATATATTATTGCTCCGCATTAATATAAACACCTGTACAGAGAAGGCCTTCTCTTTTTAGATAAAAAATTTTAACTACCACCACTCTCTTACATCCACCATGTAACAAACTTTGATATTCGTGTTTTCTTGTGACATATTTAACCTGATGATGGCATAATTGATGCCGAAACTGGTTGTCTATCTATACTTTTATCGTTTTTTAACTTCTTTTTAATAAAAAGAAATAGTTGGTTGAGAGACGGACCCTCCTATTCTATTTTTGCTACAGGAGTAGTTTCAAATTGAAATTATGGTAGCACTGTATGATGTAGAAATAACATTGTACACAACAGTCATATACTAATAAGAAAAAGGTAAATAGGTCCCTGTTCATGCCATAAAGGCACATAGAGGGAGTGGAGTTATGGCAGCCCTTATTATTAACCTTGGCGCTCGATGGAGGTGACTGGCAGCCACATGCCCCACCTACTTTACTCCTGGGTAAAGAACCCCTGGTGCCCACTGAATAGGAAGCCGGGTGGGCCCCAGTGCCAGTCTGGTCATTTAGGAGATGAGGAAAATCTCTTGTCCCTGTCAGAATTCAAACCCCAAATCATCCAGCCCATAACCTAGTCACTGTACTGACTATGCTGTCCTGGCTGTTTGTATTTGGAACGTATTTATAGAAAGGGACTGATATGACGTGTTATGAACTGCAAGAAAAAAAAGACTAGCGTGCGTGAAGAAGATTAGTGGAACCAGAGGCACTGTTATTTGCACATGCTATGTGCTACCTAACTTGTCCTGGTTAAACAGTTAACCAGTTTTGGTAATGTCGTCTTTAACCCACATAATTTTTTTTGTGTTAACTCATCAGCTAAGACACACAGTTACAACATTTGTCTTCGAACTGGTGAGCACAAGGTTCAGATAAAAAGGAAAGGCAAATTTTCTGATAACTCCCACAAACGTGGTCATATATTAATTGCAACGGAAAATTTTATAACGATTACATTATTAAGGACCATTAGAAGGAATGTTAAAAACTGATTAAGTAACCAACTGTGGAAGAGAGTCCTTCTTGGGAAGCTGATGGCTCCGCAGCTAGTCAGAAATTTCTCACATTTTTGAAACCTGAAAGTTGTTTACTATTATCATATGAAACCCTCACTTGCCACTGTCCTGAGCCAGATCAATCCAGTCCACTCCTGATCCTATTTATTGAAGATCTATTTCACTATTATACCCCACCCTCTGTGTCAAGGTCTTTCAAGTGGTCTCTTTTCCTAAGGTTCCCCCACCCATCTTGATCTGATCACCTGAATAATAGAGCATTAAAACAGAAGTCAGAATACTGTCTTAAATACATGATGATGGAAACTGATAATGTAAATGATGCAGCATAGCGAAGTGTGTTATTTGTTGCAGTTTGATGGCGACCAATGCTGCCAGATACCGAATAGCTGCCGGAAAGCATATTTCACTATTAGAATTTGGTTTGAGGCGCGCACAGGGACCAGACGGAGGAATGTCAGCCTCCAAGTATTCATATGTTGGTAAGTATGTATATATATTGAATGTATGCTTTAGTGTATGTTATTATTGCATCCAGATTTCAGAACATGCTTCTCTTTGCATGATCATCTGTTAACCTTTTTCCTAGTGGGGTGGGTATGTAAAGTTTAGCTCATGGTTTATGAAAAACATATTGTTTGAAGAGAAAAAATAAACTGATGAAATAAATGGCATTTTGTGGAAGATAAAACACATTATGAAGTGTGTCTTAGAAATGCAGTAAGCTCTCTTTTTGCCTAAGCATGTGAAATGAATTTCTAGGAGCATTTTCCCATGTGCGTTTGCGTATACATGAACACAGGTCTTGAAAAAGGTTAAAGATCCAGCCAATTCCAATGAAAATATCTTGTTGTATACTTCCCAATCTCACTTCCTACTGGTGAAGGTCCCTTGACAATTTGGTTTGCTAGTGGTGAAGGACAAGCAGTACTTATTTTATATTATTTTATTTTATTTTATTTTGTTTTACTGTATCAGTTTTTGTTGGTATCTAGTCATAAAAGTTGGTACGTGAATATTTATAGTGGAACCTTTATGCCACTGTTCCTGTTGGGTACGATTTGTTGTTTTGTGACTGTCCGTAACAAACTTGGAAGTTATGCTTGTTATTCATTAGGAGTTGTTTTGTAAGTAATCATAAAGGAATCTTGTAGTTGCTGTTGTTATCTGTTAGGATTTGTTTAATTTTTTTGAAGTCTGTATTTCATATACTCTGTATATTCAGCAAACAGGTTACGTATATTGTGTGATATTTGACGTTCTTAGGGCAGTAACTGTGAAGATGGTTTCTGCTGGAATGACGTGTTTTAGACTGGGTAGGTAGGTACCAACATGTGATGGAACAGGATGCTTCCATCTTCAGGGTAGAAGAGGTAAGTGTAGAAAAAAGTCATTCTGATACAGGAAAGGAGGACCATTACCAGACAGTGAGACTAAAAAGTGACAGTATGTGAAGGACATATGTAGGGGGAAAGTGTGGATGAGGGAAGGATGTGGGTGAAACAGAAAGATTGGGAATAGAAATAAAGTGTATAAACTATAATAGGAATAGATCACAGGGTAATGTAAATATTTTTTGTACATTTCTGTGCAATGCCATATTCTCATCTTTGCTCTATAAATTAATAACAGCAGGCTTAACTGTGTTGCCTTTCAGCCATGTTTTTTAGTAGGAAGTAAAAATTAGGTGCTGAACAGACTGGAATGTGTACCATAGTGAAGGTTACTTGTTACTGACGGTAGGGCTGTGACACTCCACAGTTAACATACTCCAGTTGTATAGCCATCTGGCCTTGTGGGCTATAGTTGGTGTATGTTAATTGTGCACTCTTATACCAGAGATCCACAGAATATACAATTGAAAGGTAGTAAAGTGAGGTTCATTGATTTTTTGCACCCCTTCCGCTCAGAATTAATTTTTGTTACCATATTGATGATGTATATGTTATGACTTGTGAGCAGCACCATATGTCTGTTATACAGAATGCTGTATGGTGTATCATGCTTAATTGAATCCTGCATTTTCTAATTACAGAAATTATGCAAAGCTTATATATTAAAGTTACAGAGATGTTAAGTGCTTTCTGTTACGTCCATTTATATGTATTTGGTCATATAGTAGGGATGACTGGGTTGTGAAACAGCATGTAGACTGTAACTGTTACGTGAGAAGGAAAGGCTGTGGGAGCCTTTGAACTGACGTGAATAAGAATCTATATTTCAATTTGGACAGCTATAGTGAGACAAGTTCCTGCATGACTGTATTGTGGTTCTTTATGTGTGAGGCTGCTCGTTTCCCACCCTCTTATAATTCTCTCCTAGCGGTTGGTTGTGCCAGTTCTCTCCTGGTACCAGGGGCAGTGCTGCAGCTATTGATTACCTGCAGCTAGGTTGTGCAAGGGCTTTCATGTTATTTCAGTTTTGTTGTGATCTATTTGATTTACTAGTTAACCTTGATTGAAGAATACAGACACTAAAGTTAGGTGCCTGTGTTCTGATTTTTAACAGTTTTTGTTGTGTGCTTTCTTGGTTTGTTTAGTTATGCTTTTTAGATTGCATAGGTTACTTGATTTAAGTTGGTATGATCATGAAGATTGTGGTCTCCTGGGTTGTGTTTTATTTGGTATTTTGGAGGTAGTTTGGTAGGGAGATAACAGTGTTTCAGCAGAATTTGTTGCCTCCACTGTCAGGGTGAAGAGTAAGGATGGTATAGATAAGAAAAAGGACAGGGACCAAGGATGTGAGTGACCCATTGGGACAATAGCCATAAAGATGGTTGTTCTAACAGTGGGAAACTAAGAGGTGTGGAGATGAGGAAATATTCAGAGAAGGAAATGTAAAGGGGAAGACTGGATAGTATATGTTTCTTGTAGGAGTATCAGTGCACTGGATAGCATGTGGTTCTGGTAGTGGTATCAGTGCACCATGTAGAGGTCCTATCAGCAGGTTTATCCTCATGGGCCTCTGAAATAACTGATAGTCAGAATGCAGTTGCACCAGCCTGTAAGTGGCTGTAAAGCTTAAGGATAGCAAGAAGACGGAAGCAGGCTTTGAAGATGGTACTATATTTGTCAAGGGGCCATAATAAGAATGTTTGTTGATTTTTATGTAAGTGGCACGAGGGGATGAGTCATGGTAAGGTGACACGTGTTTAACTCTTTTAAAGACGAAGCCCATCTGTTTTATATAAGGACTCAGTGCGTACCGCGCTGTAAACACTCTCCACTTTGGTTATAAAAACCAGTCTGTTAATGTTTTATAAGGCAAAAGTTGCTGTTTTTTCTGAGATCCGTACAAAACACATAAACGCAATGTGGGCACTACGTAGAATTTTTTAATGTTAAACCTGGTGGTACGTAAAGTTACTGCTAGGCTTTAAAAGGTTAAATAAAGTACAAAATATGAAATTTCTTCAAAATCCATATGGTGTGAGTGACACTCCTCTGTCTAGTCAGATGGACAGACATGACGAGACAAATAATTTATTTTTATGACTGCATTGCAAATATGCCCAAACACAGTGATGTTAGACATAAGTAAGTTTAAATTACGTAATGCCATAAAGGGATATGGAAGAACTGAGGTATAGTGTCACACATTCTCCACACTACTACCAATTTGAGGTTATAAAATCATGTTAGTAGTTCAAAATTGTTGCATTAAAATTTGAACACTAGTACCAGATTTTTCATATTCAAGAAGTAACTTATTCAAGTACTGGTCTGGAAGCCAAATATTGTGACTAATTTTCATTCTTTTCCTCAGTTTCTTACCTGCTTAGCACCTCAAATTATGTCATGACTACATCCCACCACGTCCTTTTCATTCCTTATTCACAAGACATTGTAACATTTGATGCTACAGAGGCCGAGCTACTGTCAGCAACATTAACTAAACCATAAATAAGGTCAGATGTAACTTAACAGCACTGTGTGTAACATAAGTGTTTTGCAGCCTGATCATTAATTTCTTCTTTTGCATTGCTTCATACCTCACAGAGAACACAGTCTCAGTCATGAAGACCAGTCATGGTGAGGTATCATAAATTTACGTGGGTCTGTATGTAAAGAGTCAGTTTTAACAAAAATCAAAATTTCAAGAGAAATTTTAGTGAAAGTCCCATATGTGAAATTCCAGAAAAATGTGTTTGGTGGGAGTTGAGATGTTCAGTGTGGATCATTGAAAGGACATGGGGCCAATAGTCACGTTTTGCAACTGCTTTGTAAATATGGCTCACAGGCAGCTAGTATTGAGTGACCACCTGGCTGGGATGTGACTTAAATTTGCCCTGGGCATGCATGTTGCTGTGTTTGTCATCCCCATAAATCATCCAGCTTTTTACTGTCCTACATGCCTTACTTTGGAGGGTTAGTGTTGTAGGTAAGGTATGACTGTTTCAAACATTGGAAAGTGATCTTCAGGATTGAGTGAGGCTAGAAAAAAAGAATAATATAAACCATTTTGTTTGTAAGTAAATAAATACAAAGTGTATGCTGCTGTAAAAATTGGTAAAGGGTAATAATAGTGTTCTCACTGAGGGCCAAGAAATTACACTTTTGGACTAGCAGTCTTAAAATATTTGTCAATATTTTGTATGTATATATAAAAACTAAGTTGCATGAAATGTGGAGAAATATGCAAAATTCTCTGTAAAAATTCCTTATTCCAATTAATAAACGTTCTTTTATGAGATGTTAAAAAGAGTTGAGGTTTACAGAGTTCACCTGTGAGAAGTCATTCAGTTGCTGAGGTTGTTATGAGTGTTTCATTTCCACTGCTCTTCCACTTGTTTCTGAAACTTATGAAACAAATATTAACTTGTCATATGTTCTGTCATACCTGACTTATTTCAGTTGTATCTCACAGACAAAGTAATATTAGATGTGAAGTTGCCCATGAGAAAATTAAAAACAAACTTTATGTTCAAGCTAGCTTTTAATCTTTCGAAGTACACGTGAACACCTGCATGTGGGACACCTTGTAGTATGCAGTAGTTTGGTGCTAGTCAGGCCAGCTGGTACGTAGAGACACAGCTCTGCAGTGTGTCTACGTTGTAGCATTTCCCTACTGCAGTAATTACAGCACCATATGTTGAGTGGCACCAGGTTCTATTATTGTGAGCAGGGTGCAGAAGTTTCCTCTTCTATTGAAGTGAAGCAAGTTCTGATATTCTCCGTAACAGGACTACTTCCCCTCCTCTCCCCATACAATAATATGGGAGACTGGCTGTGTGGCTGCTTAATTATGCCATTTTGTGTGCAGCTACACCCAGGTCAGATTTATTCTACAGCAGATTGTTTCAGTTGAAGCTGGTGGGCCAACCACCTGTAGAAACACAGTAAATAAGTTTAGTCTTATTGGTGACATGTTGATGCTGATGGAGGAAACTTGTGTCCCCAGTGGTTAATGGCTATTTCTTGCAGTGCCAGTACCAGGGGTGGCCGAGCTTAGATATTTTCATTCTCAGTGCTTGTAGCCAGAAGATTAAAATCTTTTGAGATTTTTATCAGTAGTTGCTCTTCAGACTCTAAAATTTTATACCTAACTGGAAGTTGGTCAAATGACTCCTTGTTATATTTTGAACAGTGGTTTGAGCTGGTTGTGGTGTGAAACACATGCACAGGGTGGAGGCATGCTGAGTTAAGAATCAGCTTTACAGGGGGGAGGCATACTGAGTTTTGAAACATGTTTACAGGAAGGAGGCATACTGAATTATGAAACAGCATTACAGGAAGGAGACATACTGAGTTACAAAACAGTGTTAGAGGAAGTGGGAATACAGAGTTATAAAACGGGTTTACAAGAGGGAGGCATGCTGAGTTGTGAAACAGGTTTGCAAGGAGGCATACTGAGTTATGAAACAGGTTTACAAGAAGGAGGCATACTGAGTTATGAAACAGGTTTACAGGAAGGAGGCATACTGAGTTATGGAACAGCATTACAGGAAGGAGACATACTGAGTTACGAAACAGTGTTAGAGGAAGTGGGAATACAGAGTTATAAAATGGGTTTACAAGAGGGAGGCATGCTGAGTTATGAAACAGGTTTGCAAGGAGGCATACTGAGTTACGAAACAGGTTGACAAGAAAGAGGCATACTGAGTTATGAAACAGGTTTACAGGAAGGAGGTATAGTGGGTTATGAAACAGCTTTACATGAAGAAGGTGTACCAGTTGCAGTTTCAGCCATAATTTTTTTTTTTTATTTTATGTGGAGGTCTGACTTTGGAATTTTTCTAAGAAATTTCTTTTGTTTTGTTGTAAGAATGGAGGGAGTCAGGATAGCATACTCAGTATACTTACTGTGCTATGGGCTGGACAGCCCGGGATTTGAATCCCGGCAGAGGCAAGAGATTTTCTTTTCTCCAAAATGTCCAGACTGGCTCTGGGGCCCACCTGGCCTCCTATTCGATGGGTATGGGAGTTCTTTCCAAGGGGTAAAGCGGCTGGGGCGTCATGTTAACTATCACCTCCCTCTGGTATCAAGGTTAAGAATGAGTGGAGCAGCTTCTCTGCCCTCCTTGTATTGCCTCATGGTGTGGACAGGGAAAACATTACTTTTACTTTATTGTACTAATGAGTCCAGATAGCTCAGTTGGTGTAGTGAATAGGGTATGTGCTGGAGAACTGAGGAACTGCAGTTTGATTCTTGTTGGAGGCAAGAGATTTTTCTCTTCTCCAAAATATTCACACCAGCTTTGGGGTCCACACAGTCCCCAGTTCAATGGGTACTGGCAGTTCTTTCTTCGGGGTGAACTGCAGGGGCTTGAAGCTGACAGCACAGTTCCAGCCAGTGTCAAAGTAAAGAATAAGGGGATGTATATCTCCATTCCCTTATATTCCTTTATGGCGTGCAAAGGGACAACTTTGCATTTACCATTTTACTTCTCAAAATAAAGGAAACTAGTGTGGCTGTATGCAGTAAGTTTTATGACATGTTTGTGGGAAATTCCAGGTCTGAAGTCATTGCTATTCTTACGCATATTTCAAAAGTTTTTGTAGTTCTCACTGAATGCAGTTGGAGTCAGTTTTCACGCCTGTCATTTCCATTTTTGTTACCATCATCATCAGTACTTAATATCTGATATTAGTAAGTTATTTTATCATCTCTAGTGATGCTAAATAATGTATGCAGTTTGTAAGGTGTTACTAAATTACAGTTAGCTTGCATAGTCACATCAGTTAAGCTTCTGCATGCACCTATATTCTCTGGTCTGAGCACAGAAAATGTCATGAGAGCTTTGTTGCCTACAGACTATAAACTTCCAACAGAGTCAGACTTTATATGTGGAGAAGTTCCTGCAACAGCTGCCTTGCTGTGTCAAACCACCATTTCCATTTTATGACTTACAGTACCTAACCTTATGTAATGAGTAGTTGTAGTTAATAAATTACAAGGAACTTGTTTGGTAATGTTTTTTGCCATCTAGATGTATAACTCACCATCATGTCATTCTCTGATTTAGAATTATCCCATGAAGCTGATACAGTGTTGTTAATGAATTATACATAGCTTGTTTAGTGATGTTTTTTACTTACTGTGTGTGTAACTGAACAGCATTTACATTTTCTGATGCGTAATTATTTTTCCGTCTTATTGTATGCTGAAGTAGCGTCTACATTTGGAACACTTTTTTTTTTCTGTGGTGCAAAAGCCCACCTTCTTCCTGGCCTGCATTGTTGTTGAGGTTTTTAGATTTCTCTCTCTCACACGCACGCTGGCGCGCGCACACACACACACAGGGTAGGACTCCTGTAAATGAGTGATCAGTTTGTTGCAGCAGCTGCTATGTACCAACACGCAATAAACACATGAGGCAAACATCCGTGCCCTCAGCGGGATTCAGACCTGTGATTCCAGCAGTTGAGCGGGTGAGGACCTGTGCTTTAGACTGCGCAGCCACCAGGATTAGCACACTGTTATTAGTAACCCTAACAACTTCGAGGCTTAGTAATTCTTGCCATGAATGCCCTTTATGATGTAATGTGTTATCAGCTTTCTTTGTTAGTCTAAATCTCTAAATATAACTTTAATACTGAACTCTAAATTAGTATATCTGTGGATAATTTTTACAGGTGGGTTTGATGGGACAAGTAATGTCTTGGCTGGGAAGTTATACAGCATCCCAGTGAATGGGACACATGCCCATGCATATGTGACATCTTTTTCTGACCTCAGTGAACTCAAGACCAAGGTAATTATGGTCAGGATAATGAGATATAACATTTTGTATGTCTCACTTTGTTATAACTTCATTACATAGTAAGGTTTACTTACACTGTACAGTTATTAATCCAACTAATTGCACATGTAACCATAAATGATTAAACGGTATTTTGCGGTGCTTCTCCTACATGTTGTGGCCCTTATAGGCTATTTCAGTGAGGTCATTTACAGAGGAATATGTTTATAATAAATGCTGTACAAGATGTGCATATGTGAAGTTAAAATACAGTGTTATCAATTAAAATGTTTCAAAAATGTATAAAAAGTAGATTAATTACAGTTATTTTACATTTGTTAATAATTGTGTGTTTAGTTGCAGACATCAAAGGACAGCTTCTATGAGGAATTAGAAGGGGTTTTTGATCATTTTCCTAAATACCATATGAAAATTCTGTTAGGAGATTTTAATGCAAAAGTGGGGAGAGAGGATATTTTCAAACCGACTATTGGGAATGAGAGTTTACATCAGGATAGCAACGATAATGGTGTTAGAGTAGTAAACTTTGCCACATCAAAGAATCTAGTTGTTAAGAGCACTATGTTTCCGCACCGAAATATTCATAAATACACCTGGACCTCTCCTGATGGGAAGACTCACAATCAGATCGATCACATATTGATAGATAGGAGACGGCATTCCAGTATACTCGATGTGCGATCTTTCAGGGGAGCTGACTGTGATACTGATCACTATCTGGTGGTTGCGAAAGTTAGGGAAAGACTGGCAGTAAGTAAACAAGCAGCACAGAAGTTTGATGTAGAGAGATTTAATCTCAAGAAGCTAAGTGAACTAGAGGCTAGGAAACAGTATCAGCTTAAGATCTCAAACAGGTTTGCAGCTCTGGAAAACTTAAATGTTAGTGAGGACATGAATAGGGCTTGGGAAAACATTAAAGAGAATATCAAAATCTCGGCTCAAGAGAGTCTAGGTCTACACGAACGGAAGCAGCATAAACCATGGTTTGATGCAGAATGTGCAGAATTTTTAGATAAAAGGAAGCAGGCTAAAATTCAGTGGTTACAGAATCCAAACCAAAATAATGGAGATAATCTGCACAACGTAAGACGTGAAGCTAGTAGACATTTCAGGCACAAAAAGAAGGAATATCTGAAAGCTAAAATTAATGAAATTGAAACAAACAGTAAGAACAAGAATATAAGAGACTTGTATAGGGGTATCAGTGAGTTTAAGAGGGGGTACCAGCCTA
>BLKM01000758.1:861260-892112 GCA_013340265.1 Coptotermes formosanus | reverse complement strand
GGGGGGGGGGTGTTTGTAAAGTGGTCAGGGAGTGATGTTGACCACTCACCTCTGTCTAGTGCTGACTTTTAGAATGAGTAGAACTATACAGCTGTCTTCATGGCATGTACAGGGAAAAGTTCACCTTATATGGACAATATTTGCACCAGTTCAAATCTGGAGATCTAATGTGGAAAATACCACTGTTTGCTGAGCACCTCTGCTTGTTTGCCTTGTGGGCTGTGGCACTGTCCTGCAAGAAGTAAGTGTACATTTTTTCTTCTGTTAATTCCCTGAATAATGGTGATAGAATTAATTGAAGGTAACAGTCGGAAGAAGTGCAGGTCCTACGATTTTGTGTGTGCTTACCGCACACCATACTCTGATTTCAGGGTTATACAAGGGAACTTCATGAACTGTATGGGGATATTTGGAACACCAGCATCTATTATTGTAGCTGTCTGCGTCTGCTTAACCTTTTAAAGCCTAGCGGTAACTTTACGTACCATCAGGTTTAACATTAAGAAATTCTGCATGGTGCCCACATTGCGTTTATGTGTTTTGTACGGATCTCAGAACAAACAGCAACTTTTGCCTTATAAAACATTAAGAGATTGGTTTTTATAACCGAGGTGGAGAGTGTTTACAGCGCAGTGCGCACTGAGTCCTTATATAAAACAGATACGCTTCATCTTTAAAGGGTTAATGTACGTTGCACCTTATAAAAAAAAAATTTTTTTTTTGGTCCAGCGCTGAATATGTCTGAACATTTTCCACGTCTGTGTACATTGTTATTTTATGTGGCACTGTTGCCACTGGATGTCAACAAATATCAGATGACTGAATGCCTATCCCAGGTTCCAGCACTGACAACATGGTGAATGTGTGGACTAACTTGTCTCTACATGCCAAGACCCATGTTTTTCTATACCCTGGAACATGATAAATCAGCATACCTGTAGTTATTACTTTGTCCATTTCTAGAAAAGTGAAGAAGCTAAAAGGTAGTGTGGGCCAGAAATGCTGTACTGACTGTCAGTGATTTAAGTGCTTAGTATCTGTTTACATGAATAATTTCATAGACAGGCATTAACTCATTCACACATTTTCCATCTCACACATTACCACTTATTGTCACACAGCGGAAGTTTCTTTGTGGGACCATTGCAAAAATTCAGAGACTCATTTGCGTCATTATTCTCTTATTTTATATCATCCATTGTTAAAGCGTCTGGATCATGAAGCAGGCCTAAATCTAGTAGTCAAGTCTAGAAATTGTGGAGCCCTTCCTCCATCCCTATGGGTCTTCATGGTATGGTGCTTTGACACAGGGAAAATTTTATGCTAATTTTTTAATTTTACTACTTTTACACAAAGATCTCTTTCCTTTGTTGCCTGTGATATCCTTAGTGTTCATGCTGCTGTATTGTGACCAGTGACTCCAGAGTTCATTGATTTTTCTTTTGAGTATGCATTTTGCCATTTTATGAAAGCAGGACATTTTTGTGTATGATATTGCAAGTGTCATCATTGAACATATCCCAAACCTTTCTTAAGATAACCAAATCTCAGATCATCGTTCTTAAGAGCAATGTGAAATTAGTTTGTTCAGACTTGTTTATCGGACATTTTATCCTGTTACTGAGAATTGGAACATAGTGCATTAATATATGTAGTCAATTTATGTGACTCTGCATAGTAACTTTGAGTGGTAATATCTTTTTTTGTGGGTGTTGCTTAACTTTGCTGGATGTATGTTTTACTAGTATGACTGCATGTGCATGGTTCATCCCTGAGCAGTGCATTTTATCAGTGTTAATACTGTTATCCCCATGTAAAAATTTGGCCACCACCCTTGTAGGACCAGGATGTTTAAAATTGTCAATTGCTTGGCAATCAGGTAAAGTTAAAGTTAAAGTTAAAGTTGTCCTTGTCGACACCATGAAGGCATGTAGGGGAGCAGAGGTATAGCTCCACTCATTCTCAACCTCAGCACTGGAGGGAGGTGAGTGGTCAAGTTCATGCCCTGGCTGCTTTGCCCCCTGGAAAGAACCCTGGTACCCATTGAATCAGAGGCTATGGAGTCCCAGTGCCAGTATGGATGGTTTTGGAGAAGATACAGTGTCCTGCCTCTGCGAGGATTAAAACCCCAGGCCATCCAGACTGTAGCTAGTCACCATACCACCTATGCTATCCCAGCTTCTGTAGTTCAACTGTATAATGAAAGCAGTGATTTCAGAACATTGTACTCGTAACAGAATTTTAGATGTGGCGAAATTTACTTTTCCAATCCCATGATGTGGATGGTACTGATATGCCAGTTCTGTCCACAAATTTGGATTTGAAACTGACGTCGTGGTGACCAGAGGCACTTTAATTCCATGTCCAAAACCTCTTATGAACTACACAAGAATCATGGAAGATGTTGAATTGACATATAAGTGACAAATCTGGGGAACATATTTTGGATTTAGTTCTAAGTATAGCAGTATTTTCTGTGACCAAGACAATCCATCTGCATGCATATGACATGAGGACTTGCAACACCAGTACAGAGTAGATTAGCAAAGCTCCTGCATAGAAGCTTTTGCTGTGCAAGGTGGAAGGAGGGAAGCAAAGTGTGTTGTGTGGTACATTCTCCTGAGAGATGCTTACAACCTGCCAAAATGTTAGTAGGCATATTAAACGTTAGTGCTGATTGCATGGATAAGAAACCAAAGATATTTTGTAGTGTTGCTTCTAGCTCATGTAAAACATGATCTTTTTTTTACATAAAAGTAAAATAAACATAAAGCCCTTGCACATACTATGAAAACGTATAAGGGAAGTGGAAGTACAGCTCCACTCATTCTTGATGTTGGCACTAGATGGAGGTTAGTGGTCAACCTCACACACTGACTGCTGTACCCCCAGGGAAAGACCCCTTGATACACATTGAATAGGAGCCATTTTGGGCCCCAGAGTCAGTCTGGAGAAGAGAAAACCTCTTGCCCCTGCCAGGATTTGAACCCATAGTTTAGTCGCTATACTCACTATGCTATCCTGGTTCTTTACTTACTATTTACAAAACTATTTGAGATATTTTAAAATCAGAAACATTTGAAAATGGTATGAAAAATTTATTTAGACAGGCTAGGAAATATTATGTGAGGATACTTTTTCAGTACCTAAGAAATTTGTCTGTCAGGTGCGAAAAAATGCGGTAACTCAGCTGTGTCCAGATTGCTTGCCACTGCTGTAATATTTTCATGATAGTTACATCAAGATCATTGCAATATACTCCATTCATAACTTAGATGGAGAAACAGGAAGTGCATACAGAATTTTAATAGTGAAGCATCTTGTATTAGTATCTATTTGGATGACAAAGCAGGCGGTGGGACGGTGTTATTAAGATACAAATAGATATTGTAGGCATAGCGTGTGGAGATACGAACATGAGCAAGGTCTTCAGCTTTGGCAGTAGGATTGTTGAAACTGCGTTTTTTTTTATTGAATTAATTTTCATTTACAAAATCACTTGCATAGCCAGGATTCTTCAAGGGAGGTCTGAGGGGGTGGGGACTACATCTCCCAGGGATGGTACAGGCTGATTTATGAAATTTCGCTTGAGTATTTCAACATTGGTATTGAGTGTATATTATCAGAACTTTTACCAGTTTTTTTTTTAATTTTGTATTGCTCTAGTGTCCATACAGAATATGACATGAAAGCTGTTCATACAAGATTAATAAAATATTTACAGTTACATTTCTTGCCAAAGGTGAGAGAGGTTTTCTATTCCCAGAATCCTAAATGTGAGTTGCCTTTTTTCTTAAGGTAAAAAAAAAAGTCTTATTTTCTTGTCGCCCCTTTCATCCACCCTTGCTACGCCACTTTACAGAGTAATAATAAACAGCAGTTCAGTTCTGTGCTTATGTTTTTATTTCAACATGAATGTTCTTTAACCTTTTAAAGCCTATCGGTATCTTTACATATGTACCACCAGGTTTAACATTAAAAAATTCTATGTGGTGCCCACATTGCGTTTATGTGTTTTGTGTGGATCTCAGAACAAACAGCAACTTTTGCCTTATAAAACATTAAGAGATTGGTTTTTATAACCGAAGTGGAGAGTGTTTACAGCGCGGTATGCACTGAGTCCTTATATAAAACAGATACACCTCGTCTTTAACGGGTTCGTATGGACAAGAATGAACTGAACTTATTTATATATTTTTTCAATCTTTTGCTTTCAGTAAAGTTCCATGTGCCCGCATTCCACATTAAGGCATAACTGGCACTGACACGTTGTTTCCAACAGTTCTTTGAACCTCAGCAGTTTGTGATTTACAAGATAGATGGTCTCCAAATTTTTTCATTATTACGTAAGTTTATCTGAAATTGACGTTTTCAGACTGCTGGATGGTTTGAGGAATACATAGAATATGGTCTCAGAATCCATTAATTTTAAATTTAAGTAGCATGTTTATCAAACGCTTGTTTACAATGTTGAGGAGCAGTGTGTGCAGTGCCGTCAGTGCCATTAACCCTGATAATTCTTCAGTTTGCTAGGTACTCACAACACTTAACACTTTGTAACACAGGATGCCACCTTTGTCGAGTTTGGAACATGGTTTTTATTTTGTACAGTGAAGTGCTGTATATAAGAGCTTGAATTTGTGTTTAATGTTGCATGATGTGTTGTAGAAGTAATGAAGTTGATGTGTGTCATGCATTGTGCTGGTTGTCGTGGTAGGTTCTGGCACATCGGACCAGCGGTGTCCTTCACGATATGCTGGACTTGTGTACCCGGTGGCGTGAGAAGCTTGCACCACTGTTGTCTCTGTCATCCTCGGAAGCGTCAGATGGAGAGTTGGCAGCATGGATCTCATTCGCCATTGCATTTCCATCGGGCTTCATGGCTCTAGTCGACACGTATGATGTTAGGAGGTATCCTAGGGCGGTGCCTGCCTGGCCTGGCTTGATTGCATGTTGTTTGTGACTAAGTAACATCACAAGATTATGTCATTCTGAGCACACTTTGGGTCTGTTCTGGATGATGTAGACAGTTTACACTGCATTTGTGAGCAACTGATAACCATAATAATTTTGCCTCATAGCATGTTTTTCTTTTCCATAATCTGCCAGAATGGTTTGAATACATAACTGATTATTTGCTTCGAGTGTGCTGGCCATTTTTGATAGATGTGAATGTATAAGTTATCGGGTTTTAACAGCAGGTGTTGCTCATGTGATAGTGTTCTGGGTTTTTATACCATGTTGTATCTACCTGCACCAGAGTCAGTCACTGTGGAAGTATGGTAGGAGCATGAAATTTTGGAACAGACCAGTTATACAGCATAGCGTAAAAACCCAGATGACCATCTTTTGAGACATGTGATTGTGTTTATGAACACATGCAGATTCAGGGCTGTTTGTAAGAAGAAACTTTGGAAACGTTGAAATTGGATAGTTCAGAAAGGAAGAGCATTTAACACAGCTGAGGCCCATATGTTGCCTGGCTAATTAACCATTTGTATAAAACTTTCGTGTTTACACTCGTTGCCATACACCCAGCTGTTGTTTTACACGTGTTTGTTTTGCACCTTTTTTCATTAACCTTTTAAAGCCTAGCGGTAATTTTACGTACCACCAGGTTTAGCATTAAAAAATTCTACGTGGTGCTCACATTGCGTTTATGTGTTTTGTACAGATCTCAGAACAAACCGCAACTTTTGCCTTACAAAACATCAAGAGACTGGTTTTTGTAACCGAAGTGGAGAGTGTTTACAGCGCGGTACGCACTGAGTCCTTATATAAAGCAGATACGCTTCGTCTTTAAAGGGTTAATGCCCCTTGCCAATTGACACCACTTCTTAATTTGCGGTGTCTCATTTTTGATGTAACACTCTTCAGCTGCCTGCATTATGTTATGCTAACCCCTTATTTCTGATTGGAATATCATTTTCCATTTATGCCCACTTTTTCAGGAATGTAGCTAGGGTGTAAAATGAGGGCTGGGTGTATTGATGAAGGATAGTGACAACAAGCAGCTGGCATCTGAGGCACATTTTGGTTGTTATTCCAGTGAAGGTTACATACCAGGGTTTGCTGTGAGGATTACTGTCATCTGGTGTGTGATGGTGTGCAATTTGATAGAAATTTACTGATTTTTGGGTGAACCTGGTGCTTTTCTTTTTCACTGATTTATTAACATTACGGTACACCTTTAAATGACACCGGTTGTTACATTTTAACTCTTTCCTGCACCATTTCATTTTACTGTATCTAGATGCTTCTAGCTAGCAAAGAGACTGATCTAGAAGTAAGTAGGGAGAAAATGTAAGTATGTGCTCGTGTCTTATCAGGATATAAGATAAGAGCACTGTATAAATGTAGCTAATGAATTCTTTGATTCTGTGGCCAAGTTGAAGTATTTGGAAATTACACAAACTGATTAAAATTGTGTTCATGAAGAAATTAAGAGAAGATTAAATATGCAGAAAGCTTGTTGCCATTCGGTTTAAAATCTTTTGTATGGTTGAGTTTTGTCTTGCATGATTTTGTACTGGATGTGGTACAGAAGAGTTCTGTTTGGCATGATTCCAGAACTGTGCAGGTGTGCTCATAAAGGCATTCTGTTACACATTCCACAGCATATAATATCTCACACACCACTGCTACATGTTGTAGAGGGCTTGGATAATTATTCACCAAACATATTGATGTGATGGAATACTGGAAGAGGTTAAATACTCCATACATGTTGATTTTTCTTTGGAAAAATATGCACTAGTGCTTAGGTGTGGCTAGGAATGTATGTACATTTGTATGTTTTTCAAGAAAACATTATGCAATTTTCTGCAAATAATGATAGTACCTTGAATGAAATTGTAAAAAATTTTTTCTTGTTCTATACTCAGTTTTCGTATAATTGTTATTGACATTAATTCTTCATGCGTGCTGCTACATCAAAAAATGACCTTGATTGTATGTGTTTGTAAATGCATGTTGCAAATGCAAGTTGTTAATGGTTCGGTAAGATTAACCTGGGACTTCAAACACTTATGATGACAAAATAATTCACTAGAGCCTTTCCTGGACTACAAATTGTGTGGCCAACTCCCTTGCTGTGCACCTTGCCCTCCTTCTCCCTTTTTGACACTGACAGTCTCTCACCTGGTCAAGAAACTCTCAGATTTTTATGGAATCTTAAGGTTCTTAACCATTTTACAAGGCTCTGTTACTGAGCTGTGGTTGCTTGTTTATCCTGAAATTTCATGTCAGCATTGAAACAGCCTGTTTTGGGAGCAGTAAAAATGGAAAAGTTTTGGCACCTGCCTGGCAGCTATGTGAAACAGTGATTTCTACTGTATAGAAGTGAAATATTTTATGTGCAAAGGGGGTGTAAGAATCTAAAATGCTTTTGATTTTTCAAATCAGTAAGTTATGTGCTATATTGCACATTGCATGTGTCGCACACATAATTCCATTATCTCATATAGTAACAATAAAGTTCTAAATTTTATCCATAATTTAATTAAGAATAGTATATGAGCCCCATTAATTACTGAAATCTTGCCCTGAGTAGTCCAGAAGTGTTTAAGTTGTAGCTAATTTTGTAAAATTTGGGAAAATTTGTACTCATTTATTGATGGATATCAGATGGCATCATTTTGATTTTACATCATGTGGGAGGCATCTATCACACATACACGCACAGAATATCATGTTTTATCCAAGTCCTGAGTGACAGCACACTGGGTAGCCTAAAATGACTAATATGGAAGGTGGTATTTGGCTGACTTATGGGATGCAAAAGCTGTGGGAATTTCTTTGCCATTTATTACTACTGCTGACACTGATTTTACCAGTTATATGTTTATAAGGTTTGTTTGTGCGCTTATGTGTTGGGTTATTTTGATTGAAGACTTGTAAAATTTATTGCTAACAGAAGAAATTGTGTTGCTGCAGTCATTATTGCTTTATAAATTATGAATCTTTCATGTCTTACACATTTGACTGTCTGAATATTTGAAGTGAACATACTAGTCTGTAAGATTAATTTTTATGTTTCAGACATTAGTAACCTTTGATTTATGACTTTGGGAATATGTCAAAATTCTTTGCTAAAATTTAATATTCTAGTTCCCAGGAGCATAGTGACATTAAAATTGGTTCCTTTAGTTTGTTTTTAAACATACATCCTTCCAGGTGTAGGCCATGTGAAGTGCTGTGGTTTGTCTTTAAACATGTATTCCTGCCAGGTGTAGGCCATGTGAACTGCTATGGTTTGTCTTTAAACGTGTGTTCCTGCCAGGTGTAGGTCATGTGAACCACTGCAGTTTGTCTTCACATGCATCATGCCAGGTATAGGTCGTTTGATCTACTGTGGTTTGTTTCTAAACATGCATCCTGCCGGGTGTAAGTCATTTGACCTGCTGTGGTCTCATGTCAGCTATTCACTAGTCTTCCTAAGTGTTTCTTCCTCATAGATGTTGTTTTATATTTATTATATTTTGTTTCTCTTTGTGAAACTTGTAACAAAGGTGTCTTGGTAATTTGTTGCTGTCCAAGAAGCAGTGAGTTCTGAAGTAGGAATTCCTGATTGTACTGGTCACTTACAGTACAGATACTAGCACCATCATTGCTTGTTCTGATGATACCTGTCACTTCACATTACAGACACTAGCACCTATGTTGCTTATACTGCAAACACCTGTCACTTCACAGTACAGACACTGGCACTTACTTTGCTTACGCTGTGAACACCTGTCACTTCACAGTACAGACACTGGCTGCATCATTGCTTGTACTGCAAACACCTGTCAATTCACACTACAAACAGTGGCACCATCAGTGCTTGTACTGAGGACACATGTCACTTCACAGTACAAGCATTGACACCACCATTTCCTTTCCATGATCTAAGGAACTTGAATAATTAAGTACATGAGCTTCAAATGTGTCTGCTGTCTGTGATAACAGTTTTGTTGATCATGAAAGAGCATCTTATTTGAGGAATTATTCTCTTGAAAATGTAGAGAACGTCCATAATTTTTCTGTAAATTATGTTTTCAAAATCGTGCTACAAGATCCGGCCTGCCGGATTTATCCAAGCCTAGACTGTGTTTTTATTAGGTAAAGTTTTTTACTAGTTTAGTCCACGGTACCAAAGAGTACTCATTTTTAGTGTGAGTCGTATGAGTAATATGCAGGCTGACCATTGCTTTGAATGGGGGAGAGATGCAGTATGTGCGAGCTAAGCAGAATGTGTTGCTACTGAACAGGCCGTCCATGCTGCGACTAGAAATGGTTAGATGCTGTTTGATGCTGTTATGCCTGCAACTGGCAGCTTGTTACTGAGGTGTTCTGATTTGTTGGATCTTACAAGTGACTTTGAAACTCTTGTTTTTCAATGAATTTGAAGCTTTTGAGAAGTTGAGTCTTCTATATTTGGTATTAATCTAACTATAATAGTTATTTGAGCCTGGGTGCCTAACATTTGGGTATATTTTGTCTAAAAGACACATGGCAATTTGGTAACATCCTGGTGTCTTCGTAGTCATTCCAAATTTTGGTAAAGAAATTCCCGTGATGTTAACTTACAAGTTTATACTATAGTGATTTGGCAAGTTATCGCATATATGATTTTATAGGATTGCAGTCAAGTGTATTACAGTGCACACACTCTTATAAACTTTCAAGCAGATGCCTAGTACTGTTTCTTGTTTCAATTGAATTTTGTTTGGAGAAGTGTAGAAGATGCAAGTTTGGTACTTTTGTTCATATGAGCATGCGTCTTTTGGGTAAAATTAAGTATTGCATCAGCCACCATGGGAAATGCACACTAACATTCTAGATGAAACTAGCATGACCATCTCTAAGTTAATAAATATGAGTTATTAGTTACAGAAAACACTCTTGCTGTTTTCACGCTAGTAGAATGTGGCAGAGTCACAGTGCCCAGTGCTGCAATATGGCTGATGTGTCCCTTGTGATAACAGGGTGGAAGGAATATACTTCAGTTGAGCCTGAAATGAATAAGTTTCTGTAGAAAAGCCAAAAATAAAAACACATTACCTTGCCAGTCACTACAATATTCTTGAATGACGCATTTGTATTTTAACATTTTTTGAAGGTAAATAAGTCCTTTTAGATGATATTTGCCTGTGTTCCAGGAGTGGACTTCTGAACTTCTGCGCTGTAGCCATGGCTCTTAATGACCTTGACTACAGACCCATTGGAATTCGCATCGACAGTGGTGATCTCGCATACCTTTCTAAGCTGGCACGAACAACTTTTGAGAAAGTAGCACATCAGTAAGAAATTATGTTCTTTTATGTATATTTTAGTAGGGTTTGGGGGGGGGGGGGGGGCTTTTATGGTGATCGTCATGAATCATTAGATTACATATTAGGGAAAAAATTTTCCTAATCGGCTAAATAACATGTTTTCAGGGATGCCCCTGTTTGGTAAAATAATTAAATGTTCAAAAGTCCGTAAGTATATCCCATGAGCGCAACTTACATTTTGTACAGAACCAACATTGTAGCTTTAAATTTGATCTGATTAGAGAAATATCAAAATAAAAATTGTAGCAGAGCACATGTATATAAATAAATAGTATAGTGTGCCAAAAACATATATAGTGGTGTGTCTGACTGTGGTTTCTTAATTTAAAATTGAAAAATTGTGGTTGTGATTGACGTTCATTTTGCTGTGCTTCGTGTGTTATTGCAATGGGATGTTTAAAATAAAGGTCATGTGGGAGATTGATGAGTATTAACAACCAACTTGTACACACTTATTAAAAACCAATATTCAGGTTTTTTGTTCACACTCCAACATGTTTCAGTGCTTTAAAGCACCATCTTCAGGAGGTTTTTAATAAATGTGTATTAGTTGGATGTTAATACACATCAGTCTATATAGGTATGTACACGGTATGGACAATGTAAAATTCGTCCATTCCCGACAGTCTCTGGCCATTGCCTGTTTGTTTTTTATTCCCATTATATTTAAATCCTTTTCAGTGTTATTTCTCCAGCTTTTAAGTGGTCTTACTCTCTTTCTTGTCCCTGCCATTGTAGCTGTTGCAATTTGTTTGGCATTCTTTGGTTTTGCACCGTCTTCTCCTTACACATGGTAATAAATAATTTATTTTACTTGTATTGCATTTAGACAAACACAAAAATGTGTCTTGGCTCATCGCGGTGTGTGCACAGACTTAGGTCTTATTGTAATCTTGTATTGTACTCTCATCATTTACACACATTTAAGCCTTTTTATGGTTTTCTGTAGTAAGGCCCATGTGGGACATTCTGATAGAATTGTGTGATCTTACAGGTACAACATCCCATGGTTTGCTAAGCTCAAAATTGTGGCTTCAAATGACATTAATGAAGATACCATCCTAAGTCTGAATGAACAAGGGCACAAAATCGACTGTTTTGGGATTGGCACGCACCTTGGTATGTGTTCCATGTGTTCCAGATGTTGGTCACAAAGATATAAGGATGAAGGGGTGTAGGTTACTTTGCAGGCTATCAGTAAATACTTTTGGATCCCAGGGGTGCACATGGACGTCTTGATCTTCTCTTAATGTCTGTACAACCTTTCATCCTCATTTGTCAATCAGTTAGTGTTTATTTAACAACGCTGTCAGTGACTCGGAATATGTGGCATGAAATTGTGGGATGACTGGTGAATAAAGAATCAGAAAGATGTGGCATGAAACCTAGTCTCATGTATGATCGTGGCATTTCTCTGGAGGTGCTTGGGGAACACATCTGGCAAGATAGTTTTTGTTCCTTCCAAGATTCAGACTGGACATTTGATGAATGTAAGTTGAGTGTGGCTGCTTGAAACAACTTGTTTGGCGAGGTTTTGGTGCCATGAGGGTTGCAGCGTAAGATGTTGTGTACCTAGGGATCTTGTTAGCCTTTAGCATACAGCCTTTTAAATGTCAGTTTTGTGCTGCAGCTGGAGCACTGTTCAATTTAGATGCTCACTGCAGGACAGTGTTTTTTTCTGTCAGGTGAAAAGTATGGACCTTTATTGGGACAGTAGTGTTGTCTTCATCCATTGAAGGTTAAAGTTAATATTTGTGATAATGGAAGTAATCAAAATCCAACAGATCTTATTGATGTTAAAATTAAACTATTGTAATAAGGGTAGAGAAAAATACAGAACAGGTTTGTCTACCATACTATATTAATATAGAATTTTTACATGTATAGTACAACTTTGATGTTATATGACTTTAGTCTTTTAACAAGCCATTTTATGGTTAAATGCTAATCACAATTGAGACTGATAAAAGGCAAGTAACACAGTTTTGTGGTTCTTGAGCAGTGGTATTTTATTTTTAGTGGGTTGTATATGTTTCAGTGGATCTTGTTGTTGCCATTTTTGATATGCAATTCAGGGCACTTACTGTACACATTTTATTAGGAAAGAAATTAGGAAAAAATAATTATATATATGTGTCTGTTCTTCTGAGATATGATGCTAAGCCACTGGGTATTTGGTTCCCAGCATGTTGAGACAGCATAGTGATTTCGTCTTCAAGGGTCTAAATGTACAAAGGAGACCAGTCTGTTTTCTCAGAACAGCTGGAACTGCATTTCCAGTGATACATCATCGTATCCTGTAAGAACACGTACCATGTCCACACCTGTGCAAAAATTTGAAAACTTTCACAGTTAATATATACATTAGTTTGAGACAAACTGGAATATTCTGCAGCATTACTGAGAAGAAGATGAGATAAAGGAATTTGTACAAGATAAAAACTGCAGCCTGTTCTCTCTCCTGTACCCTTTGTCTGTGGCCCATTCTATCTTTGCATTGTGTTAGCTTGTGTTGGCTGTTCTGGTTTGCATTTATATACTCGTTTCTGAACTTATTTACTTGTTTATATTTTTGTATAAGGGCAGTGCATCAGTTGCAGATACTGTTTAGTGTTGAACGATGTGTGAACAGGGAAGAATTCGGAGAGGGTTATGGACTGTAGTAGGTGGTCTTGCACCGTAAGTCTGGGGTAACGAGGAAAGAACAAACAGTTAGTCTGAACACCACTTCCAGCAATAAACCACCCAAATACGGAGGGAAGTAGAGTATTGTGAGTCACAACAATCTTTGTATATTAATTAAGTTGTAAATTATTAAGCTACATGTTTGGGCTCACCTGTAAAAGAGCCATCATCAGGCAGTAAGATACATGCATTTCACCTTATCTAGTTTCTGTGCTTCCTAAACAGTGATAGAGTACAGAGGCTGGTGTAGCAACAAGGGACTCAAAAAATCTATCCACACTTGCTTGATCCCTGTGGAGAGTGACCAAAAAGAAGATAAATGATATATGTATCTATGTATGATAACAACATACGTTTTTTTCAAAATTATATGTACAAAGATAAAAATACATAATATCCCCTTGGCAAACATCACCCATTAATTTCTGCAGTTCTACTGGAAAGTGTCAATTTTAATAATTCTAACAACTTCAATAATTTATACAATTTTTATGATTATAACTACAAATATTCTCAACCTGTTGACTGATTACTATTATATAAGTTTATTTTGTACGCAGTAATTTTCAGCTGATCATACATCATATGTATTTTATGATACTTCAACGAAAATAATACAAGAACTGGATAAGGTGTCATACATATATAATTGCCCTTTGTTATCTTACTGCCTGATGATGGCTTTTTTTTATAGATGAACTGAAACACATGACATAATAAATTTAAAGTTAATTGATGCATGAAGGTTGTTGTGATTGACAATTCTCTCATTACGTTTCTATATTATATCACAAGAAGATGTCACACTTAAAAGCACCCACATAAAGGTCAAAGCTCTTCTGTCAGATGTGACTATGTGTGAATTTGCGTGGAAGGTGAAGTTAGCCATCATGTGTTGGTGATGAGGCACAGTTCTTCAAAAAATGTCAGCTCTGCAGTGAATTTTAAGTGGCTTCTTTGCCCCAGAATTATGAAATTTTTGTTATTTTTGAACATTTTGAAATGTTTGTTACTTTATGCTTGTTGCATATTACTATCAGAAATTTTGATAACTCATGGAGTGGTTTTTGTTGTAGTGACTTGTCAGAGACAGCCAGCACTTGGTGGAGTGTACAAAATGGTGGAAATCAATGGCTCACCTCGCATCAAGTTGAGTGAGGATGTGATGAAGGTGACAATGCCTGGAAAGAAGACTGCTTATCGTTTATATGGTGCTGATGGTAAGAACTATCAAATTATATTAAATTTTACACTGAAATTGTCAGATGCGAAATTTGATTTGTACATTTCTTGTTTTGATAAATTGTTTTATTTTTTTTTTCTTTCTGTGTCCTTAAGTTATTTGATGTTCTGGGAACAGCAGCATACAGATTAAGTGCTGTGAGTGTGAACTCTTTGTCACACCCTCCACCCTTCTCACAGTATACTAGTACACAGTTTAGCCATACACATAGTTTTCTTTCATCATCCACAAGACTGAACAGGTGAAAAATATCTTGCTGATTGTACCGCATTTTGTGAACTATTGTTGAATGTGTATAACACTCGTTTGAATTAAAAATACCGTGACACCCTGGCTGGGAAACAGTGTATTGCTGTACTTTAGGTACATTTATTGAATGATGATGTGTGTCTTAGGTCATGCTCTGATTGATCTGTTGATGCGGTCAGTAGAACCACCACCACAAGTCGGGCAGAAGGTTCTGTGTCGGCATCCATTCCAGGAGTCAAAGCGAGCATATGTCATTCCATCACGAGTAGAAGCTCTTTATAAGGTGTGTTTCATTCAGATTGCATGGTCATTTTCTCACACCAAAATGTTTGTTGTTGCTTTATGTACATACAGATGTTTATCAACATCTTTTTTTTTTAATCCTTTCCCTTTCTGTCAGAGTTGAGATAGCTCAGTTTGTATAGTGACTAGCTACAGGCAGGACAGTCTGGGGTTCAAATACTGGCAGTGGCAAGAGATTTTCTCCTCTCCAAATTGTCCAGACCGGCTCTGGGGCCCACCCAGCATCCTACGCAATGAGTACCGGGGTTTCTTCCAAGAAGTAATGCAGCCGGGGCGTGAAATTGACCACTCACCTCCGTCTAGTGCCAAGCTTAAGAATGAGTGGAGTTATACCTCTGCTCCACCTATATGCCCTCGTGGCCTGGAGAGAGGCAACTTTACCTTTTACGTTCTTCTCTTTTCATCTGTTTCTCCTATTCCCATTTTAATTCTTCTTTCCCATGTTTCATATGGGTTTGAAACTACGTCTGTAACCCTGAGGGAAAAACTGAGTATAAACGAGTGTTGTAAATGTATTCTTCATACCTTATTATTAGGGTGATTAATTCACAGATAATGAGGTTGGTGGGGAATGCAACGTGCATGGGGGAGATGAGAAATGCACACAACATTTTGGCTGGAAAACCTTACGGGAAGAGACTTCTTGAGAGACCTGAGCATAGATGGGAGGATATGGATCTGAAAGAAATACTGTGTGAGGGTGTGAATGGATTCGTCTGACTTTAACTGTTTTACAGTAACATATTCTTATGGGCTTACTGGTGAACCTTAGGGTTCGATAAAATGTCTCGATTGCATGAGCATCTATTAGCCTCTCAAGAAGTCTCTTACTTTTTTTGAACGGACATTTTGATGATATATCTTTTCTGAACCCTCATGTAGTCCACAATTGTTTCCTGTATCCTTGTAGTTGAAATACCATTGTTAAGTAAGTTGTGAGGTTAGATATGTCAGATCCAGTTGCAAGTAGCTGCTCACCTTTACACACTTGTTCTGTTGTTTGATTTCCTGTTATACTAGCCAAGTCAAGTTTCCTTTTCTTATTGCAGATATTGTGTCAGTCCATGTTATACATATGGAGCAGAATCGTGCTTGATAATCTAATAGTTGTTTCGCTAGTCTTCTGCATGAGGTCCCCCCATGCTTGCCATGATTGTTGCATTGTCTCTTGGTCCCAATATCTCCCATTCATTCACCTGCAGAATTGTTCCTCCTGTTGTCATATTTTATCCTGTTTTTCTATGTGGCTTACTCATCTACTCTGAAGATGTAAGCAGGAGGTTTTTCTGAAATGTTTGTAAACTTGTACCAGGCTCTATGGCATTACATCTTAGATGGCAGTATTTTTCAATGTTTCGATTGATTGAGGGAAGCCATATACCATAAAATTACGAACTAGAACTGTATGTGAGAGATGAAGGTACCGTTGGGTGTGTTTTCATTTACAGGTCTACTGGCAGAATGGAAAGATCTGTTGTCAGCTACCAGGTCTGACAGAAATACGTGAGAAAGTTCAAACTTCACTGGAGAGCCTGCGTAATGATCACAAGCGCAACCTGAATCCAACACCATACAAGGTATTTTTATGAAGAATGTAAAGTGTGAGTAAATTCTGCATAGTTTCAGAACGAAAGTATGAGTATTCTGCATATTTTCAGACTTGTCAGTAAGAGTATGATCCAGGGGAGTAAGCGTCTTCATAAGATGTATGTATTTGCCTTTATTTGGATTACCTGCTTTAATTTTGTATGTCAAAATATGTTACAGTAGTCCTTTGCTGAATGTCAGGAACAGTTTCACTAGTGTCTTGCACCCAGCAAGTCCATTGAATCATCAGATATGCAAATTATAGGAAGTGTTCCTGAAATACATAACACATCTTTAAGGGCATATTCTGTGGGCACAAACAAGGACTAAATCTGTAAATGTGGCTCCTTGGACACACTGTTTTTTAGTTGCAGCTTCTTTTATTCAGGAAGGCAAATGATAATAAATACAGTGAAAATTTGTCTACAGAAAAGTGTTGATTTACAAATCACAGATTGCAGTGTTACAGGTTGCTGTTGTGGAAATAACATATTATAAAAATCCAGAAATACCCATTGCCTTTTGTCCAGTAAGTTCATCATGCCATTTCACATACATGTAGGGGTTATGTTAGTGGAAAATACCACCTGTGTTTGGTAGAATCAATTACAGCAATCTGTAACTTCGTACAAAATGGATCTTCAAGAGTGGGATGACCTGGATTGATCTGGCAGAGGATAGGGACAGGTGGCAGGTGAATGTGAATGTGGCAATAAACCTTTGGGTTCCATAAAATGCAGGGAATTTCTTGACTAGCTGAGGGCCTGTTAGATTCTCAGGAAGAACTCTGCTGCCTGTAGCAGGTAGGTTGGTTGGTTTGGTTTGGTTTGGTTTGATTGGTTGGTCGGTCGTTCAGTCAGTCAGTTAGAACTTTGTTCGCGCATATACAAATCCTTCCAAACAAGGTGTCAGTGAAATTCTAATGTGTACAAATAATATGATACTGACAAGTAAGAATTAGCTGTCAGTTTGATATGCAAACTGTTCCTGTGCATCTGAGCATGATTATTCTCCTGGTTGCTAGGTGTCCGTCAGTGACGATCTCTACCACTTCATCCATACCCTGTGGCTTGAGAATGCACCCATTGGAGAGCTGTCCTGAGGCTGACTTTGCATAGTGGAATAACAGTTGTGGAGCACTGTCAGTTCTTTGGTACAGCCAAGTTGCATTGTACTGCTTGCGAGTCACTGGGTGTTTTAAAGTGAAAGGAAGTGGAATTTGCTCACAGCATTCATCACATGGCCTACATGGTGAGGCTGCTCTGTTATTGAAGTCATATGACACCACTTTGCAAGGTTTGGTTTATTGTTGTTTTATAAATGCTTTAATTTTTTTTATTTTTCTTGCAAGAGGATGGAAATATGATATATAAAACTGACTTAATTTTATAAATAAATGCTACAAGTACAGCACCAGTAATGTAACAGTTTTTTGTGTTATTACACTTTACATAATTGTATTTTACAGACTCTTTTATTCATAATGCCAGAATTTGGGGGGATATCTTGAATTAATGGCAACGTATTTTGAAATTAAAAAAATAGTCTCGCTAATGCACTTCGAAGAGCTGCTACAGTTGGCAGTAGTGGTTTCAGAGATTTTAGTGTTTAAAAAGTACATTGGAAGGTTTCCGTTATGCAGGATATCACACTGTGTAACTGGATAACTGGTGTGCAACATTTTGAGACAACATAGCATGATTTCCCAGCAGATAGAAAACTTTATCTGTACTGCTGTGAGAACCTAAGAACTTGCAGGTGTATCAGATGTTAAATTCAGATTATAACGTTAACCAACCACAGTACTAAGTCTCAATTCATTCTTAGTCATGAGTCTTGAACAAGTCTCTTATGCACATGCACCTCACTGTTGTGTAAAGCAGAGAATATTTGCTTGCACTTCTCTCATTTTTCCTTTCTTTTTTAGTTATGAAGTTACATGATATACAGTAAAATCTGTCTGAAACAACATGTGATTTAAATTGGAACCTGTTGGATAATTTCTCCAATTGTAAGAAGAAAGAGGTCTGAAATTACATGCCCTAAGTATGCATTGTGTTACAGAAATGAAAATTGAACATTTAACAGAAAACTATTTCCTTGTTTAGTATGTACTGTTTCCTGTTCATTGAATATGCGTCCTTACGGTTTTTCCTGGAACTGTGCAAAGAAAGAGAACAAAAATTAGAAAAAGACAACTAGATAACAGTGCAGTGAATGAATTTAACCTTTGTGTGACTGGATTGGTATATAGTACGTGGTTTGTGGAAAACGTATTACTTGAACAGAAAAAGATAACATTATGAAATAAATGACTTTTGTGGAAAATAGAACAGAGACTATGCAGCATGCCTTAAAAATGTAAATTTTGTGGTTGCCTAAGTATTTAAAATGAATTTCTAGGGGTGTTTTTTACAGGTTGTTTAAAGGTTAATGTAAGTTGTGGGCTGTTTGAGTCGTCATTCCATGTGATATATACTCTGCAGAATTATATCTGTAAACATATGGGTTGGATGGAAATCCTGTTTCACATGAAAAATGCACAAGTCTGTTGGGATTCTGTGTAAAGCAGGTTTTATTGTACATTTAAATGCAGTGGTTATTCAGAGGTGGGAAAAATAAGGTTGTTCTGCCTGTTGCTTAATTATGTTTATAGTTACCATAAGGTCTTGCCATCATTAGGATATGTATTCTTTACAGTTTTCAAACACAGATATTTTATAGTAGTTTTGTTGTGGGTACAGGGTTTTGTCAGAGACAATATGGACTGTTTTTTTTTGTGGGAAAAAGAAGGACTTGTGTAATACGGAGTACCATAGCTCGTAACACTTGCTAACACAACCCCTCTAGCTAAATGCTGCTATTTGCCTTGGTCATACAAGAAATGTAGATTTGTGCAGGCATGTTCTTTTAACAGTACATTGTGAGATGTCTGATATGAAGGAACAGCATACAAAACAGGTACAGAAATCTGCAAAAAATGTATTTGAATATGAAACTGTTTGTGGTTTGTATGGTTTAGAGAAGACTGAACATCCATCAGAGATGACATTGTGTATCGCATTTGTCTATTGCCATCACCCACAGAGGGAATTAGTCCCTTAAATTTGCCATAGGATTTGTAGTAAAGCTATTACAAATGGAATTACTGCACATTTAGGCAGCTCCTGTGGCATATGCTAACTGATAGAAACTTAAGATATTTGAATAGTCAGACTGCACAGAAAATGTGCTATGAAACATGACAGTATTTTAGCTCGTATCACTTCCTATAAGAGCTTTCACACTTCACATAGATTTTGGAAAATGCTGGAGATCAAAGTTTGACAGTGGAAGTGAATGGCATCTTGAAGGGAAAATAGAGGAAATGCTTGAACAAATGTTATGATTGCTGGCGTTGCTGTTTGTCAAATGTGTGAAGAAACCTTTGGAACAGATCAGTCTGATTTTACATTTAGTTGTGTCACGGAATTTTCTGGCCAGACCTCATACGCGTTACCCATTTCAAAGGAAGGATATATGAAAAGACGAACACTGTTTGTAAGATAAGCAGTAAACTTTGTATAAACAAATAGCATGTTAGTGTTGAAGCACAGTTGAACATCTATCACTGGGTTTTCCTAAATCGCTGCTTCACTAAGTGAAGCAGCAGTCTGGAGCACAGCATGATGCATATCACTCCTATGAGGATATTCTATAAATGTCACCACTTGACACTTCACAACAAACTATGTCATTGCAAGGTTGAGTCTTGAAGCTTCTATTTTTATAGTTTATATATACACACATGACATCCTTGTGTACTCTCTCTTAATTCATTCATTATTTCACAGTACTCCTTACTATGATCGTGACATGTTTCTTTGTTAAGTAAGTAGTATACTTTTGCCAGGCAGTGCACAAATCCTGGGTGTCTGGTCACCTTGCTGGCTAGATTTTGTATGGTGGTGCCTAATGTTTGTGAGTCCTGAGTATGGAACTTGCTACATGTCACCCTTCTGGCACCTAGAATTTTTAGGTGGCACCTAGATTTTTGGGAAATTTGTGCACCCCTCCGTTTGCCAATTATTTTAATCATGTCACAGAACAAGAATTAGAAAATGACATTACTTAAAGCCGTTATTGTAACGAACACTGAACCCAATGACACAGGTACATAATACCACTTGTGATAATCTCTATATTCGTGTTCAACTTTATTTACAGATTTTGGTGTATCAGTTGTGGTGCACATTATAAAGGAACAAAGTTTGTGTAATTTATTTTGTAATTGGATTATTATGGAGTCTGTAGTCAGAATAGTTAAAAAATGAACACTAATGTGTAAATATTAGAATAATAAAGAAGTTTGAGTATCTACATTAGTGTGTTTTGGAGGACCATACCTGTAATGGAGTTATATTACTGCATATGAGCAAGTTATAAGGTACATGTGAAAAGATCTGACTGTGTCTGTAATGCCTATTTATATTTGACAGTTCTACAGTCCCCATGATTACCTCTACATAATGTGGCAGTGGATGAAGGATTAATGGCTTGTTTGATTTTTATTAACCATCAACGAAATATGCCTATTTTTAAGATGTTGGGAGTTGTACTGAAATTGATCATATGTTTTACCTCCTGTGTGCAAGGAACCTGTAGGTGTTTTGTAATCTTGCATCTAACTGTTGAATGACATTTTCATTGTCAATTATAAGATCTTTAATTGTAGGTTTGAATGGTTTTTTGAAGGTTTAGTTAAAACCTAAGTCTGGTAATAAGTGTGTTATTACGTTGGTGGTTGATAAACACTGAATTACAAATACACGAACTACACAACACTTCAAGAATGGCTTGTTTGTTTGACACAATTATGTTCAAGAGAAAACAGCAAATTGTAAATGTGGACAGTGAATAGTCTTTAAGAAATAATGAGAGCTGTTATGTTTATATGTTTATCTAGATATGTACAGATTTTACAATGTTACATAAATGTCACAGTCTGTTTTTGCTGTGGTGGAGTGTCCACTTTAACCCTTTAAAGATGAAGTGTATCTGTTTTATATAAGGATTCAGTGCATACCGTGCTGTAAACACTCTCCACTTCGGTTATAAAAACCAATCTGTTAATGTTTTATAAGGCAAAAGTTGCTGTTTGTTCTGGGATCCGTACAAAACACATAAACGCAATGTGGGCACCACGTAGAATTTTTAAATGCTAAACCTGGTCATACGTAAAGTTACTGCTTGGCTTTAAAAGGTTAACTGTGTTGCCTGGGTAACACTTTGAAGAAAATACGAGAACTGAGTCTTACTGTTGGGCTTCACTGGCACTCCAAGTACTGGAATGCAGGGAAACCAGATAACGTCTTGTTGGCTAGCCCAGCAGGCATCGGTAACCATCTCACACTGCCTTGCCATACGTGAGGAATAGTGGCACATGGATTCAGTTTGGAGTATAGGCTTGAGAGGAGAGAGGAACTGGTTTGTTGTAGTGATTTATTAAATGGTAACACACTGTGCATGATTTTAATGGTATAACCTTTTTTTTATTTGTAGGCCATGTTTGTGACTGTGTTTTGGTGGAACCATTATGGTATTCATTTTCTTGTAGGGATTTTGCTTTGAAGAAGACAGTAATTTATGTAGGCAGACTGGCCCCATTCCTCACAAAAATGGTGGAACACTTTGACAATAGGTTGTGCCATTTGCTGATTCTTGCTACAAAACTGATCCTTGGCTGTGTAGTTTTAAGAAAACATTGTTGTATTGTTAGTTTTTTCTCTTTTCCAACTGAAAGATTTGGACAACAAATGGTATTATTATCATCATCATCATCATCATCCGAATTTCTCACTTCTCAGCTTTAGCTGGGAAATATTCACCTATCCTGGGATATTTCATCAACAGGATTAGGCTCGGTGGTCTTTTGTGTAATTTAGGAAATTTCTTACAATTGAACATGTGCCAAGAATTACCACTTTTTGCATTTCTATATATGTGTTTGGGTGCAGGTTAAGTCTCTTTAGACTTTTTGACAGTGACTTTGGAATTATTCCCGTGGCTGAGATTACTATCGGGACCACTTGTACTGCATCCTGCTTCCATATATCACGTACTTCGTTCACCAGTTCTTGGTATTTGTTTTGTTTTTTGGTTATTGTTTTGGTGAGATTGTGTGTATGTGGAATAGCTATGTCTATTAGAAAGGTATTTGCTACTCCATCATGTCTTTTTATATACTCGGTAGGTGCTAGTTGTTCACATGCTGCAGTAATGTGCTGGATCGTCTCCGGTTCTTTTCCACATCTTCTACACATCTCGTTGATGTTTGGCTGCTTCAAAATATATTTCTTGTAGTTTCATTTTAGTATAACTTGGTCCTGTATTGCTGTTAAAAAGCCCTCTGTTTCGGCGAAGAAGTCTGCATTTGTCAGCCATTTGTTTGATGCTTCTATGTCTACATGTTCTTGGCTAAGGTCACGCGGGTGTCGGCCGTGTAAGGCTTTTTGGGACCACTGTCTTCTGACTTTCTTGTTGTATGTGTCATCTGTGGTGATTTCATTTTCATTTGCACGTAGTAAATCCAGTGGGGTGTATTTATTGTCTGCTTTTACTACTGCAGCATGGAGAGGTGATGATGTCTGTTTGTTTAAGAAGTATGTCTGAAGTAACTTCACCTGCTTATCATGTAGCCGAGTTATATCAGTCATCCCTCTTCCTCCTATGTGCCATGGTAGAGTGAGTCCTTTGCGGCACGGGGGTGATGAATTCAATATCTTGTAAGTAGCGCTCTCGTTCTAATTTGGAGATTCTCTAGGTCTGTAGGCATCCATTTTACTATTCCAAAACTGAAAGTTAGTACTGGAATTGCATAAGTATTTGTAGCTTTAATCATATTTTTCCCATTTAACTTTGTCTTTAATATGCTCTTTCTGCGCTGTAGATATTCGTTGCCTAGCTGTTGTTTCATTTGTGCGTGTTTAATTTGCTTAGTTTGCATGTGGCCCAAATATCTGTATATGTCTCCCTCTTTCATGGCTATCGTAGTGTCCTCTTCCTCTGTTGTGAAGTTCCTCAGTTCTAGTTTCCTTTTTACAATACTTAATATTTTGCACTTTTCAATCCCAAATGTCATTCTGATATCTCTAGAGAAAGTTTGGGTGAGCTACAGGAGTTCTTGTAGTTGATTATTTGTGGCTGCATAGAGTTTAATATTGTCCATATATAATAGGTGATTCAATCGTTGCATCTCCTGGTTGTTGGAGTTTATACCAAAACTGTAGTTTGTTCTGTTAAGTAGGTAGGAGAGAGGGTTTAGTGCAAGGCAAAACCATAGTGGGCTAAGACTGTCCCCTTGATATATTCCTTGTTGTATGCAGATAGGATCACTCGTAATGTGATTATTTTTTACTTTGACTTGAAGGGTTGTTGTCCATTTCTTCCTCAGCGGTTGCAATGAGTTAATTATCACTGGGTCAATTTTGTATATTTCTAATATGCGTATGAGCCAGCTATGTGGCACTGAGTCAAAGGCCTTACGGTAATCGATATACGCTATGTACAGGTTTCGGTTATCCCTGTGTGCTTTTTCCAGAACTACTGAATCTGTTATTAGTTGTTCTTTACAACCCTGGGAGTTTTTGATACATCCTTTTTGCTCTTCTGCTAGTCATTTATTTGTTTCTAGGTGCTTGTAGATCTTTTCAGCTATGCACACTGTATATATTTTATAGATTGTGCAGAGGCAAGTTATTGGTCTGTAATTGGACGGGTCCTCAGTGTCGTGACTTTTCGGTAATAGGTATGTTACTCCTCTGACTAAAAATTCTGGCATTTCTTCAGCATCCTCTGTGAATTGATTAAAGTATGGGTGGGTTGCAATGAACTGTTTAATCCAAAAGTTACTTATTCCATCTGGTCCCGGTGCCTTCCAGTTAAGTGTTTGAGCAATCAGCCGGGATACTTCTTCTGTGGTTATTGGACTGAGTTCCATTGCAGTCACATTAGACATTCTTTTTTGCTCATTTCTTATCCAACTTGCTTTCAGGTTATGCCTGGCTGTGTTCCCCCATATGGACGCCCAGAAGTTTGTTAGTATCTGTCCGGTAGTTTGTCTTGGCAATCTAGTCATCGTTCACTTTTTAGGTTACGGTAGTAGGTTTTCTTGTTGGTAGTAAATAGTCTGTTTTGTTGCTTTCGTTCATTTGCTTCCTTATACAGTCTAAGCCTTTGTGACTTTGCTGATAGCTTTTGCTTGAGGGTGTCAAGTATTTCCGTAGTGTGGACATTACTTGGGTTGTATTTGGCATGTGTGTGTATTTTTTTCCATATCCTGCGCATGTGCGTCTGTATTCTGTTGCTGGTATTACCTCTTTGGACCTGTTGTACTCTTCCAGTGTCTTTTCTTAAGCCATTGATTTGTTTCTTGAGCCTGCTTTCCCATGGTGGGGTTTGTTGTTTATTTTGTGAATAATCCGGGTTGTTTTTGATCTTACCCCCCGACATCCTCACGGTGGCTACTGCTGCTGCGTAGATGGTGTAGTGCAATTCTGGGAAATTGGTGTCATTATTTTTTATGTATTCCGGAAGTATCTTCTGGTTTATGGCTGTTATGATAGTGGCTAACTTCCTTGAGCATTTCTGTTTAGGTATCTGTAATCTAATGGCTGGATCTGTGCCTTCAAATTCTTTTAGTGCTTTGTGGAACTCTATTTTTATTTTATCTAGCTCTGGATTTTCCACAGTCTGTCGGCTTTCTAAGCTTTGCGTTTCTTTTTGTTGATTTTCGCTAATAGGCGGTGTTGTTTCTTCGTCTGTGTTTGTATTTTCCTCAGAATCCTGGTCATTTTCTTTTACAGTTGTCTGCTTTAAGGTTTCAGCCACTCGTGCTCTGATTTCTTCTAACCAGAGCTTTGTTAATCAGTTTTTGGTAACAGTGGCCCTTCGTTGGTCGGCTATTTGCTGCTCGCTAACGTCCATCTCAGGGTACTGTCTCATAAATTTGTCATGTAATAATTCTTGTGTATATCCAATTTTTATAGTTTCCAATTAGTTATTATGTAGTATTGGCGCATGATAAATTTATTCATTTCTTTACTCCATTGTATGTGTTGGCGTGGTTTTCCAGTTTTAGTGGTCCCAAGCATAGCTTGGGAAACAGTTTCAACTGGCTGGGTCTCTTGTTGCTGTGTGGACCCACAACGGGGACTTGTGGTAGCCCTGCATGGGATGGCGCCACTTGCTTCACCAGTCTCCACAAAAACTTGTCTCCTATTTTCTGCTGATTGTCCAGTCCCCAAACATTCAGCATGGGTGATATACTGCATACCCAAAGCAGTTTCTGAGGCTCGGCTAAGTTCTTTCTCCATTCTCATGGGTGTAAAGCGTTTTATACCTTCTGCCGGGTTTATTGATGGGATAGGTAGGGAGTTTAATTTGGGTAGCAAGGACTGTTAAAGGCATGGGTAAGTTTTAGGACAGTCGCCCCAGATGGTCACCTCTTACGACCGGCAGGGGGTTCCCTAGGTCTATTCTTATACCGGTACCTAGACGGTATTTATTATTATCATCATCATCATCATCATCATCACCATCATCACTTCTGTGTGTAGGAAAATAGTGATTGACTCACAATGAATGATGTGGATTGTAACATAGCTTTACCATACTTTGGTGGTGTTTCAGCTGCAGAGTCTTTCAACTTACCAAGCAGAATAGACCATAAAAAGCGTAATGAAAAAGGCAAAGCCATCAGATATGTTGTTCTTTGTTTCATAGACATTATTGCTACCTGGCCCACCAAGAACTCCCTAGATCTGGAAGGCACAGAGTCAGAAAACAGGCTAAAATCACTTATAACACATTCATTGCAGGGGGTTAGGATGCTAAGAAACTGCATTTTTACCAGAGAACTTTCGCATTTGTTATTGGCGCCTCTCACAACATCACAAACTTGAGGATTCTGGTCTGCTGGGCTGTGTGCTGCATCACTGGGTAGGTAGTCCCTGATTTTTCAAAGAATTCTTTTGCCTTCATCTTCAAGGTTTATGAATAAATGTGGTGGCCTTTTTATCCAGCAACACAGTGTAACATCCTGGAAGGCCAGAATCCTGGGTTACAGCAATGTGTAAACCACAAATGTCATGGGAACTGTGCAGTTCTGCGGTATCATGCAGCATTGAGTGGTAATCCTTTACCGAAGTTTTGGGTCAATGTATCGGTCCTATCTTCAAGGGTAAGAAGCCCAAGAAGCTTGGACATTGTCCCAAAACATTGGTACAGGATTACCATTCGACACTGCATAAAACCCCAGAAGAGCGCAGTTCTCATAAACATTGTGGCAGAAGCCTGAAGTCACATACAAATCTCATATATAAAACCTCATTCATTCTATTTTATCTGTTATGATGAATGAAATAAAAGAGGTTAAACGAACTTCCTTTACCTGAAGATGGAAGCAGAGCTGGCTTCTGAAATGTAGTACTTCCTTAAAAATTAGAGGATGGACGAAGTCCAAAGAAAGAATGTGGCTTGAGTAAACTTCCCTTGTGTCTGTAATTAAAGATCTGGTTGTAGATGTATCTGGTAAACCTCAGCTTTCATCTGTTCTTGATTGTGCAATGTATATTAATGATTTTTCAGATCTTTATGCACCAGAGAAGGCTGTGCTGCTAGTTCCTTAAATTAAGTATGGTGAAAAACTAGTAGGTTAAACTTCTGATAGTGCATCAAGTGTGGCAGGTGGGTGTAACAGACTGAAAATCAACTGGGGAAAATATGAAAAGCCTTGTTCATAAACAGGCTAAGAAACAGAAGGGAGTGGAAACAGGACAAACTAAGAAGCATGTTGGAAGATGCTCAAATTAAACAGAAGAGTGGAGCAGCAAACATGATAGGTTATAACAATGAGAAAATTAAATATGGGGCCTGAAGGGCTCATAAGAATGAAGTCATCCCATAATCATTGTCAGAGTCTGATGGTAATTGATTATGGGGTGGGGAGAGATGACGTGTGAAATCTAGATTGTTTATACTGCGCAGAAGCTTTTGCTGATCCTGTGGAAGCGGAACAACCGGTAAGATGGGCCTATATGTCATGTGCCAGTGTCATACAAAGAACATTAATTTGTGAAATGTGTACAAAGATACATAATTTGAGTGTAAAATGGTTTAAGTTGAGAAAGTATTTTGTAATTAAATGTAAATAAACCAACTATTAACTATGCCATTAGGAATTAAATGTCATAAATGTAACTTTGTGGGAACCGCATATAGTAACAGCCTGGCAGTGGCATAGCTAGGCATTTTGGCGCCCGGGACCAGTAATCACAACAGACACCCGTAACAAAAATGACGAACTTGAAAAAACTCACGATATATTGGTTTTCCTTTTATTTGGCTAAATGACTTAACATTCGTTGTGCGCAGGTACAGTATTAATTTTTTTTTAATTTGAAGTACTATTTTGCTGCCCCTTTGACTCTGCTGCCTGGGGCAGGCGCATCACTGGCTCCCTCTCCAGCCTCAGCTGCACCACTGGTATGGTGTATTATGTTTTCCAGTTTTCAGTGTCAAAATTAATTTCAACAGACATAATTTTTGTTGGAAAGTACCCTTGAAATATCGTTCTTAAAAGAAGTATCACATATTTGGCGACTTTACCGTGCGTGCCTACGTAACTTGATAAAATTTAATCATTAGCAGCATAGCCTTACGATTTATTAATTCGGTGCGTGAAGCCCCTTTGGAAAATTTAAGTGCCCCCCACGAAATAAGCTCGGGCACTCCTGGATGAAAGTTTTTTTTTTAAACTGAGCTGTTCAAACCACTTCATTGACGACATGAATTGAAAAGATTCCGCCAGTGCGTATCCGTACTCCTACACTCGTCACTTCCGCACGGTTCATCCCATATGACGAGTATTTTGTTATCTCTGATTGCCAACATGACAAAATAAGGAGTACAGAAACGGAAGGGAGGAAACTGACTCAAGTCAATGCACTCAAGTGAACATAAATGTGATTTTATTAAGCGGACTGCATCCATCGTTATTGTAGTATTGTATTTATATTATTTATTGGGGTTACTTCCTAAGAGATAATAAATTAGTGACTGGGTGATGTTATAGTATTCAGTATTACTTCCTGCAAACGCCCTGTGGTTGACAACCCGTACTGTATGGTCTGTGCTGACAACTGTTACAGGTGCGTGGGATACCTGGAATAACAACAAACCAATTTCTCGTGTGTAAAAGAATATTGACTGTTGTATGAGGTATGTGAGTTAATTTTAATAAGAATTATTTATTTCTGTTTGTTCGTAGCCGAGGGAAACGTGTTTTTCCTGTGCTAGGTTGTGTCTTATTAACCGGTGCCTGTAGCTGTATGATCAGGTATTGAATTTTACGTTTTGTTACTTAGAGTGAAAGGATTGTTGTTGTGATTGACTCGAAATGATACTAAGTGTGCATGTTATGTCACCAGCTTTCACCCTTTTATGTTTTAGATTTCGTGTAGTCATAAGTACGGTCAGAGTATTTTAGAAGTGTGACGGTCATTTTTATCTCATGAGTCACATCTGCTCATCATCCTGTTACGAACGCGCCTATTTTACACCTCTTACTAATGCCCGTATCTAATGTAGATACAAAATATAGAACCATGGCTATAGGAGTTTACATGTTAAGGATTTTGTGTGCAGGACAGTTAATTTAGTGTGCTGTAATTCTCATTACATTAAAAATTGAGCAACCGAAAGGGGAACAATTATTGAATTAATTTTCTCAATATGAAAATCGTGATAAGAACTATTTTATTGGGTGGAAAGTTCCATTGTTAGATAACGTAAAAGCAGAGGTTATAGTTGCAGTACATCCAATCACAGTGGTGCAAGTAATATTAATTAGTGTGTATGGGAGGCATTATTACATGTGTCATGTTCATGAATGTGAGTTTCGGTTTAATAAACCAAACCAAGCTTGTAGGTAGAAAGGTATCCCAGGGTGGTACATAGTTGTTGGCATGCTGTAGTTTGGGCTGTACTTCAAAGTTAAACTGAAGGTATAGAATAATGAACCTTCATTACAAGGGCAAAAATAAAGTGTGAGAAACAGCATGCTGTTCGTTTTATAAATTGCTGTTTTCTTTGACATTTAGTAAATCCTCAGATGTCATGTATAGGGTGGAGCATGAGGATGTGACTGAGTTTCCCTAAACTGCTGTGAGAGATGGGACAATAAATGGAATGAAACATTTTAGCTAGTAACTACCATAGTGATTGCCATTTGTAATCCATTCCTCGCTTTTTGAAGATTACGCTTTCCAGATGACCTCTGTGGTGTGTAATATATTGCTGTATCATATAAAGTTTTTTTTAAGACCTTTCATCCCCATTGTGTTTTAGATAACTAGGATCATGGTAGATTCAGTCGAACACAACAGTTAATATATTCATTAGCAGGTCAACAACATGTTTTGGCCCAATGGGCCATCATCAGGTTGGCAAGATTGGAGGATTAAATACATGATTTTGAATGGCGATTGGGATCTCAGTATAATGGAGTAGAGTTCAGTAATTGTGTTTTACAGTGTTGAGGGCTAAATTTAGAAAAGTTAATACAAATGATGTTTAAAGTTAAAAATTAAAATCAGAAGTTAAAATGTAGTGGAGAAGTAGGCACTCCTTCAGACAGCTTTTCATGTGTAGTGGTTTCTCATGAAGTTTAATATTTTTTGAAGAATGGAACCTAGATGGATATGCTTGTTATAACTTTTAAAGAACCTGAAATGATATGTAACAAGTTAGTACATAGTGTAGAATAATTAAGTAACATGGCAGTGATAATTGAAAGTAGTAGTAGAGATTTTTAAAAAGCTTAATGTGAATCTGAAAATTTGTATATTTAAAGTTGTAGAAGAATATTCTTCTGTTCAATTATTAAGTTGATTTTCAAGTTGTTAGTCCATTTGGTGTGTATATTAATGAACTGTTGATCTGAAACGCACTATAACAATGCCTGGTTAACTCAAAGCAGTAAGGCCTTGTGACACTGAACAAGTAAGAACTACAACAAATGGCCGTCTTTGCATTATGGTGAGGTAACTCTAATTTCATGTGGTTACTGGATTGAGCAGCTCTTCAAAATAGCCCTTCCATATAATTTTGTGTGTTCTGCAATTATTTTCCTATTCTTATCCTTATGTAGGTTTTATGAGACTGAAATACAGTTTTCAGATCATCAGTTTCTCTATATGCTGGTGTAAGGTCTAATTTCCTGAGATCTTTTTCTATTTTCTATAAGTGCTCATTGTGTTGCACTCTTTTCTTCTTTCTGCATATTTTGTCTGCTTTTCTTTGCAGCTTCTCATATTTTAACTGTTGGATGTAGTAGTTCTACTTAAATAGGACCGGTGAGCCTGAGTCCTTTCCTCAACTGTCTTTTTACACGCATCATTGACGCACTCCTTCTTATTAGAGCTTGTTTCC
>BLKM01000758.1:772663-861187 GCA_013340265.1 Coptotermes formosanus | reverse complement strand
CCCCCCCCCCCCCCCCCCGCCCCTAAAATATTCTGTGCAACTTCTGTGACAGTTTTCTTAATTCTCTCCCACTTCTCATTTATATCTTCTTCTCAGTTTTGTACTAGTGATACTTCTTCCACTTGTTCATTCGTGGCTTTTTGTAGATGTTTTACCTTGTGTCACCGTGTTAAGTGGGTCCCTGTCACCACGATATGGTGCGTCCTCAGGTTGCGGTTGGAGGAACAGCCTCCAGTTATGGAGGGTAGCTGCGAATACATTGAATAAGCAGTCGCGGACAGCCGACAAGGGGTGGTCCTCCAGCTTGGGGTTGGGCAAGGTGCTAACAACTCCTCACTGTAAAAAACTATTATGTTATGAAACATACAGACAAGCCTCAGACCTGGACCGATTCTTTGGTACGACCCCAGCTACGGAAAAGGGACATAAGTTTTGGAACATGGAATGCGAGGAGCATCTATAGGTCAGGGTCACTTATGACAGTGGCTAGGGAATTAGTTAAGTATAAGTTAGATTTAGTGGGTGTACAGGAGGTTAGGTGGGACAAAGAAGGGACTGTACAAGCCAGGGAGTACACTTTTTTCAATGGCAAAGGGCAGGAAAATCATCAATTGGAAACAGGTTTTTTTTTGTACACCAGAGAATAGTATCAGCAATCAAGAGAGTGGAGTTTGTTAGTGATAGGATGTCATACATAGTGCTGAGAGGCCGCTGGTATATGTAATATCATTGTTCTGAATGTGCGTGCACCAACAGAAGAGAAAGGTGATGATTCAAAGGACAGTTTGTATGAGGAATTAGAAGGGGTTTTTGATCATTTTCGTAAGTACCATATGAAAATTCTGTTAGGAGATTTTAATGCAAAAGTGGGGAGAGAGGATACTTTCAAACCGACTATTGGGAATGAGAGTTTACATCAGGATAGTAATGATAATGGTGTTAGAGTAGTAAACTTTGCCACATCAAAGAATCTAGTTGTTAAGAGCATGATGTTCCCATGCCGAAATATTCATAAATACACCTGGACCTCTCCTGATGGGAAGACTCACAATCCGATCGATCATATATTGATAGATAGGAGATGGCATTCGAGTATACTCGATGTGCATTCTTTCAGGGGAGCTGTGACACTAATCACTATCTGGTGGTTGCAAAAGTTAGGAAAAGACTGGCAGTAAGTAAACAAGCAGCACAGAAGTTTGATGCAGAGAAATTTAGTCTTAAGAAGCTAAGTGAACTAAAGGTTAGGAAACAGTATCAGCTTAAGATCTCAAACAGGTTTGCAGCTTTCGAAAACTTAAATGTTAGTGATGACATAAACAGGGCCTGGGAAAACATTGAAGAGACTATCAAAATCTCAGCTCAAGAGAGTCTGGGTCTGCATGAACGGAAGCAGCATAAACCACGGTTTGATGCAGAATGTGCAAAATTTTTAGATAAAAGGAAGCAGGCTAAAATTCAGTGCTTACAGAATCCAAACCAAAATAATGGAGATAATCTGCACAACATAAGATGTGAAGCTAGTTGACATTTCAGGAAGAAAAAGAAGGAATATCTGAAAGCTAAAATTAATGAACTTGAAACAAACAGTAAGAACAAGAAGATCAGAGACTTGTATAGGGGTATCAATGACTTTAAGAGGGGGTACCAGCCTAGAACTAATGTAGTAAAGGATGAGAAGGGCGACCTGGTTGCAGCCCACAGTATTTTGGCTAGGTGGAGGAATCATATCTCCCAGCTGTTGAATATACATGGGGTTAATGATGTTATGCAGACTGAAGTACATACGGCAGAGCCACTAGTGCCTGAGCACAGTGCCTTTGAGGTTGAGATGGCTATTGAAAAGCTAAAAAGACACAAATCACCAGGTATTGATCAGATTCCAGCAGAATTGATTAAAGCAGGGGGTAGGATAATTCGGTCTGAGATCCATGAACTTATTATTTCTATTTGGAATAACGACGAATTGCCTGAGGAATGGAAGGAGTCAGTCATTGTGCCTATTTATAAGAAGGGTGCTAAAACAGATTCTAGTAACTATCGACGCATATCACTTTTATGAATTACGTACGAAATTCTATCTAACATTCTTCTGTCAAGGTTAACTCCATATGCAGAGGAAATTATTGGGGACCATCAGTGTGGATTTTCATATAACAGGTCAACTACTGATCATATATTCAGTATTCGTCAAATACTTGCGAAAAAATGGGAATACAATGAGGCAGTGCANCTTCGGGTTCCATAAAATGCGGGGAATTTCTTGACTAGCTGAGAAACTGTTAGCTTCTGAAGAAGGCCTCTGCTCCATGGAGTTAGTTAGTTAATATTATACCCAGCTATAATCAGCAATGCAAAGGCTGCTGTAGCTTCCAGGATATATATGCTTTTTCCCTGAGGATGGCCAGGGTTGGCGGAAACATGTAGAGACAAATATTGTTTTGAGGTCTACGCTATCTGGGATGTTACGCAGCGTATAGGAGCACCTAGAATTTTTCTTTGTGGGGGGACTGACCCTGAGGATATATATAATTTATGTCTGAGTTTAAAAACTATGTTATGAAAGTAATGTCAAAATCTCCAGGCAGTCATTTACTTAGGTTGCAGGGAAAATTAGAACTAACTGAGAAAGAAAAACATGTACGTACTCATAAGTTCGTATTAGAACCTATATTTTTCAGTATTCCAATGTGCAAATAATCAGTCGATTTCAGTGACTGATTTAGGCTGAAGCGTAAATCATGTCAAACCTTTGATATCATGATGTCTACAAAATTTGTGTTTTGGTTTTCTTTTTTTTTTTTTTTTTAATTTCGCTTTTGGGCGTTGGGGCTGCAGCCTGGCACCCTCTCCGCTTTGGTGCGCCAGTGATCAGAGCTGTGGAGTCGTTACACAAAACCTCCGACTCCGACTCCTCAATTTTTAAAACTCCGACTCCATCATAAAAGCTCAATATGTATTAATAACGGTAAACCTATAAGATGTTTCATCACCACCACGTGAATCACCAGGCTACTTTTTTTTTACTTATAACCTATATTGAAGTGTAAGTCTAATAAACGTGTAAGAACAATAATCGTGTAAACACAACTTCAATATTTTTTTTTTAAGTTTTGTTGTACAGCGTTTGTTGTACCTGTAAGTTTAGTAACACGCACAACGGGATGGTTCGCATTAAAATTATTGAAAGTCTAATGGTGACTCTAGCCATCAGGGCTGTGAAGCGGGAGTATCCAGGTAAGATTTTAGATTGAAGTCGGAGTCGGTACATTTTTTACTGACTCCGACGCGACCTAAAATTCCGACTTCACAGCACTGCCAACGACACTGCGTATGTTGGTAGTAACACCCCAGAAGAGCGAAGGCCTCAACTACACCGCGGCGGAAGCCATAAATCTCGAATAATATTGTTTTATTGTATTTTATATTATATTGCATACTCTGTTGGTTTTATTGTAGTAATTAATCATATACCATTTTTAAATAAATGCATGCGAAAAAAACACATTTCGTGGCATTTTAATAGGCGCAGACACCACGGCATTTACGGACATCCATGCAGTAAATAATGCATTTTTAAGTGTGACGTGTAGGTTGAGATAGTTTTCCCTTTAGGCATGAGATACATGGCTGGTGAGCAGCATTCTAATAGATTTTTCTACAAGGTATATACTTAGGTTCCTCAGAGAAGAATCAGTTACAACCAACACCTTTCTTTGCCTTATTAACCCTTTAAAGACGAAGTGTATCTGTTTTATATAACGACTCAGTGCGTACCGCGCTGTAAACGCTCTCCACTTCGGTTATAAAAACCAGTCTCTTGATGTTTTATAAGGCAAAAGTTGCTGTTTGTTCTGAGATCCGTACAAAACACATAAACGCAATGTGGGCACCACGTAGAATTTTTTAATGTTAAACCTGGTGGTATGTAAAGTTACCGCTAGGCTTTAAAAGGTTAAAAATTGTTTAGAGCCTGATGATGGCTGTATAAGCTGAAACCTGGTTGCCAAATAATTTTTAATAAAGCAAAGCAAAGTGCTGGTTGTGACTGATTCTTCTCTAAGGAATAGAAATATGTACCTTGTATGCACACGCCAACTGGGATATTCAACATCAACAGCTTTTTCTACCCCTTGTTATGATCATACGAACGTATTAATGGTGTTTATTGGGCTCAATGTGGTGAAATATCAAGGGTAAATAAAATAAGTAGCAACCAATCAGCTGGAACGCTGCGTTGCGTGCGCTTCCGTCTGCACGCACCGGAATTGAATAAGAGCTGTTGCTTTCAACCCGGATGCTGCATGGACCATGCGTCATGAACTTTGGGACGTAGTGTGGGTCCGATCCAGCAGATGGCTCCAGACTTGCGATGGGGCTGGGCCCATCGTTGACTGTGTGAGTGGCGGTTACAGGTGATATTCGGGGTCCGTGTACATTCTGGTGGTCGTCTCCGGGGAAGGAAGTCCGTTTTCTTGTTGTACTGTGGAATGTATTGTGTGGTGGCGGAAGTTGTAGGTATGGGAAGGCGTTATTGAGATATCAGTTAATTGTGATTCTCACGTGTGTATGTAAAGCGTGCTGCTGTCATGCATGGTAGCTTTATCGTCACTTACACTTTGATTGGCCTCATTTCTGGTGCCAGACATATGCGTAAGATATCTGCAGTGCGTGTGCCTGGAGTTGGTGCTGCGAAAATAAAATCGATTACCAGGACATTTCTTAGACTCGTGGGATATTTCATTTGTCGTTTTGTAATGCGTTGAGATATTTATTGTGGTTTTTAATATCTAATTTTACGTACCAGCGTCGTAAGTTTAACTACTGGGCATTTAGATAGAAGTTTATTATATGTGTAAATCATTTTCTTGGTGTAAAACTCCATATTTTCCGTTCCTTGTCATTGTACTAAATTTTGTCACATTTTACTTGCATCACCGAATAAAATGTTTAATAAATGTTGTGGGTGCATAAAGAAGGAAGAGGATGTGAACAAAGACGGAGATGCTTATGGATTGAAGCAGGGACAGGATGCGAAGCTGCGAGATGGTGCCAACGCAACTGATCACAAAATAAAGTCACGTATAAAATTATCCGGTACTCAGAATATTGTCCCTCCGCTACCGAAGGTGACTGTGACAGAACCTAATAATGGTCTACGGAGTACTCCTCGGGATGAAGGGAAAGGAGAAACCCGTATTCAGAACATCGACAATAAACGAAATGAGAACGTACAAAACCAGGATCCACCGTCAGACACGAAGGGAAATGAAACGACAGAGAAAACGGTGATATGTTCAATCGAAGACAGGCGTGATAAAATGGAAAGGGACGTACCTGATCCGCAAGTGATAGCACGTACTATTGAATTGCTGCTGGAAGAAGAGGGAAGAGGGAGGCCGTCCGTGCTGCCTGACGAGGACGAGCTGGACACAGAGGCGTTGCAGACCGTTGGGAAAGGAATAATGCGAAGCCAGCAGCCTACCAAACGAGGCAGTGGCGTCGTTCCACACTTGGTTGCCACCCCACGGTGGCTGTCCCAGGAAGACGATGACATTGTAGGTGAAGGGGGTGGAACCGCGGAACCCCCGGCTACGCCAGTGGGCCGAGATGAATTGGCACTCCGGCGTCACCGCTTCTTTTCCGATTTCGTCCAGGCTCAGCAGGCGGGGGCAGAACATAGAGTTCATTTTGACCCGCTGGGTCCATCAGTTGCTGAGGGTGAGTACTTGGGACCAAAGTGCCTGTCATTCCATGAACTTTGCGTTTGATAAGCCCGATGTCGTAGAATTTTCAGGCCACTTTTTACAGTGTGAATTGGACAGGTCACATTTGTGTGAAACCAAGCTTAAAATTCGTGGAGCTTACCTCTGTGCAGTGTAAAGGTAAAGCCTTGTAGGCATGTGGGGGAGTGGGGATATAGTTCCACTCATTCTTAACCTGGGCACTAGTTGGAAGTGAGTGTCTGCTTTATCCTTGGGGAAAGCGGCCCAGGTACCCGTCGAATAGGAGGTTTGGTTGGCCGCAGAGCCGATCTGGACGCTGTGGAGAAGAGAACGATGTATTTTCCCTGCAGGGAATCGTGCTACATTACTTCGGGCATCAGCACTTTGAATTCTATGTACTGTTGATGGTCTGGCTGCCCACACAGGATTGGCACTTGTAGTAGGTACAGTTGGGAAGCACGGTGCCAGAAATCGAAACGATTCTGCCATGTTCAGTCTGTAGCCCAGTCTCTGATATTCAGTCCGTAGCCCAGTCTCTGATGTTCAGGCCGTAGCCCAGTCTCTGATGTTCAGTCAGTAGCCCAGTCTCTGATGTTCAGTCCGTAGCCCAGTCTCTGATGTTCAGTCCATAGCCCAGTCTCTGATGTTCAGTCAGTAGCCCAGTCTCTGATGTTCAGTCAGTAGCCCAGTCTCTGATTTTCAGTCAGTAGCCCAGTCTCTGATGTTCAGTCAGTAGCCCAGTCTCTGATGTTCAGTCCGTAGCCCAGTCTCTGATGTTCAGTCCGTAGCCCAGTCTCTGATGTTCAGTCCGTAGCCCAGTCTGTATACGGACTACGCCTGTTACAAGTCAAGACAGACCTCACACTGTGTACGACAACCAGCCACACAGGGACAAAATCCATTATGGATTGAAATACTTGCAGATAATCGTATGCTGCTGGTGAACCATAGCAGTCTATCTAGCAAGTGGAAATCCACATACGGAAGCGCCACTGTACGACGTACTGCAACATCAACGGGATTTGAATATCTGCTGGGCCATAACGTGCCTGCTATTACAGATACAGTATATCGTAAACCAAGGTTACAAACAGTTGCGGACTAAATGTTTGCGGGGTCTGCTAACCACGTAACTACATTACGAATTTTAATCGCCCATATAATCAGCTGATGTATTCTACAATAGAATAAGCAGCGATATTATTATTATTATGTGTTGTCTTATATATTTGTAAACTGGCTTTGTTAGGTTTTAGATCGTACGTGTTTTAGGCGTTGCTCCTTGAAGATGGCGGTCGACCGCCGAAACATGTAAGAGGGACGATTGTTATGTTTTTTATATATACAGTCGAACCCGGTTATAACGACATCGGTTTATGCGACACCTCATCTATAGCGTCAGATATTCTGTGGTACCAAATAATGACTCACTGTTAACCATAACATTATGCTCCTCGGTTATAATGACACTCGTTTATAACGACACACAATATTTAGTCCCTTTCATGACGTTATATCCGAGTTTGACTGTACTTTGTATGTGCAAAATGTTGGTTTTAAAAATAAGTAGCATATTATGTTGCACGGCATGTACACCATCAAAGTAATTGTAAGTTTATTTATGGAATCATTATACAAATCAGGAGCAGTAGGCCCCAAACTTCTACACGTGGGAACATTTTAGAATAGATTAAAGACCACGTTTTCTTTCATAAAAAGGTACAAAATGGAATGTTTGAGTGTTCTGATATGGTTTAAATGAAATTAAAAGGAGATCGTGCTTACAAATAAAAGCGTCTCTCACAGCGCTGTGCAGTCGGTACACAAAAGCTCCGACTCCGACTCCTCGATTTTTAAAACTCCGACTCCGACTCCTTCATAAAAGCTCAATATGCATTAATAACGGTAAACCTATAAGACGTTTCATCACCACCACGTGAATCATCAGGCTACTTTTTAGACTTATAACCTACATTTAAGTATAAGTCTAATGGTTACTGTAGCTATCAGGGCTCTGGAGTTGGAGTATCTAGATAAGATTTTAGACTGAGGTCGGAGTCGGAGTCGGTACATTTTTACCGACTCCGACTCCACCTAAAATTTCTTGCGACTCCGACTCCACAGCCCCTGGTCTTTCAGTAGCATAAAAACCACAGAAGATCTGCTTAATGAGTTTTATAAAGCGCACAATTATTGTGTACTCGCGTGCAGGGCAGTTTTAGTACGGCGCCACCATTCTTGTGGGATGCGGCGCCGCGTTACTGGGTGATTGGTACCCAACGTTTCGAGACAGCGTGGTGGTACCATCTTGAACCGTCGAAAGGCCAGTGAGACAATCCAGTGACGAATTTGTTTTATTGAACTTCGATCCTTGAAGACGAGACCACTATGCTGTCCCAGAAAGGGTACCGCTGGGAAAGCCTAAAAAGTCGCGATTTTAATGCCTTTACACCTCAGGAACAGGCCATGAAGGCCCAGAGGGGGAGTAGAGGTATATCTCTACTCTTTCTGCAACCTCGGCGCCAGATGGGTGGAGTGGGTGCTTAACGCCACGCCCCGACCGCTTTACCCCCAGGAAAGAGACGCGGTACCCACTGTCGAAAGTAATAGATGGTTCTGAATTTATTATTTTTTTAACTCATAATGATTGGAAAGTGTAGAGTCCAGCTTTACTCAAAGTACGTTAGGACAGGGAGAGATCAGCTTGATGTGTTTTATCTAAAGACCCCGATATCAAACCAGCCCGTTTTTTACAGAGCGAGTTTCTTCGGGGTTTGAATTGTTCGATAGATTTGTGCAGTTTTGTATCGTATGTTCTGGCTGACATATACAGATGTAATAAATAAACAGCATTCTACCGCAGTCAACACAACTTTATTCTTGATACAATAATTTGTCAGTCACTTTACACTTTACGAATGAAGAAAAAAGAAAACTGACCAGGAAATTATTATATCTACAAGAAACAAACATTATAAATAAAGATATAAAATATAAATAAAAATCACAATAAATCAATAGATAAAAAATAAATAAAATTGTAATTTTCCGACACGTAAGGTATTATATCTACAAGAAACAAACATTATAAATAAAAATATAAAACAAAATCACAATAGATCTATAAATAAAAAATAAATAAAACTGTAATGTTCCGACATGTAAGGTGTTATATCTACAAAAAAAAGCTTCGCAATTTTAATCAGTACAGATGAGGTATGATATGTGAAAGAAACCCTTGACGCAACAAGTATAGAATATTAAAGACAATTTATAATACAATATCTTGTAAGGAATAAGGTGTCACTCCATAAAAACAGACACGTGACGTGTATATTTATGATTATAAAGGTTTAGATTTTACACTTTATGCCCATAGATAGCCTCACGATGATGGTGGTTGAACGTCGAAATATGTTGCTAAAGTGATTTACAATTTATGTTATCGTTATTGATATTGTCTTGATGGTGGTAAAGTACTGTTTGTTATTGTAGGACACACAACGCGATACCAGATATCAGTATTATGTAGAGGTAGGTGAGTATGTTGGATAGAACGGTGCGTAATAGTAACGGAAAATGACACTGCCTGAGGGGGCAGGTCTGCGTATTAGAACGGCGAAATGTTCTTATAACGGAACCTTAGCTGACCTACACATAGCTAAACACATTTCAGACAACTGTCCGATGAACATGGATGTTTTTGTATAAATGAACATGATGTACTCTACGGTACATACCCTCTTTTATTGTGGTCTAAATTTGTCATAAATTCTTGAAGGTGTCAGTGTCCGGCGATGGCGCGCCGTGTCGACTGTTAACTAGCTACCAGTCCACATGGCGTAACATCGCAGAAGGTGTGTGTGTTCAGCAATACCGCTGTGAGAATGTAAAATCTCACGTCATAACTTGTTGTTCCGTGTACTGGAGTACGTGGTGCTGTTCTGAGTAGTATAGGTTTGCAGTTTTTGTTTTTCTTAGTCGCTTTTCGCAAGTTTTGCGAAAACCGACTATTAATTTTGTCATGTCTGTCTGTCTGTCTGTCTGTCCATCAATCCGCATGGAACATATCGGCTCCTACGGGACGGATTTACATGAAATTTAAGATGTGACGATTTTTCGAAAATCTGTCGTGAAAATTCTAAGAGGAATAACTGGTACTTTACGTGAAGACCTACGTATATTTGTGATATCGGGCTGAATTCTTCTGAGAATGAGAAATGTTTCAGACAAAACTTCCTGGGAAAATCAAAACATGCATTTTATTTTCAGAAACTTTCTCCGAAAATCGTGCCGTTTATGAGATAATGTGGAAAAATATGGTACAGCAAGACAGGCCACAGATGACAATATAATATGGCGCATGCGCTTTGCATGCCGGATAATTAAGGCTGCAGAACATACCCTCGGAGTATGTAATACTTATTGCTTTTCCACAGCAACAGTGGTTACGCGAACGCGTCTCAATGTTACGTTATAGCACATTGCGTGTCTTGTTTCTTTCCTCTCTGTTTTCCATCGTCCATTTATCTCTTTCTGGTAGGTCACAGGTTAAATTGAAGGCAGATCTGCCCCTGTGCATGCCATGAAGGCATGTGAAGCAATGGAGGTCTAACTGCACTCGTTAACCTCGGCACTAAGTGGAGACGAGTGGGCAGTTTCACGCCCCGGCCACTTTATTCCCGGGAGAAGAGGTCCCGGTATGCATTGAACAGGGGACTGGTTGGGCCCTAAAACCGGTCTGGCCACTTTAAAAAATAGCTAAGTCTCTTGCACTGGGGTTCAAAAAATTTGTTTTGAATCGAAAGTCTGGCGCCGAGTACTCTGTGTGTTTTATGGATACGTGTATAAATACTGTATGTATGTATGTATGTATGTATGTATGTATGTATGTATGTACGCACACACACACACACACACACACACACACACACACACACTATTCGGAACCAGACAGAATTCATCACAATTATAAATTTTGGTTCTGGAGTCGCTCGGGAATGTTCAAACAGTGAACAGACATGCAAGGCGTGGGGCCGGATCGGTTTTAGACAGTGTTATTTTTAGGCTTGATTGTATCATTTCTTTGACGTATGTGCAACACACATCAGCTGCTCTGAATTTGGACAACGGATCTTAAGAATGGCAGCCTAATGCATTTACATTTTTCAGTGACGATACATACCAGTCTTTCGGAAATCCTCTGCATGTCTCGCTATTACGACTTCCCGTGTATCTTTCCATGTTTTTGGAAGATTGTTTTGCGTGTGGCGTGGTATATGGTGGGGAGGGAGGGTTACAAAGAATTAACGTACAGGTTGCAGTACGGTATTGCAACAGTTGGAAAGTTGTGTCTGTGCTTGCCTTGAAAGTGTATGGGGGAATGCAGGTATAGCCCCACTCATTCCTAATCTCAGCAGTAGGTGCAGGTTTGGTCAGCTTCATGTCCCCACCGTTTTACCCCCTCATAAAGACCTTCTCTGGTATAATTTACTGTGTTTTATTTTAATGCTGCTGCGAGAACACGGAGAATTTATAATAGGCCTGTGTGTAGTAACGGAGTGGATCTGCTCATTGCAGTCTAAACGCGGTCACGGCCCGTGATATCTTACGTAACGTTATGCTGTGTCCTATTTCTTGTACATTTCTCGTAAAGAGTAAGGTAATGTCGTGCTCGTATTTGTCTGGTAAACTTCGAGATATTATAAGTACTAGTTTTATCTGTGCGAATGAAATTCGCATGTAGAAACGGTAAAATATTTAATCAACAAATTTACAGCATTTGTATCTTAAGGCATTAAACTTGTACTTGCTAATTCGTGATGTGTAGTAATTTATTTCAGAAATTGGGGAATCATAAGCAACGTGTAAATAAGAAAACGTTCGTGTCGACAGTCCTGCGTCAAGCGGAGGTGAAGGGAACTGTAGGAAATATACAGGGTTCTTTCTCAAGGAAACGATCAATCACAGCCAAGCTCTCTTGATTTGGTTTGTTATTATAAAAATAATAAAAAATTGTATTATTATAAAAATAATAAAAATAAGATCAAGAGAGGTTGGCTGTGACTGATCGTTTCCTTGAGAAAGAACCCTGTATCTAAACACCAACTGGGATGATGAATATTAACCCTTTAAAGACGAAGCGTATCTGTTTTATATAAGGACTCAGTGCGTACCGCGCTGTAAACACTCTCCACTTCGGTTATAAAAACCAGTCTCTTAATGTTTTATAAGGCAAAAGTTGCTGTTTGTTCTGAGATCCGTACAAAACACATAAACGCAATGTGGGCACCACGTAGAATTTTTTAATGTTAAACCTGGTGGTATGTAAAGTTACCGCTTGGCTTTAAAAGGTTAAGTCTGTAGGAAATATGTTGGCTTCCCTTTGCCACCGCTTGAGGTATCACTGTCAATTCTGAAAGTTATTTTTTTTCTTTCTTTTGGTTAAAATTTTTTTTCCGGAGGGAATTAGTAACAGGAAAGGAGATTGCCATCCATGCCGAATTACAAGCGCTGTACAAATGTCTGTCATGAAAATATCCGTTCGGCAGTTGGACAGATCATGATGTTACAAACAAACCTTACCTTGTGGATATGCATGATACGCAGGTCTTAATGTGAAATGTAATTTTGGCGCCACAGCCCCTTCTGGGACGTGGCATCCCCCAGATGGTCCCTCCGTTCTCTGTCTTCACCTTCATCCAACAGATTGCAAATCAGTAATAAATATTCAATTACCACTTATGTTCCTCGTACATGTATCGACATGTGCAAGGTCAGGGACGTATATGCAAATGCATACAAGTACAGCAAATTCTGTCAAAAGATGTGCGTGTGTGGAGTTGAAATACAACATTGTTAATTAAAATTACTAAAAATGTTTAAAATATAAATTAGATTACTTTTTACAATTCTGGACAATATTTACTCTTCCATCTGTGTCAAAGTTTTGTCATCTTCGTTTAAAGGGAATGTCCGTGTGTTGTCTGGTTGGTGTTCATGCCACGGGGCCCACTGGGTACTGTGTCTTTGTGTCTTTAGTCACTGTTTGCGGATTGTAGCTCGCCCATTGCCTGTGTCGTTAAGATGCTCAGATGGGTAATGGCTTCGTTGCTAGACTGTATTTTCGATGTGGAGTGTTCATCGTCTTCACGTTTTGAAATGTCACAACAAAACGTGTTGCGAATTTCTTTGTAGGCGTTGGATCTTTACGTGTTACACCATTCGGTGTTTGTAATTGTTAGGCGTTTTTCGCATACTTGCGAAAAACGCTTGTTGCCTTCGTCATGTCCGTCCGTCCATCTCCGTCTGTCCTTTCGCAAGTAACAGCTTGGCTGCCAGTAGACGGATTTTCGTAGAATTTGATGTTGGAGACTTTCATTAAAATCTGTCGAGAAGCTTAAAACTTGGTTACAACCGGACAAATATGTCGGGCACTTTACGTGAAAACGTGAGTACCGTTTATTGTTTCCGGCGACATAAAATCGTCATAAAAGCGCTGTCTTCGAGTGAAATGGTATTAGACTGTTAGACCTCTTTCACACTATAAGGTTTCTGTCGTACGAGTTTTTGTCGGGTGTCTACTAATACACAAGGAGGTATGGCGTCTTTGACACGATCCGACTGTGCAGTTATCCGATCAAAAGTCGTGCCCCACTCGTGTAGCAGCCGGATGTCCTCACTACAAGGTCCGACTGTCGGATCCAGCAGTTTGCCCGGTCGACTCATAGTGGAATGGTGGAAGGAATGGCTCCTTACACACGCTCCGACTAAACAGACGTCCGGCAGCCTCTGTGCTTGTCGCGTTATCTAAATAATCAGCTAAAACTTTCCTAATACTGTTTGCCGCTAATCCACCATGTGATGTAGGCTCGTGTGGCAAATCTTCGAGACCTGTTATTGTCAGAGTGTCTTTAAAATTGTACCCACATCTGTTGCGAACGTGTGTAACACAAGGTGGACTAATGTTAGAGATTGTTACATAAGATCTTGTAAGAAGTTGAATGAGGCCACACATTCTGGAGCAGGCTCAATAAAAATTAGAAAATATATTTATAGTGACAAACTGCGTTTTCTTCAAAAGTTAACAATAGAAAGGAGTACGGAAGACAGCTTATCGTCAGTTATTGAAGAAACAGAAAGAGATGGAACGGAAACAGCAAGTGCGAGCTCAAGTGAAAAGCAAAGTGATCAGGCCTCCTACAAAAGGAAGAAGCATGATGAAGTGGAACACATGATGATAAAGGCATTGCAAGCCGGAAATAATCCAGGCAGCAACATGTCGTTTTTTGCAGGTATAGTACCATATCTCAAAGGTTTCGATGAAGATGATATGCTTGAATTTCATATGGGAGTTTTGCAATTGATTTCAAAGATTGATTGTAATAAGAAACGGCGTACACAGGTAATGTCACATGGATTACATGATACGTCTTTTAGTCAGGAATCGGGAGGAACGTATATCTTTTTACAACCGAGTCTAAAAATTCATACTCAGAACATGCAATATTCAGAGCCGGCAACTCAATTTTCTAATGATTATAGCCAAAAACCATCTGTGTTTTCCCCTGCAATTAACCAAGACACATCAGGGTCGCCATCTCCTTCAAATAACTCCGAAACCAGCATTGATTTCAGCTTTTAATTTTTGTAACAAAGATTTGAACTATGGCTACAACTTATTACTTATTTGTATAATTTTTTGTTTGGAATTAAATGTGTTTTTCTACATGCTGTTTCATTTCTGATGCCTTTGATTGATTTATTGATTGATTGATAAAACGTTAAGTAAATTTCTGAATGAACTTCGCCTGATTGTTAACGCCAACATTGCCATTGGTGGCACGCAGTTCCTCATCTTGGTGTTTTCGCGCTGAAGGCTGTCTTGTAGTCGGCTGGACAGTTCATCAAACGCAGCTGTCGACATCCGAAAATAATTATAAAATTTATTTTCGTCCTCTCGTAGTTCAGTAAATAATGTGTAAAACACGCCAAATTGTAACCTTTTGGTGTTAATGGGATGAACCCAATGTAAACGTTTGCGCTGTCGCCGAAGACGCTTGTAAAAAAAAACATCCGACTGATGAGAAAATTTCGATCCATCCGTGAAGAAGGAATGCTTCTAAATGAGGAGAACCACGTCGTTTTTATCCGACGAAAAACCGTCTGAGCGGTAGTCGTACGGTCGCACTCGTACGACAGAAACCGTACAGTGTGAAAGAGGCCTAAGGGTAGCCGAGGAGGTATAAACATTACGCGAACGCGTTACCATGTTACGTTATGTTTACAGTGTCTGTCTCGTGAAACCTCAAATGAGTTCGCGGAATTTCTGCACTGTCGAGTGTAAATCGCCTAATTGTCGGGCGGCTTGCCGTGTTGATTTTCGTCGAAAGTGAGTACAAACCGCTCTGCCGTATATTCACCTTAGCGCCAGTAACTAGCTCAGGCCTGTCAAGCACGCCACCCCCACAGCTTTGTGATGTGGCCTGCCCACGTTTTTGGTGTTATGAAGTTGTACTGTCATCATTTTTACTGCATGATACAGCCAAGAAATCCCCGCAGAATTAAATAAACGAGTATTTTACGCGCCTTCCGTTTTTCTGCAGTAAAGAATTCACAAATAATCGAACGACGAGGGAGTTGGGGTCCAAGATGTTAAGTTCAGTTTGGGATTTAGCCCGCCACGTGTTTTTGAGTGTGACAGGCCTGCACTAGTTGTTGACGGATGTGTTTCATTTTGCATGCAAATAGCCTAATGAATAAATTGTACCACTTGTTGATGGACATATTCTTTGGTGGTTTCCTAGCAAACGGTGTACAAAAATATCATTTGCACTATAACCACAGATTTCGCTTCGTTGTACCAGAACACACACTTAGCTTTCTGCGTTTGAGACGCCATTTTTTACATTGGCGATGTTAGCGCCAGTGGTTATATAGTACCTACTTTAAGAAGTTTGGTTTTCATTTTTGTGTCTGTCAGTTCGTGAGCAGTATTACATTAAAATGGCCTGCATTTCGTGTGTGTTCTGACTTTATGACAGAGTAGAAAAGGCGTAGGACATGTAGCACAGATGGATGAATTTTGTTCCAAAATCTCCTCGTATTCCTTGATAAAGTGGGGAAGCAGCATTTGAATGGTATTTGTGGCTGAATGTCGTATTTAATCGGCGTGGATTGAGCTGGTCCAGTTAAGGACTTCCGTGTTGGCAGCGCTGAACTTGCTTATAAACCCTTAAAAAAAGTTTTTTTTTCCTTGGGAAGAAGGGCCCCGCAGCAGATGCTACAGATGCACCGGAGCCTTGAGGCTTATTTTGCAATCCCGTGATGAAGACGATTTTTTTAAATTTTCCATGTAATGGAGCGCAGGTGGAATGAAATTGAGAGGGGAGAACCGAAGTAGTCGGGGTAAAAACCTGTCCCAGTGCCACTTTGTCCACCACAAATCCCACATGGACGGACCCTGGATTGAACCCGGGCCTACGCGGTGCCATGCCGACGACTAACCGCCTCAGCCATGGCACGGCGTTGTACGAGTTACATAGGTGGTGCCGGCTGCTGTAGACCTACTTCTGTTGAAGAGTGTTATAAATTCGTCACGGGATTCATGTGAAGGATAGAGGAAATGTATAGAGCTGCTTAGCATAGAAGTTAGGCGTCTTGCTTGTCCTTGTTGCCTCGCTTAGTGCCCCAAAACAGGCTGAATGGCTTCCCTTCCCGTCACGATTCGCTACTTATCTTCCTAATGTATTTCAGTGAGCTTTATAGAAACCCATGTCAGAGATGGGGACCTGCGGCGCGGGGGCCTCGTTGGTCAGGGGGCCCACCAAATGCACAGAAGATCCGTCCTTCCTGAGCATGAAGTGTTTGGACAGATCTGGGAATAACTTCGCTAGTGATTGTAATGGCTTGCTATCATTCGGTGCAGAATCTTTTGTCTTCCAGGGTGCTATCCAAAAACACAAAGATTAGGGTATACAGAAATACAATTTTACCTGTTGCTTTGTATGGGTGTGAAACTTGGTCTCTCACACTGAGGGAGGAACAAAGACTGAGGGTGTTCGAGAATAGGGTGCTGAGGAGGATATTTGGGCCTAAGAGGGACGAGGCGACAGGGGAGTGGAGAAGACTACATGACGAGGAACTTAATGACCTGTACTCATCACCAAATATTATTCGGGTAATCAAATCGAGAAGGATGAGATGGGCGTGGCATGTAGCACATATGGGGGAAAGGAGAGGTGCATACAGGATTTTGGTGGGGAGACCTGAGGGAAGGCGACCACTTGGGAGACCCAGGCGTAGATGCGAGGATAATATGAAGATGGATCTTCAAGACGTGGGATGGGTGGGCATGGACTGGATTGAGCTGGCTCAAGGTAGGGACAGGTGGCGGGCTCTTATGAATGCTGTAATGAACCTCCGGGTTCCATAAAATGCGGGGAATTTCGTGACTAGCTGAGAAACTGGTAGCTTCTCAAGAAGGCTTCTGCTCCATGGAGTTAGTTACACGTAGTTAGTTGGTTAGTTAGTTGGTTGGTTGGTTGGTTGGTTGGTTGGTTGGTTGGTTGGTTGGTTGGTTAGTTAGTTAGTTAGTTAGTTATTGTAATGGGGGGGGGTCTGATACCGAGTCGGCGTGTGGGCCCCCGACCGGTTATCTACGTCACTGATATAAACGCAGCGTTTGGTACAGCATTCGTAAAGGACCAGCGTCATTGAGACTGGTATGGAACATCGACTTGTACTGGTTAACACTTCCGTATCATGTGCTTGAGGTCCTTGGTTCTAATCTTGCTCCGATCGGCAACTGGCTAAGGAATTCGTGTTTTTGTTGGATCTCTTGAAGCAGATGCCTTAGTGATGAATTGAAGGAGGCCACGCTTAAAGTATGCCACGGCCGCTTTCGTCTACTTTCTTCTGAATTTATTATTTGCCTTTTCTATATCATTCTTAAGGAGACACTGGTTAAACTGTAAGGACCTTATGCCAATGGAGGGGGAGGAGGAGGAGGAGAAGAAGGAGGAGGAGGAGGAGAAGAAGAAGAAGGAGGAGGAGGAGGAGAAGAAGAAGGAGGAGGAGGAGGAGAAGAAGGAGAAGAAGAAGGAGGAGGAGAAGAAGGAGAAGAAGAAGAAGAAGAAGAAGAAGAAGAAGAAGATCGCACACAGACATGCACAACCGGTAGGACTCCTCTGAACGGGTGATCAGCTCGTCGGAGAGGCCGCAACCTAAACAACACACAACAAATATAAGACACGAACATCCATTCCCACAGCGGTATTCGAACCCGCGATCAGAGAAGTCAAGCGGCCGCAGACCTACGCCTTAGACCGCACGGCCACCTGTGTTATATATGGTTGTATGTGTAGTGTGTACGGTTATATACACGTACATAGTTCGCCGTTTGCTCAGTTTCGACTTGCACTGCACTTTTGGAAACAGCGCAATATGTGTGTAGCTTATGCTCAAGGATGCACCAATTCCAGGCGCCAGGTCGCCCTGGCGACAAACTTTTATACGGTGGCGCCTAATATTTGTGGGCCCTCAGTATGGTGCTTGCTCTATGGCACCCATCTCACGCCTACAATTTTTAGATGACTCTGAGGTTTTTAGAAAATTTTCGTGCACCCCTGTGTAGTCAGTTCCGATCAACAAAAATTTCGACTTCGGGAACCTAACAGTTGGCGGTAGTGGGGGGGGGGGGCGGGGCGTGTCTCTATAATAAATTGTACAGCCGATCCCAGTGGCCGCGCGGTCTAAGGTGTGGGTCTGCGGCCGCTCGCTTGCTGGGATTGCGGGTTCGAATCGCGTCGGGAGCATGGGTGAGTGCTGTGTGTTGTCAGGTAGAAGTGTGTGCGTGGGGCTGATCACTCGTCCAGAGGGAGTGTACCGAGTGTGGTGTGTGTCTGAGTGTGATCGTGAAGCCTCGATAATGAGGAGGCCCTGGCCCACTGGGGGCTGTTGCGTCATGGGCGGGGGAATAAGAAAGGACATTGGCATTAGCATGAAGCGATACTTTGCGTTGTACTTTACGCCATTAAAACAAACAGGTCGACGGGAATCAACCAGTATTTGAAAAGTGTTTTGAGGAGCATTTGGACTTTAGAGAAATGGGCAGACACAGGGCATTAAGTGACCTCGTCTGGTGTGTCAGTTAATTAGTATGTTAGTCGTTAAAGCTAAGATGTTGAATAGCGCTGATGTGTAACACGTGCGTGCAGAACCAGAAGTCCGGAAGGGCCTAGATGGTAGGAGGATTGTACCGAACTGACCTGGATCAGAGGGTTGTGCTAACAACGGTAATAAACTTCCGGGTAACAAATGAAGAACGCTGGACTTGTGAGAAGAGACTCAGTGCCGTAATATTGAAGTCAAGTTAACATGGGATGGATATTTTACACACGGATGATTTCTAGATATGTTTTATTGAGTATTGGGGGGCAACCGGTGGCGCAGTTGGTTGAGGCACTACGCAACAAGCCGCAAGGTCGCGGGCTCGATTCTCGTTGGTGTTATTGTAATTTTTCATTGACATAATCCTTTCGGCCGCACTGTGGGCCTGGGTGTCGACTAAGCCTCTAACAGAAATGAGTACCAAGAATACTTCCTAGGGGTAAAGGCGGCCGGTGCGTAGGGCTGACAACCTTACCACTTTTAAGTGCCGATTGTCTAAAAATCTGGGAGCCTCAACCTCCTGGAACCCTCAGGGCCTGTCCAGGCCTGTAATGGGCTTGCTTTACCTTTTTTTTTATTGAATATTAACAGACGTGCTCATGTTGTGATGGACGGATCGGCTTGGCGGGACTACGAGAAGCGTCGTATGGTCGTGTTGTCCAGAATATTTACCTGTCTGCCGTTATAGCGGAGTTAATATGTTTCCCAGTGCAGAGGCCATCCACCCGTATGAAAATAGCGGGTGGATTAATGTCTTGACCGGACTATGTGCCAGTGTGTAGGAATACTGGTTCATAGGTTGTATTGATTTCGGGGACGGGGAAGGGGACCTATCACACTGGACGCTGCCTAAGATGCGATAGCGATAAGACGGCGATACGATTGGTTTACGATACGACTCTATACTGTGTTTGAAATGAGACTTTGCATACTGAAGACGACAAGATAACGACTTTTGGTGTTGATGAAAACACGAGTTAGGGAGTAAATATTACACTTATGGAATGTTGGCGAGCACTGCGTTGTGTGTGAGTGGAAAAATCGTGATTATTCGTGGTTTCCTGCCTTTAACAAAACTGTCGCTGTCATCACTTTTGTTCCACTAAAGGTGAGCCCAGCGCTTCCTTCTTTTTGCTTCTTTTCTTCGATCTTCTTCTCATCCAGGATATGACAATTTTATGTTCTGTTCTTGTGAAGCTTATTATACTTTTTTTTATAATTTTGTGTACGAGTTGGTGAAAATACACGTTGCTCTTCTTTTTTGTTTGTCATCTCGTTGTGTTGATTGCAATGACGAAGAAATTGGTTACCGTCAGGCACAAATAGCGTACATTATATATTTTATTCTGGCAACATCTTTCGATCCAATGTGGCCATTTTGAGGCCAATAATATGAAATTCGTAAGAAGTATTGTGTACAGTTGTGGTAAACGATTAGTACTTGGGATCTCAATTTTGCGTTCAAACCAATATGTGTTGCTGTGTCAAGTTTGTTATAATAATAATCAAAGTGTAATTAAAAGAGGATTAGTTTGTTATGCTTCTGTATTTTGGTGTAGTAGAAGAACATGGTGTGTGAAGTCCACGGAACGTCGCCTTTGCTGGCCTTGTTTACGCTTGTAGCTGTTTATTCGTGTCCGTTACAATTTCTTGTTTTGGAGAGATGGTTAAATATGTTGAATTCCCATGTTATTTACGAAGTGTTGAATCTGGTGCACAAAGGTACACTCCGTCGCCGTGACCATATTGGGTCGAAACATGTTACCAGAATAAAGTATGTAATTTCTTTTTCCAATGACGCAACAGCGCTTAGTGGGCCAGGGCCTCCTCATTATCGAAGCTTCACGATCACACTCATTGACACACGCCACACTCGGTAAGACTCCTCTGGATGAGTGATCAGCCCGACGCAGAGACCTCTACCTGACAACACACGACACTCACAGCAGACAGGCATCCAGGCCCCCGGCGGGATTCGAACCCACAACCCCAGCAAGGGAACGGCCGCAGTCCCAAACTAAAGTATATAATGTACGCTGTATTATTTCGATTTGTCCCCTTCGTCTGGTGACGTATTCATACTGAAGCAACGCATATAGTCTGAGTCAGTCGCCTCCAGTGTGTATCGTATCGTCATCGCATTGCCGTCGTATCGCAAGTAGTGACATGTGTGAGTTGCTATATGCGTACTTTGCAAGAAGTTAATGAAATACACTGTGAGGCCACGAACAGCCTGCAGTCCGTTTGTTTTGGTTAATTGGCTGGTTCTTCTTTTTCGTTCTTGCAGAATTATTCGGCGACGCTGCGTCACATAGTGTGGTGTGTTGTGAAGGTATGCACTACAATTGTTAAACGAATTTCTTTTCGTGACTCTTCATGATTTGCCTTGGCGTCACTGCCGAGTAGCTAATACTTTGTATTAGGGAGGCACTAACACATAGCCTTGAACTGGAGAGAATGCTGTGAAATAACCTGGCATCGATGAGTATGCTGTGGAAGTATATTCAGTTTAGGTCGCAGTCACACCATTTACACAGCTTCCCAACTACAGTACTAATCAGCTCCCCTGCCATTTGAAATAGTTCAATGCTTTTAGCCCTTAAAAGCCCGGTGGTTACGATATGTACCACCATGTTTAACATTAAACAACTCTACGTTCTACCAACACAGTGTATTTATGTGTGTTTTTATCGATCTCTGTACAAACAGCGATTATTTTCCTATACAGCGTTAACTGAATTTTTTTTATAACTGAGGTGGAGTGTGTTTACTGCACGATGTGAGTTTAAGCTTTAAATATAATTCAGCTTAATCTTGGACTTTAAAGGGTTAAAGGGTAAAATCGTGAGGCGTTTCCGTGCACTTTCAATAAAAGTTTGTAAGTTCAATTACAAGAATCGGCGTATGGACGTTTTCAATTCTGAACTCCCAGCGCCTGTAATTGAATTACAGTTATCCCCCGAAGTTTCGTCGTTGGTGGTTCTGAGACCGGCGACGTTAACCGAGACGACGTAAGTCGACATAGACTTTCCCATAAACGTGCTGTTAAAAATTGGGAGGTTTGTTTCAGACAGTATGTTTTGATCACAGAAAAAGATGAATTCATAATTACGAAAGGCTTACAAGTGAGAATTTTTAAGGAGGAGACACTTTGTATTCAACAGTAGGCGTGCCATCTGGATTGTAATCTCCAGTGTCCAACAATACAGGTGGCAATGGAGAAGTCCCTGAAAGATGATTTGGAAGAAATCAGACACTGAGCTCTGGTGAGACGAAGACCTCTTCGTCTCTTTCAGAATCTCGTCATAACAAGCAACCTCACAATTCCGTCTCCAGTTGCTGCTGCTCGCTGCTCATTGCACTCAATGTCCGCAAACACTTTGATGCCAGCTTCAGTCAGTCTCAAGTTCGTCAGCAAACTTCAAAACCGTCATGGTCCTCTCAGGCACAGGTTCCTAAAGTTCTTCAAGGGTGCTTTCCTTCTGAATTTCAACAAGATTGTCGCGCTTGAGCTGCTGTTCAAGGGAGTTCAGGAACTCGAAGACCTCCTCAGCAGTTCCATTCGGTGTCCACAAACACCTCGATGCCAGCTTCAGTCAGTCTCAAGTTCGTCAGCAAACTTCAAAACCGTCATGGTCCTCTCAGGCACAGGTTCCTAAAGTTCTTAAAGGGTGCTTTCCTTCTGAATTTCAACAAGATTGTCGCGCTTGAGCTGCTGTTCAAGGGAGTTCAGGAACTCGAAGACCTCCTCAGCAGTTCCATTCGGTGTCCACAAACACCTCGATGCCAGCTTCAGTCAGTCCAAGACACTCGGTCAACTTCAGAATCTTCATGGTCCTTTCCTTAGGCCCAGGCTGAGCTTCCTAAGCTTTTTTTCAAGGGCGCTTTGCTTCTGAATTTCAACAAGATTGTCGCATGTGAGCTCCTGATCAGGAACTCGAAGATCTCCTCAGCATCGGTCGTACGAATTTGCATGGGGGCAAACGACGTAAGTCCGGAACGACTTGAGTGGGGGTGTGACTGTGTATAAAATAAAAGTTCCCGCTGTACACACCATGAAAGCATATGGGAGAGTGGAGGTATACTCTTAACCACCGCACTAGATGGGAGTGATTAGGTTCACGCCTCGGCCGCTTTACCCGCGGAGAGAGAGCCGTCGGTACGTACTTACCCTTTTAGAGCCTAGCGGTAACTTTACGTACCGCCAGGTTTAACATTAAAAAATTCTACGTGGTGCCCACATTGCGTTTATGTGTTTTGTACGGATCTCAGAACAAACAGCAACTTTTGCCGTATAAAACATTAAGAGACTGGTTTTTATAACCGAAGTGGAGAGTGTTTACAGCGCGGTACGCACTGAGTCCTTATATAAAACAGATGCGCTTCGTCTTTAAAGGGTTAATAAGAGGCTGGATTGGCACCAGAGCCGATCTGAACACTTCGCAGAAGAGTAAAATTTCCTTCCCTTACTGGCAGTTGAACGTGGTCTCTGTTGTTTATCCCATGGCCTGGTCGCTATAGTAACTGCTCTATCCGGGGTCCCGTTGAATTGTGTGAGGTATGCTTTAAAAGACTAGCGTGCATAGAATTAGGCTGCTCTTTTACGAACCAGGTACGTGGCATTGACTTACCGAGGCAGGGCAGCTTTGCAGGCATAATGGAGATTAGATGCATCGCCCGTGTTTAATCAGCTGATGGATTTTTACTTATCGTTAAGTTTATAAACGTCATATGGAACGTTTTATAGAGGTATATGGCACCGTTTTTTGGCGTTGGCTGTAAAAGGATTCAACAACTTGGATATGTATGTGTGTGTATGAATGTATGTATGTATGCATGTATGTATGTATGTATATATGTATGTATGTACGTATGTGAGTTGAGTTAGCTCAGTTAGTGTAGTGACTATGGGCTGGACCTCAGAGAATTCGTAGTTGGGCAGGGACAAGAGATTTTTCCTTTTTCTAGACAATGCGGACCAGTTCTGGGGACTACCTAGTCTCCTTTTCAATGGGTACCGGTGCCCTTTATCCGTGGGTAAAACGGCCGGGGCGTAAGGCTAACCACTCACGTCCATCTAGTTCATAGGTTAAGAACACGTGGAGCTATACCTCCACTTTCCTATATGCCTCCCTGGAGTGGAAATGGACGTTACCATACTTTTCTTCCTCGTGACAAGGCGTTTAGGGTCTGTAAAGGTCGTAGCTTCGTTAGGTGTATGAAAGGGTGATAGAACCCTTAGTGTTAAATGCGAAGTTGTGCGGGTGCCCGGCATGAAGGTGTATGGGGGGGGGGGGGGCTGGGGGAAAGCTGCAGTTTCCAACTTTGGCGATAGATGGTGGTGACAGGTCTGCTTCACGCTCCGGCCGCTGTATTCCTGAGAAGAGAACACTCGATGGTGATTGCCTGGGAGACTGGGTGGGTCTCAGAGGCGGTCAGGACATTTTGGAGAAGAGATAAATATATTACCTGTATCAGGAATCGAACCACGAACACTCGGCCGTCCAGTCCGTAGCCAGGTCACTATACCCACTGAGCTATCCCGGCTTAACGGTTGACACATTTGAATTCCCGTGATTTCAGGCTTCCGCCGCGATGTTTATGAGATCTGCGCCCTTCTGGGATATTACGCAGCGTCGTGTGGTAATTGTTTACCGATATTTCGGGACAGCATTTCGGTCCCATCTTCAAGAGTCAAGAAGTCCAAGAAGAAAAATAGGACTGATATGTTGTCCCGAAACGTCGGTAAACAATTACCACACTGCGCTCCATAATATCGCAGAAGAGCGCACCTCTCACGTTTGGATTTATTTTTTCTTCTGTTGTTGCACTGCGCTACAAACCGGAAGGCCCGCGGGTTCGATTCACGATGGTGTCATTGGAATTTTTCATTGACATAATCCTTCCGGCTGCACTATGGCCCTGGGGTCGACTCAACCTCTAACAGAAATGAGTACCAGGAATATTTGCTGGGGGGTAAAGGTGGCCGGTGCGTCGGGCTGGCAACCTTACCACCTTCATGTGCCGACTGTTTTGAAATCTGGGAGCCTCAACCTCCTGGAGCCCCCAGGGCCTGCCCGGGCCTGTACAGGGACTGCTTTACCTTGCTTTATTCAACAAAATGCAGAAGCAAGTATTTGTGACTTCAGTTTCATTATCTTTTTCGTAACTGTTGGTATCTGCTATGAATGAACGTAGCAAATATGTCGAATGTGCCTGAGCATACTTTTCAGCCTTGATGGCTGGTTGCCAGGTAAGAAAGTTTTCATGTTGTTAGCTGTGTGTATTACTGGATAAACTTTAAAGCGAATGCACTATGGTTATCACGAAAGCCTGCTAGAAGGGAATGGTGTTTTCCCGATGCATTAATAACAAGTCCATACGTTCACCTAACTGTAACGCTTCTGGACTTGTATTCGACAGATTTGTCGTTCAGGTTTTAGTAGAGTTTCATTCACCATTTTTGTAGATTTAACGCAAAGTGGTGTAATGCATTATCTGTCTGTCTGTCTGTCTGTCTCTGTCTCTTTGTCTGCTGTCCGTCAGCCCCTCGAACCGAGCAATGAATGGGGATAGCCAGGGTTCTCGTTGTTTGCATTTTACATTCTACATAAACATTATTTTAGCAGAACCTATACGTTGTCGTAGAATTACCACTACACAGAAGTGTAATTTTATTGAAAAATTCAAGGCCGACCGTGGATGTACTAAAACATGTTTAACAAGAGTTGATTGCACTTCTTAATGATGTATGTAAATCGCTAAGCGCCTGGTGACGTAGCTAGGGTTTTTTTTTTGGCGCGCCGTGAGGCTAATAACAATGGCCGCCACTAACAGAAATTATGAATTAATCACTGCCATTTATTGAATGTTATTTTCAGCCAATACAATTTAAAATCTGTTGCACTACTCCCCTCCTCCCAGCTTCATCACGGTAGTTAGGCATTCGCTTCAAGTTCACATACGTTCTTGAACGCTAGTGCTTAACCCTTTAAAGACGAAGCGTATCTGTTTTATATAAGGACTCAGTGCGTACCGCGCTGTAAACACTCTCCACCTCGGTTATAAAAACCAGTCTCTTAATGTTTTATAAGGCAAAAGTTGCTGTTTGTTCTGAGATCCGTACAAAACACACAAACACAATGTGGGCACCGCGTAGAATTTTTTAATGTTAAACCTGGTGGTACGTAAAGTTACCGCTAGGCGTTAAAAGGTTAGTCTAGAAGCCTGTTGTATGTTGTACGCTGATACTTATATGATCCAGTTACGAGAAATTTTGAACTTTATAAAAACTTATAAGCATAAAGGACCGAAACACGTGCTGCTGTGACCAACTCACCATCAGACATAGTGCTTTTAAGTCTTTTTTTTTCACTAATGTTATTTATATTTCCCCGTCTTTGACTTTTGTTTCACGTGCTCCTAGTTAGCTAAATTGGTTACAGGAACAGTTTTATGATTTCTCTTTGTATACTGTAAATACTTGCCATATTATCTTTGAAATAAATATTTAAAAAAAAAAGGAATTTATATGGAATCGTTGCAGACCAAAATATAATCCGTAACCAACCATTTTTAGTGTAGACTCCGAATACCAAGTTTAATCAAAATCTCTTAAGTAATGTTGCAGATGAAACATACGGACGGACATGACCTCCCTATTACGTCTTCATTTTTTCACCTTGTGCAAGTCGTCCCAGTACGGCTCGTAACAAGCGTGTGACTTGCACGCTTTGTTGTAGGATTGGTGCTCCTCTTAAGCGCCGCAGGAGCCGAGAGGCCGTAGTCGGTATTGTGACTAAGCTTCCTGGACGGTCCGGAGTTCGGATCCTGGCGGGTGGAAAAACAATTTACTGTTCTACAGACGTCAAGACCTTTTCTGGGCTCAACCCAGCTTGCTATTCAATGGGCTCGGGGTTCCGTATTTGGGGGTAAAGCGGCCGGAGCGTCATATTCATTACTTATTTCCATCTAGCGCCTTCCAAGCTTGGAGAGGAACAGCTGTGCGTTTCTTTACCCTTAATCTGCCCGTCCCCATATTATGTTTGAGAAATGTGATAAGCACCAGTGCATGTGTTAATGAACTCAACGCGGTGGGAATTACTGCCGTAACGGCTTTCGAAGTGGAACAAATAATCGCTGTATATTAGTTCGGCATTACAGCATCGCGGCATTCGTTGCCACCGATTTCATAACAGAAGGAAGAGCGACGATTAGTTGATCCTTTATTTGACAGAGTGAAGTACCGTTGTGTGTGGAAGTGAATGAGTTTATTGTACAGGGTGCGTCATAAAAGACTGACTCGTTTGTTTGCTGAATAGAACTCCCGATAGGCGGGAGGAGAAAGCGAGAACCGGTTTGTCGTGAAGGTCAAGCAAAGGAGTTTATTCTGAGATCTGCGCTCTTCTGGGGTATAACGCAGCGTCGAATGGTAATCCTTTACCGACGTTTCGGGACAACGTATCGGTCCCATATTCAAGGGTCAAGCAGTCAGTTGTCCCGAAACGTCTGTAAAGGATTACCATTCGACGCTGCGTAATGTAGAAGAGCTCAGATTCATCTACATCGCGCCGGAAGCCTCAATTCTCGAGTTGATCCTGGTTGACGGTAGTTCAACATGGACGCTGGGGTGGACAGCAGCGCGCCGCGTGTATAAAGTTTTTCTTTCAATGTAAATCAGTAAGCACGCAACAGCCGTTCAGAACGCGTTTTAGTTGTGCGTAAAGTACCGAGCCGACACATGGTTCTTTCTTGAGTGGATAGATTTCGTGCATCAGGCTCAGTTTTGACCAAGAAACCATCTGGACGTCTATGAACTGTAACCACGCCGGAAAATGTTGCCCTTGTGCACGAGTCTGTGGGCCGGAGCCCAAGAAGCAGTGTTAACCTTTTAAAGCCTAGCGGTAACTTTACGTACCACCAGGTTTAACATTAAAAAATTCTACGTGGTGCCCACGTTGCGTTTATGTGTTTTGTACGGATCTCAAAACAATCAGCAACTTTTGCCATATACGACATTAACAGCTTGTTTTATATAACCGAAGTGGAGAGTGTTTACAGCGCGGTACGCACTGAGTCCTTAAATAAAACAGATACGTTCCGTCTTTAAACGGTTAAAAATTGTGCTCAGTCCCTTGATTTGTCAGAAGATACCAGGGTACGGCGGATGTTCCGTGGCGTGAACTTACATCCCCATATAGCGGTTACCCAGGAATCAAAGTGCAGTGGGTAAAGAACCATGTGTAATGAATGGCTGAACGCTCTTCATTTCATAAGGAAGAATTTGATGTTTCAAAATTTTATATTTCTATTGTACGGTTTGTAACTTGGTTTAGCGAAGGGAAGTTTTCATCTCTGAGTAGTCTGGGAACAATGCTGTATCGCAGGCGACACGCTTCACGGACGTGGTAGGGACTTCGTGTCCAGCCAGCAGAAAACACCGCGTGATGAACTTCGAACACTGATGTGATAGGCTGTTTTACCGATGCCCATATATGGACATTGGTAGCAATTCGGTTTTTAATTGGCTAACACGGACCTAACTCAGCAGATTAGGGCTGCTGTTACCGGAGCGAACCAACGCTACCTTGAGTCTATATATGCAGGTTCAGGTTTAGTTTTAGTGTCTTTGCCGTTTGAAATTTTGGTGGAATACCTGCTAGTCTTTTGCTACGCGTCTTTGCTGTTTGAAATTTTGGTGGAATACCTGCTAGTCTTTTGCTACGCGTCTTTACTGTTTGAAATTTTGGTGGAGTACCTGCTAGTCTTTTGCAACGCGTCTTTGCTGTTTGAATTGTTGGTGGATTACTTGCCTAATTTTTATTTTGGTGAAATGAAGTTTTGTTTGGTTTGGAGTTTGTGTTTGATGCAAATTTGGATACGGTGGATTATTGTGTAAAAGTTTGGTGAAAGTCACTTTACTAAAGATTGTTGGATTATTTCGTGTGGAATTAAATTTGAAAGTGAGTTACTTTGGTTTTTGGTTGAACGTATGGTGTTTAGGATGTGATTTTGGTGTGGACGTAGAAAAATTTATAATTGGTGGATTAACAAGCAAAGGTTTAGTGTAACTTTTTGAACTTTCTTTCGGATTACTTGTTGTGGGAATTTGTGAGCAGATTACGGTGAAACTGAGGAGAAATATTTCATTTTTGTTTAGGCATCAAGTTGTGGAGTTGGATAACGTTCCAAGGTAAGCGGTGAAGTGAAGTTTAATATTATTACACTAGAGAGTTGGTGCAGGAATCGAAATTTCCGTTTGTTGAATGAAAGAAAAGGGATAGCAACCATTTTAATTGAGAACATACTGTGACTATCTGAGTGTTGCGATACGGCATTGTTTCAGTCGAAACAGAGGTCAATTTAGATAGGCAATGTAAATTTTGTAAATGTGTTAGAAGCAACAGTAGTAATCAGGGCAGTAGTTAGTCAACACTGTGCAGTTTTTATGCCTAGCTCATCCTACAACGTCTCCCGTCCTAAGAACGTCAGCGTGTTAACGCTACTGGTGGCAGCGAACTAGTGCTAAGACTCAACTTACGCTACCTAGTGTGGTGCCATTTCCCCAATCTAATACAGTGACAGGGAAACATTCCCCCTTGATTAACAAGAGGAGAGGCCCCCACTACACATGTAATCTTTTACGGACTGTTTCTTGACCTTAAATCCAGAAACCATCAAAAGAGTGTTTATGAGTGACGACGCACATTTTTACGTTAATGCGAATCTTAATTGACAGAAATTTCGTTACTGGGTGGCTAATAATCCGGTACAAATTCATCAAAAACCACTCCATTCGCCCAAAGTAACAGCTTGGTGTGCCCTTTCATAGTTCACCATTGTGGGCCAGCATGTTTTTTGAAAATGAGAATGGTGAAGCGGTAACAGTAACGGCTGATCGCTCCACAAACATGCTACACAATGTCCCGCCACAATTTGAGGAAATGGAAAGTTTCGCGGGGGTCAGGCTTCCACAAGATACATGCCATACCGCCAGAAAGTATGGCTACTTTGCGTGAAATATTTCCCTGCCGGCTAATCGTCCATTTCGGCGATATTCCCTGGCCAGCTCGCTCGCCACGTCTTTCAGCCAGTTGGAAGAGTCGACTGTTGACAGACCTCGAAACACTGCTGAATTGAAGGTGAGAATGCGTCAAGAAACAGAAACTTACGCCACAGTAACCGAGTAGAGTCATGGAAGATTTCGGACGCCTTGTGGAGCAGTGTTGAGACAGCCCGTACTCGGTTCGACTCCAAGAACGGGTGCTCCTGAGATATGAGGCTAACTAGATTTTGGCGTGTTTATCTGGTTATGCAGATGAGACGTGTGAATAGGGCCGTTGTACAGCACGCGTCTCCCGATTTGGTTAATCTGATTCTTTTTAAAATTAGTGTGTGGAAATTTTCTTAACTTTGCGTGGGAACATCGGGCAGAGCTAACGGCGAGTGCCTGTTTGTCTGGTGGAGTCCGTCACTCTGACAAGGCGGGGAGGATTAGCGGAGGCCTGCACTGAGGGAACCCTTATGGTAATTTTGTTTAGGCACTTGAGAGAAAGGATTTGAGAATAATAGATTCGGGACAAGCAGTAGAAATTTGAGCTGGCCTTTGTTCGGGCTAACATTCGATGCCGGCGCCTTAGACTGCCAATGACTTTCGATCCCGAAAGCAGGGGCTTTTGGGAGGGGGGGGGGGGTTGGTGTCGGATGTTGTGCCGGAACGCTAGGGTTGGTTTTTAGTTTTGCAGTAGGAAAGACGTGAATTTATCGGAGTAGAGAGACGGCAATTAAGTATAACCAGTGTTGCCTACTAGTGCAAGATACCTCACATAATGATATATCGTTACGTAAAATGAAAGTGCACAATTCAGTGGCGATTGCCGCTCGACACGAACTCGTCTTGGTGTTGTATCCTTCCCTCCCCTGTAAATATTCCCTGGAGGAGAGAGACTTATGCTCATGGGCTGCAATTCATGGTTAGAGAAGGTGTGTAAGCTGCATCCTTGTTGGGCAACTCTATTGTGCGAAGGTGACTGTACCAGAAGGAGAGTGATCGGGTTCAGCGTGTTGAGATGAAAGGAGGACATTTACTAGAAACAATTTTCAAGTCATAACTTATCTAAAAAAAATCTCCTTTGTGCTTCCAGAAATATAATATCTGTATGTAGTACTGTATAATCAATGGACCATTGTAATTTGAAGTGCGTCAGTCCTTTGTGCGGCGTTTTGGCACGTGGCTGAATGCAGCTTAATTTGGGGCAGGTAGGCCTGTACGTGCCGATCACTGTGGCTGTGTTGTCTGAAGCCTGCAGTGCCTGCTGGCGCGCCAATATTGGCACCATGGTGTCGAATCCTCTTCGGGGATAAATGTACGTGTTGTGTATTTGCTGTGATTGTGTAGTCTGTGTAGGTAGGGGCCTTGCGACTGGCCAATCTCCCATCCAAGGATTGATACCGTAGGTCTCTAAAGAAATATCCTTTTTCTTTGGCGTTTTGTTCCATTTTGGTGCCATGGCCTCTCCGATTCCTCCCTCCAACCTTCGCTGTTCCTTCCTGGGGGTTCGATGATGTAATCTTGGAAGACATTTCTTGGGCCGTGTGAAGTACCTCCCAAAGTTCAAGGACAGTGTATTTCTGCTACAAAGTACAACAGTGTGCCCTGTTGCAGTACACTTTGGGGTACATGGTGCGTTTGAAAGATGTGTTGCTTGTTGTGCACTTACCTCGGGCCACTAAATTTTGTACTGTGGTGCTTAATATTTGTGGGTCCTCAGCGTGGAACTTGCTTCACCCATCTGGAGCCAAGAATCTTAGAGGTGACTCTTAAATTTTTTGGGTAAATGTGCGTACCCCTTGTTATGCGAATCTAATTGACATCTCTGTCGCCGTTAATTGCCCTGTGGTTATCACACTGTACATTATAAATTTATTTCACTATTTTAATTTTTGATATCGAAAAATGCCACGCCTGTGCGTGATTTCAGGCTTCCTCCGCCATGCAGATTTTGACCTGGGCTATTCTCGGATATTACGCAGCGCAGAATGGTAATTCTGTACAGACGTTTCGGGACAACCTATCAGTCCCATCTTCAAGGGTTAAGAACTCCAAGTCTTCTTGGACTTCTTGAGCAATCTGTGCTGCGTAATGTCCCAGAAGAGCGCAGATCTCAAAGTCACGCGTGTTTGAACGTGTAACAAAGGCTACAGACACACTCATAATAGGCTATGTAATACTCATTGCTTTTCCATGGCAGCAGTGCTTACACAAACGCGCGTCAGTGTTACCTTATACGTACATTGCGTGTCTTGTTAAGTTCTGAAATTCCTTCAGACTGTCGTCAACACCTTTTGTTACACACGTATAAGTTTTACTTGTCACGTGTTCGCTCTGTGTTTTTAGACTGTTTGGAAGGTGATTATATAAATGTGTCCTTCTGTGACTGTTGATATTTACGTAAGGATTGTGTTTACGTATCGTTTGCGGTTAATATTTCGTGTTAATGCAGACACTCGCCGACTCACGCAGTAGTTACTTTTCCGGAAGATCCGGTGCAAGTCGTAGCTGAGTATACGTATGGTGCACGTAAGGCAGTAACAGCTGAAGTCCAAACTTCCAACGCGCTGGAACCTGATCGGCCGCAGCTTGACCGCCCCGCTGCCTGTGTTATCGCCCAGCAGTATTCTTTCGCCACCTTCGTCTCATTGCGCTTTTATTCCGTCAAGGAGAAATTCGGCGCAGGTTAAAAGATATTACTATTTCAGTTTGTAACTGTTTTAAAAGGAGTACGCGGTGGCGCAGTTGGTTGAGGCACTGCGCTACAAACCGGCAGGTCGCGAGTGCGATTCCCGATGGTGTCACTGGAATTTTTCATTGACATAATCCTTCCGGCCGCACTGTGGCCCTGGAGTTGGACTCAGCCTCTAGCAGAAGTGAATACCAGGAATATTTCCGGGGGCGCGGGGGGGTAAAGGCGGCCGGTGCGTAGGGCTGACAACGTTACCACCTTCATGTGCCGATTGTCTTGAAATCTTGGAGCATCAACCTCCTGGAGCCCTCAGGGCCTCTCCAGGCCTTTACAGGGACTGCTGTACCTTTGACTGTTAAAATGTAAAGTTTGTTAAGTTGCGTGACTCGGTGAGTATCTGCAAATATGTGGATCGTAGTTTGAAAGTTTTGTGACTGGCATACTGGTCTGGTATTCATATTGAGAATAGGGTAGAAGAAACTGGTGTATATACTGCATATCAAGATTAAAAACGCCGTGTCGATTGGCAGTTACCGACGTTTCGGAGGAGCTTGTTGCTTCCATCTGCATGTATTCATATTGAGAATAGGGTAGAAGAAACTGGTGTATATACTGCATATCAAGATTAAAAACGCCGTGCCGATTGGCAGTTACCGACGTTTCGGAGGAGCTTGTTGCTTCCATCTGCATGTATTCATATTGAGAATAGGGTAGAAGAAACTGGTGTATGTACTGCATATCAAGATTAAAAACGCCGTGTCGATTGGCAGTTACCGACGTTTCGGAGGAGCTTGTTGCTTCCATCTGCATGGTGGTCGCAGTACCTTGTGGAAAAACATAATAATTTTCTATGGCGCTTCGGCCCGTTTTCGGGCTGTGGGCTCCACGTTCCTGGGGTTTTGGGACAGTTGAGTTTTTACGAGAGGAGGATGGCAGCGTCACGCCGAACCCCCCCCCCCCCCAACCTGGAGGAACAGGGCATTGCCCTTTGTCCGGCATGGGTGGTCGTACCAGCAGCTAGGCTGCCGCCGGCATGAGAAAACAGCACCTTACGTGGACATAAATGAAACTGCAAACAAAGTATAAATATTTTACGTGATTATAGATCACAAACATTTGGTATACTTATCAGATCTCAAGGACAACGAGATGTGGTGAGACCCAGAAATGGATGGAGAGGCCAGTTTTAAGGGTTGGGAACATTGGTGTGGGTTTGTAGCGCTGAGTCTTTGAGTTGGGCAAGGATGTGGAGGGCTGTAATAGCGTATAAGTTGCTGTAACGGTAACAAGTCACATGCAGTGGCTTAGACCTCTGCATGTCAGATATGCTGCAGACATTGGCCACTGTCTAACGTTATCCATATATGCGTGTATCGTCTTTCCGCTTTCACTCTGCCACGGGAAAATAAGAGGATCGGCAACGTACTTGTAACATTGTGGCGCGTTCGCGTAATTTTTGTACCTCCACGGCTAGCCTAACCGTCCATTGCTACTTCACTGGAAGACACTCGAAGATAGAGCTTTTATGGGGATTTTATGTCGCCGAGGGCCAGGGGCGTGGCGAGCGTTGCGGCCGCTCCGGGGAGCAGAATCCAAGGGGCGGCAAAATGAATATTTTAAATGAAAAAATTTGAATTTCTGCGCCCAACCATTTTTAAATTATTGAGACTAGTAAAAGGAAATTCAATAAATAGTTGATTTTTTTTAAGTTTGTAATATCTGTCAGGGGCGGTCGCTGTTAGTGCTTGTCACGGGCTGCACCATTCCCGGAATCAGGAAACGGTACTCAATTCGTCATGTAAAGCTCCCGATATTTTTGTCCGATTGTATCCAAATTTGGATTTTCTCGACAGATTTTAATGAATATCCCCCAATATCAAATTTCACGAAAACACATCCTGTGGGAGCCTAGCTGATATCGTGCCGACACATAGACAGACGGACGGACAGATATGTTTAAGCTAGTAGGCGCGTTTGGCGAGTGTGCCAACGCGCATAGTAATGGTAACGTGAACGCCTGTAGCCTATATAGAAATTCTTCATTTTAGGAAGAACAGCTCTGAGCATCATTAATGTTGCTGTTAGCATGCACGGCTTCGAGTCTAGGTCCATTTCTTTCCCTTAGAAGAACATTTGGATCGTAAAGACGACGATTGTATTTTCGTAGTTGCCATGGTAACGCACTGTGTTCTCAGAAGGTAGGAGAAACGAGGGTGTGTCCCAGGAACGTAGTTACGGTAATGTAAGTAACCACTGCGAACAATAAACTCTTTAGAATCTTAACTTGGGTCATCGCGGCGTGTTACTTCAGTGACAGTAATAATAAACACAGCCTGACACACCACAGCATGTATTTATTCTGCACACTACACCATTTTACTCCAAGGTTGGAATAAAAGGATGTAGTGTGCAGAATAAGTGTACGCTGTGGTGTGTCAGGCTGTTTTTATTATTACTGTAAGCTCTGTAGAGTTGTCAGGTTTTCGCAGCGGTGTACCAGATGATTCCATTCTTCTGGACAGTGGCGGTGCGTGGGACTTTCTTATGGTAGGGCTGGGCACAGCCATTCAACTACTTATGGCTAGCCTATGCATATATATATATATATATATATATATATATATATATTTAACAGGGTTAAATTTTCTGACTTAACTTTGTATTCTGCTTGATTATGATTGAGGAATAACTAAGTCAGGCGTTTCACGACCTAAGTTCTTAATCCGAGTCTTCTCGGCGAGAGTGAATTGCGAGTAGTCGATGCCCTGTACATACGTGTAATTCGTATTGTCATTGTACATGTCTGGGAAGGTATGATTTAGTAACCGTCACAAAGTGGAAGCATAGCGGCAGGTTGCACCATTTTGCTGAAGGAAGTTTCCGTCTAAAAGATTTAACTGTCCTTGTTCATGGGTGAGGAAATCTTGCAAAATTACGCGGTAACATTCACCATTGACCTTTGCTTCGTTAAAAAAGAAAGGACCGATAGTGCGTGACTTGCTGAGGGCACACCAGATACTTAGTTTGGGGGAGTCTCTTTCATGTTTCCAGACTGAGGTTTCTGCGTCCCCCAGATGCGTCCGTTGACTTCGCCAACTGATGTGGAAAAGTGCCTTGTTAGAAAACGTCAGCTGTTCAAGAAACCCATGGGACTCTGTAATTTTTAATCTAATCTGTTTACAGAAATCCAATCTCGCATGGTAGTATTCTTCCTGTAACATTTGAACCACCTGGATCTCGTAAGCACAGTCCTGCGGTTTGACTTTTAGGAAGTTGTGAACTGTTGCTTGCGGAATGTCGGGTTCAGCAAATGCTCGCCGCTCCGATTTTTGAGGCTTCATTTCAAATGTTTACTGGACTGCAGTTACGGCCTTCTCGCTGATTCGAGGCTTACGGGATCGTGGTTTGTCATTCACGGACCCAGTTTCCTTAAACTTTTTTTTATCAAGTCGTTGAGTTCCTGTGTGGTGCAGCTTTCCTGTAACGAGCAGTGAATCTCCTTTTCCCAGATGTTACAGACTGCAGTTCTGCATGACATAACACACAGTTAACCTTTTCTTCTACTGTCGCCGTATTCAATAATCACTCAATTGAAGAATCTGAAAACAAATTGCTTTCGTGAATTAAATATCGACGACACTAATGCGTAGAAAGCTGTAAGAATTAAGCTTGTATATCACGTTTACAGTATGCTTCCATGGTGTGCTTTCTTGACTCTGTGTAATACTTCTTCATTTTTCACACGATCTGGCCCAACTCATCGAAAAAGTATTATGGTGGTTATAATTGACAGGGAACCCCCCAAAATGAAAATCCCTGGACAACGTACAACGTACAACCACAATCAGAAGTGTTATGGTGGAGAGAGGCAGCCTTCCTAGTATGCGCTTTGCACTTCTTGCATAGAACTTTTAAAACGCATCGCAGTGGAAGGGGCAGTAAATCTTGCGTAACAATAATGTGAGTGGGTGGCTGTGACAAATGATGGCATACAGAGAGGAAGTGCCAACGTGTTGATGCTTTTTCTAAAAATACCGCGACTTCATTTGCGATCCCGTACTTGAATACAGCACATCGCTCGCTCCTAGTGGCGAGCAAATGGCGACTCGTTAACACTGCCCAGTTCTTGCTACGTAAGTGACGGGAACTTCAGGAAGAGGTAATCTGCAAGTGTTTTTGTTGTAATTAGCGGTTACGTTAATTATAATGCTGTCGACATAACAACAGCGGTGTTTGGTTGATAGGTAAGAAGCTTGCACATGCGTGTCAGCGATTTGTAAGTTTTGCGAGAAAGGCGTGCTTGTGCACTGCAAAACGGCGGCGACTCGATGCAATCAGCTCGCATATTCTCTGCACAGAGTCTATGAAGTGAACGTGTGTAGGGAGGGGGTGTCATCCATTCGCATGCTGAATCTCCGAAAGTGCTGGACGAATTTGGATTAAATTTGGTATTGGTTTTACACTAAACCTCTACATTTTGGTTTGTATCAACCCAGTATAATTCCCACTTCACATGGATGGCAAAAAAACATTACCGATTTTTAGTGTTAAAAAAGTCCATTACACGAAATGTTGCTACGTGACATCTCACTAACAGCAGCTTTTATTTGAAGTAATATTCGGGTGAATATTTCAAGTAATTTATGAGAGTGCAATGTGGTAGCCTGGCGACGTTGCAGCAGTGTGTATCTACAGGGTGATCAGAAAATAAATACAAATTGTACTGGTTAAAAAATTAGTGTATAAGCTTTAAATTGGTGCAATAGTTGCATCATTACGGCATTCCATTTAGATGATGGAGCAATTTAACATTATGTATTTGCTTTCCAATCATGGTTGATAACCGTTTTCCTGTTTAGTGGATTGGGCGTGGTGGAACAACTGCATGGCCTCAGTGAACTTCTGATTGTGGTGTATGTGATTTTCTCGTGGGATTGGGCCACTGAGGAAGTTTGCTGTTGAAAACAAACAATGTTTGGTGAACTGGTACAAAAGATTTGCAGTAGATGTGATATCAAAACCAGCAAATGCATGTAAAAGTGTATTACACTGTATTTGGAGGTATATGGTGTGTGTAGTATACTTTCATACACTTATGTGCATTTGTTGGTTTTGATATCATATCCAGTTGCTCAACACACAGATATGGATCATTTAAAATTCGAAATACTTTTGCTCCTGTTCCTTCTGACTTCTTAATGAAAAGTATTGAACCTGTGTCTTCCAGGTATCTGACATTAAATGATAGTGTATGTGCCTAAAAATGGTGCAAGAACTCTAGCAATATGGCATGCCGTTTAGGAGGTGTAACCATTTAACATTATGTATTTACTGTGCAGTCACTGTGTATGCAGTAAATGAGGATTAAGGCCATTTGGATATAAAAACCAATAAGCGTCTATCGAACACGACATCTATGTGTTATAGAGCGCCAACAGCTACATGTTTTGGCTTTTAACTGTGCCATCATCAGGCTGTATAAGTTTTACAAGAAGGTATAATGTACAGTAATGCAAGTAATATTATTCAAGATTGAGATCTGAGATTTAATGGTTTTTATATGTATAATTAACACAACTGGTTGAGTCATGTTAAGCCAGTGACGTGTGCAGTGTTATTAAGATACCATTTTGAGATATGTACGCATTAGAGTACAGGGTAGCACTGTTGCTTGAAACTGAATTTGCAACTTTGGGCTGATACAGTTTATAGTTATGTGAAGCACATTTCTGCTGTGTAACTTCAAGTCTTCTAAAACTTGCATAGTGGTTTTTCTGGCAGTCGTGTATTGACTGCTATTTACCACAGATATGACACTTGGTTTTTGTTAATTGGCTTATTTAACAGTGTACTGTAAGGATATTTATTTGATGCATTCTTCTGTGTTTTTGATATAAATGAATAAACCAAAATCCAATATTCATAGTTATTGTATGAAAGAGTACAATATCACATTATCTTTATTAGCTGGTATGAACTTTGAATACATGTTTTATCTAAAACTGGCCATTATCATGTATATTGTAGACATATTTCAAGTTCAGAATATTGAAATGTGTTATATTCAGTGTATTTTGAATTTGAAATATGTACTGAATTGACTTTATAATGGCTGATTTCAGCTAAAACATGTATTCGTGGCTCATGTCATTTAATAAAGGTAACTTGTAGTTGTACAGATTGTAATTGTGGCTGTGAATATTGGCTTTTGGTTTAATGTGTATTGCCTTTATGGTTTGTGTGTTATGTATGTTGGAAGGGACATGAAAGGTAGTGGTAACGCTTAACGTTACCATGTTAATTCAGTTTCGTTTCAAGGACTGAATGAAACAATAAAAATTCTTTTGAGTCGAGCTGGTCATTGGGCTGAGAAACTGCCAAACATGATGCACTGGGGCAAACCACAACACCTCAGACTTTAATTCTTTAGTCTGTGCAGGAAAGCAATAAAAAGAGTGATTTGTTATTAAAGGGCAGTGCATCAGTTACTGATTGATTGAATTCTTCTTCTTCTTCTTCTTCTTCTTCTTCTTCTTCTTCTTCTTCTTCTTCTTCTTCTTCGTCGTCGTCTTCTTCTTCTTCTTCTTCTTCTTCTTCATCATCATCATCATCATCATCACAGCCCATTCAGTTTGGCTTGGCTTCCCTCATGACAGATGCCCAATCTGTTCGGCCCAGAGCTCTTTTTCTCCATATTTTTTACACCTATATTTCTCAAGTCCAATTCAACATCATCCATCCACTTTAAGCTAGGTCTTCCTTCTTTTCTCTTTCATCCTTGCTTGCCTTCCAGTAACTTCCTCACTTTTCTTTCACCATTCATTCTTACAACATGCCCAAGCCATTTCAGTCTATGTACTTTAATTACAGTTACAATATCTGGAGATTTGAATTTGTTATAAATTTCTCAAATCATTTTTATTCTCCAGTAATCATTTTCATATGTTTTCACGTATATTTGATCAAATGAATGGCAGGGCAAATTTCGGTACCTTGGAAGGGTTGTGTAGCATATCATTCATATGTTAACAGAATCAGTGGCTGGGTTTAACCATTGATTAGCATTTGGTAGAAGGTTTGCTGGCTGCATCTGAATAGTCAGATGGGAAAAAGAGGTGAAATTTGACCACGATAAGTCACATGTTGCTGGCTGAGTTTGAGAGCTTGCATGTGAATCTCGTAGCTTCAGTTCGTATTTGTTGCTCACTTCTCACAATTTTTATTGTCACAAGGATAGGTAAAGAGAATAGTGAGGAATGTTCCTGTAAAGGAGTGAATGAGAGTAAATGAGATCCAGAATTTGTTGAATTTTGTGTCATCTTGTTCGTATTCCATCTGAACCAGGTTGTGGCATGGAACTTGAAAACTATCCTGATTATTTGGCCTAGTTGGCAACCCTTATTTCTACCGTGTATTTCTGGCATCGAGTAAGATGTAGACACTCCTGGTGACGTAATAACTGTAGTTTTTTCTTAAATCATATTTAAATCTAAAACTCTTAATAGTCTCTGTGTGTTTGAAGCTGGTGGTAGGGTTGTTTAAATTATGTGGTTGGTACGTGTACTGCGAGAATTAATTTTTTAAAAGACTTCTGTGTTTTGCCCCCATGTTCCTTATGATTCCTGTAATAAATGGTGGCTGTTTCCCTATACAGCATTAACCAAATGGTCTTTGTGAAATACAAACTGAATCTTTGCATATCATGTATATTAATTTTTGTCTTCAGTGAAGACTTCAGAATTTTTGAAGTATCCCTTTCACTGGTGCTCCAATGAAAAGGATGAACAGGCAAAGACTGGGAATCTTCTAACAAATTGATGCTTTTCACAAATAAAGCCTCCTTCACTTTTTCCCTTGACTTCTGCTTTCATATACTCTTCTACATTTCTTTTGTATCTCTGTCTCTAGACGTCAGAGGGTTAAGTCTTTCCTGATGTGACTGGCGTATCATAAATGTGGAAGATTTAGCGTGTGTGTGGGGGGGGGGGGGGGGGGGGTGGGGGGGGGAAGAAGTTTTGATCCTCAACAGTATGAAATGCTTACAGTTGGCTTTGTTTCCTGTAACATTAAAGTTTTCTTATAAACAGATAAGAATATTACAAATGTCAAAACATGTACTGAATAAGAGAAGTACACTTAAGTAGGTAAAACAAACTACCATATTTACCTGAAAATATGAAAGCCTTGCATATAAGATGGTCCCCTTCCAGTCTTCGGTTTACAGGAAAATGCCAGTACAGAACATGTTTAGTCAGGAAGAATTCTCTTCTTGGGTTCGAGTAAATGGTACTTATTATTCCAAGATACTCTGGAAAGATACTTCAAATTCCAGAGAGCGTACTAAGTTCTGCACATGAAGTGAGCAAGGCAATGAAGACATTAGCCATGCATCACACAGTAATCTTAACAGTAGCCGGATAAAGACCAAATTGATTTCTTAACCCTTTAAAGCCTAGCGGTTACTTTATGTGCCACCAGGTTTAACATTCGAAAATTGTACATGGTGCCCACATTGTGTTTATGTGTTGTGTATGGATCTCAGAACAAACAGCAGCTTTTACCTCATATAGAGTTAACAGTTTGGTTTTGTATAACCGAGCTGGAGAGTGTTTACTGTGTGGTAAGCACTGAGTCATTATATGAAACAGATAAGTTTTATCTTTAAATGGTTAACAGTGACTAATGTCAACAACAGCAGGCTGTGATGTTGACAGTAGCCAGATTTTCATCTGTATAACTGCATGTATTTCGTCAGGTGACAGGGACTAATACAAAATTTGTTCAACTAATGCACTATATTCTAATGTCTTTACATTACAACATTTAGAGTATGTATATATTAGTGTTACATGTTTCAATTGCATGGGAGCATCCTCAGGGACTCATTCAAGATTAAAAACCAAAAGTTACACAAACGGTATTAACAGTATTGCATATGTTACAAACAGTCAATTAAACGTGAAGTTCAACTTGTGTTGGAGCTCTGTTTTTACCGAAAAAGTTCAACAGTTAAAAGCACTAGATTAATTAAAATATAAATATGAACAAGTGTAGCAAATTTATGTAAAAATTAATAGATACATCTAAAATCCTACAGGATCAAAACATGTAGGACTAACATATAAATACTGTAAATGTTGTAATGTAAAGACGTTAGAATGTAGTGTATTAGTTGGACAGATTTTGTGCATGACTAATAATCATGCATGGTATGAGCAATATAAGGTGTGACATGGACTTTATAATATGATTTTAAAGTGTGCCATTTGTGTGCAGATTGTGAGACAGAGCCACAGCCACATACCCCTGCCACTGAACTAGTGTCTCTCCTTAACCGCTTAGAGAGAGTAACAACTCGTTTGGAGCAAACTGTTGGAGTCGCAAGTGAATCATTGTTCAGACAACCTGCTTCCCAAACATCAGTTCCGGAACCTTTGCCACTGCCTACACCCGAGCCACCACCGCCGCCGCCACCACCACCACCACCACCACCACCACCATTACAGTTCACAGAAGAGGCAACCTACAAGATGAGTGTGGCAGCATTCAGTGTTATCGTACAAGGTCCACTGTCTCAGTACCTGCAGTTCTCAGCAAAAATTGGTGGTGTTGTGGCCATTCACTCAAAACTTGTTGAGAAAGCCTTCCAGTAAGTCATTCTGACACACAACAGTAGTTGTAGTTTTGTGTTCATCTGTGATTGGAAACTTAATGTCCAGTATGGGGTATACATTCTTTATGTTTTAGCCTGTGCTGTTGGAATAGCCGTGTCACATCATTACTAGTCATGAATAAGATGTCAGATCCTTTCAATAATATTGATGGAAAATCTGAGTGAATTTACGCTATTCTGTCACCCCCCCCCCCTTTTTTGTCATTCAGAATACTTTATCTATAAAATTTATCACATTGCTTTTCGAATGTTGGTACACATAGCACGGGTGGTATGCAGACTGTCGCTTGATGGTACAAAAAGAAATTCAGGGATTTTTTTTTCAGTAATTAAAATTTTGAAACATTAGTTGTACTATTAAAATTGTTTTAAATGTGTTGAAGTGTAGAGAAAAACAAGTGTAAAGTGTATACCAAGATAGGTCTGCTATTTCATTGGTTAAATGTAAACACAGGTTGTCCTGTGTTATCTAATTGTGTTAAATTAGAGAAGTGGTAGCTGTAAAATTTGAGGTTTCCGCAGTGTTGTCGTTCTGTTGGTTGGCAGGTTTGAAGACTGCAAACCTGCCAAGCAGCAAAATGTGCTGGAAGACTAGTATCCTGAATGTAGGCATTAATGTTGGCAGTACCTAGTGGTACGCATACATGTTTGGTAGTGTGATAGTCATACACGTACATGTTTTTTATTGTGACAGTGGTACGTGAGAAAAAAAGTTTGAAAAGTACTGACTTATTACAGCTGTGAAATAAGCTAAATCAGACTACTTCTGAATACAGAATTGCTAAACGTGACACAAGATCCTGTGTGGACTCTCTGTCCAGTGTTGCTAGTTGCTATACAAGGCTGGCTGCTGAATGGTAGAAGTTCAAGTAGTCATCGTCTGTTAGTATTGCCCTGTTGTTGATTAGCTCTGACAACTGTAGACATGTCTTCGCAGCATGGGCATAGTGACTGCAAGGGTGCTGTAGGTGCAGCTGAAGACTTTTGGGCTGCCCTACACACTTATACACAAAACCCTTCATGTAACCTAATGCCAAGCATAACCGCCTGAATATAAGACAACTTTCTCTTTCCCATTTGGGTATTTAGAGAAAAAAAAACTCAGAAAATTTAGAAAATGTAATGAAGACATTACCTTTACTGTTCTGACTTATGTTAAGTATGTAAGCTGCCTTGGAGATACTGTATATCAAGATTCCAGTTCACTTGTATACACAACTATTCTACAAAGAACTGTCCAAGTTTTACTACGTGACTCTTTTACACTGTGCATAAGACGTTAATTATGTGTAAAATATAGCTAATTAAGTTTTATGCAGTATTATTTGATAATAGTCCCCTGATGATGATCCCATGTGGATCAAAACATGTTGGAATACTCAGTGTGATATTATAATATAAATATCTAAGAAAGGACGTTGTGCATTTTGTTGGTTGAGGGTTTTGAATTGGTCGTCAACAGTGCACGAGATGAACAGTATGAAGCTAGTAACGTTTTGGTGAGGTAGATTGGAACTAAAAATAATTATATCATTGACCTTATGTACAATATATATAACTGACCTTAAGTACCATATGTACATAACTGTTCTGTAAGAAATAATGTGTGTCTGATGTGCTACTGGGAAGTGCCATAAGACCTTGTCTATAAGTTAATCCCCACTTTGCTGTGCAGCTGTGTCTGAAAAATCCTGGCCTTATATGCAGGCTTCTGTGGGACAACGACCTTTCTTTTCGATGTATTGTGTTGATGAAAGTCATAATTGAGCTCTGCACTCTTCTGGGATATCACATGATGTCACATGGTAATTGTTTACCGACATTCTGGGACAGTGTATCGGTCCCATCTGCAAGGATCAAGAGTCCAAGAAGAAAAGGATCCTTGACCCTTGAAGATGGGACCGATACATTGTCAAACATTGGTAAACCATTACCACACAACACCGCGTAATATCCCAGAAAAGCGGAGATCTCATCGGCATCATGGCAGAAGCCTGAAATCAAGGTAAGTCATAACTGCTTGTCAGTATGAAGATGGTTAATATATATATGGTTAGGTACATGATTTAATTACAGCAAGTCAGGCTACCTGAAGGCAGAAGGAGCTGCCCTGAAGCTACATGCGTGGTTGTGGCTGGCCGTTCCCAAATCTGTAAATGATGGTACTAAATCCCTGTTCTGAAAAAAATATTCATCTATGCCACAAGATTGACGTTTTTGGGAAATTATGTGTCCTGTGAACTACCTCTGGTTCTGTCATTGATCTCCTTTACTTTATATAGCATTATAGTTTGTTATATCTTTGTCCCAAATTTTTCCAGGGCACAGTCAGAGTTCCTGACTGTAGCGTCACAGTCTGCAGCACCTTCAAGCCAGTCCGACATCATGAAGCTCCTGGAACCTACATCAGCTCAGATAATGTCAATAATGGACTTCTTTGAGAAGAATCGCGGGTCGCCTTATTTCAACCACTTGAATGCAGTTAGCGCAAGTATACCGGCACTCAGTTGGGTTACCGTGGTGAGTGTTTACCTGTGTCTGTGATGGACAAGTCTGGGGTTTTCTCAGGGTACACCGATGATGTGATTATTGTCAGGGGTTGGCCATGTTCTTTCTGTCTGAAGTTTCGGGTCCTTAGGTAATATTATGCCATACTGGCTAGTACATAGTTACTGACATTTCGGAGGACTGTGATGTCTCCATGTTCAGGGTCAGATGGTCCAAGGCTGCTTGAATAAAGAATAAAGTATATGCCTTTCAGACATCAGTAACTGATTACCAGTCCCCTAGTGTAACATGCTACAAGACTTTAATCTTCATCACCACCATTGTCATAACCTCAAATCTTGCATTGTTTATTTTCCTCTCCTTTACTTTGTCTGCATGTTGATAAATAAGTTGGTGTAGTTTAATAGTGAAGTAATACTTGATAGTGATAGATGACAAACTGATATGGATATATGTAAATCAAGAAGAAAGATATGGTCAGGGCATTGGCATGTATGTGAGACAGGAGAGGTGCATACAGGGATTTGATGGGGAGACCTGAGGGAAAGAGTCTACTTGCAAGACCTGGGCATAGATGGGATCTTAATACTGAAGTGGATCTTTAAGAAGTGGAATGGGGGGCATGGGCTGGATTGATCTAGCTCAGGACACGGACAGGTGGCGGGCTCTTGCATGTGCGCCAATGAACCTCCAGGTTTCATAAAATGCGGGGGATTTCTTGACTAGCTGACGACTCGTTAGCTTCTCAAGAAGGACTGTGCTCCATGGAGTTACGGAGTTAGTTAGTTAGTTAGTTAGTTAGTTAGTTAGTTAGTTAGTTAGTTCCTTTTGTGTGTGTGTGTGTGTTCATAGTGAACTCTTGCTTATCTGAAAAGTAGTGCAGATATTTAGAAACAATGGGTAATCCAAAAATCTGAAAAGACCTGCGATCTGTACTGCATTCTGCCCTGAAAGTCACGTGAGTATTGCCCTGAAATAATCTGTAAATTTGAGTTTTTCTGGCTGTTTTCCAGTGTCCTGGACCTGCACTTGTATGAATTACACAACACATTTAACAACTATAGTAGCTAGTTTTTACCATATAGGGCCTCATACAAAGGATGTTTCTTGCAAAACATTTGGAGATCACATGGTCCTGTAGAAGACTTTGCCTGTAGCATCTTTTCATTGTGGCAGTCTACTCCCCTTCCATTCATTGAATCCAAGAAGTCATATTAGGTAACAAATATTTCACAAACAGTTTACCGTTATGTGATTTCAAGAGGTCTTTATTTGAATGCTCCGGTGCACTGTCTAAGGGTATTGCAGCCTGTTCTGGCAAACCCTAAAATCTAGGACGCTCACATGCCCATTGGACACAGTTGTGGAACCAACCACGTTTTAAAGGTGAAATTATCCATACGTATTTCCTGCTGACTAAAGTTTGTGTGTGTGTGAGGATACAAAAATATGATATCAGCTTGTATGGGTGCCTAGCCCACACAAACACTGTGCTGTCACTCCTATAACTTGAGCAGGCTACACTCACATAGTCATTATTGTCAAAATTTCGGTTTACACAAGGGGAATCCAACTTCTCTTCGCAAGGGGCCACATGCATTCTTGGGGGCTGGTTCTTGGGCTACACATGTAAAAATCACAACAATTGGTATACCTAACTGCCAGAATTGGTGTGTAATTTTTATAGTGTACATATGTAATTTACAAATGTGACTACAGGCTTCATAAAACAACCTAGCAGGCTGTGGATTGGACACCCCTTGTTTACACAGGCAGATGCTCTAGTTAAGTCAAAAAATATCCCTCCAACATGCCTGGTTCTGGTTGACAGCATTTATTACATTGTTAGGTTGAATGCTGCGTTTTCAGTGTATATGTACTCATAGTGAAAGCAAATTGATGTGTGAATATGCTGTAAGACTGCATTAATCTATTGTGCACAACCTTCTCTAATACAGTATTGAAAGTAGTTAAGAATTAAATAGGTCTGTTGTTTGTCATGTGAGACCTGTGTCCTATTTTGTGCAGGGGTTGTACACTCTGTGAAACAAAAACCAAGCGGCCTGTGATTTTGTAAGTCCCGCTCCGGGAGCGACGTAACGTACAGTTGCCATCATAATTCGAGTCGTTCGTAGTTTCCCCACGTTTGTGCTCGCATGGCGTTTCTGTGTCTTCCATTCATTTCAATCATTCACGCCGGATGTATATTAACCAAAGACACAAACACGTCCGCTTAATTTCAACTTAAATATGAATTAACGTTCATTAATGTTCCGAGGCGTGTGGCTAGCTACCGCTCGTACGAAGTTGGATATAGTATACAAGGCAGACGCTTACTTGTGTTCGCTGATAGCCAAGCACGTAGAGGCACAATTCCACTGTGCTTTGCGTTAACAGTGTTTTGGTTCAAGTCCCGGTATTGACATTTTTTTTTATCTTTGCACAAGTCATATTCACACAAACGCTAAATTAATCTCTGCAGTTACACGTAAATTACTTAATTATATCATTGATAAGTTATCATGCTGCACTTCCAATGTTTGAATTGCGAGTGGAGCATATATTTGTGTCAAATGGGAAATAATGTCTCAGCGTTACGTTCTGTCATTAATTGATTCGATGCCGAGACGAATGAATTCAGTAGTCGAAGCACAGGGGTTTTGGACTTCGTATTAAGCATACCAGTTCATGAAAACAGCCGTTTTAAGGGCTAACATATTAATTCCCATTTGGCATAAGTAAGCGATGTCCTTCAAGCAACAAAGTACTTGTAAGTCCTGCATTGTTTGCCAATAATTTGTCTACAGCAGGCGTGTCAAAGTGGCGGCATGCGGGCCGCATTCAGCGCATTTGAAATCTTTTGGTGGCCCAAGAAACTTTGCGAAACAAACCGCGAATACGGCACAAACAATACAATTTATAAATAAAAACATTCGATTAGGTAACTTTGTAAAAATGTATTATCAGATCATTGGGCGAATCTTAATGTTTTAGTGTAATTTTATGGTGGAGTCTTTGCTCGTCAGAGAGACAAGGAAATGAGCACAGATGATTGTGTGGTGTCAAATTTATTTGGCTAGCATATTTTGTGGTATTTGAAAGCGGACTATTTTTAAGAAATAAGTTTTACATCACACAACCATCATTGCTCACATCCTTATCACTCAGCCGAGTAACGAGAACAGATTTGGTCGATCTTGTGCTGCAATATGTAGTTTAAAATAACCAAAATAAGCCCTTCATCACCTTTGTTTATTATTATTATTATTATTATTATTATTATTATTATTATTATTATTATATTCGCGTTTCGGTTTTCATAACAAGCATCATCAGTGTAGCCAGTAGAAACCTTCTAAAAATGCACATTTTTTAAAAAATCCATAATTTTAAGATTTTTTATTGGTTAGTAGAAAGACACATGTAAGAATGAATTACAAGCTTATGCGGCAAGCTGAAACCAGACCTAAACCGGTTTTTAACAGTACTTCACTCCCCCACCAAACCGAATCTGGCTCCCCAGGCAGGACAGTGAGATTAGAACGAGCCTCGAACCAGGTTCCTCGCAAGCACACCCGTCATACCCTCAACAGTTCCTTTCTGTATATTTTTAAAATCATGCTTCCCAAATTAAGATCTCTTGGCTCAGTATGGTCAGCAAGCACCAACAGATTTGACATGCCTGGTCTGCAGTCACATTCGAACACCGACTCTTTAAATTAGAATGCCAGTAAACAGCAAATTACGGAAAGATAACACAAATATATGCTCCACTCGCAATTCCAACCTTGCAAGTGCAGCAAAGATAACTTATCAATGATATAATTATGCAATCTACATGTAACTTCAGAGATTAATTTAGCGTTTGTGTGAATATGACTTGTGCAAAGATAAAAAAAATATATGCTGATGACTCGAACCAAAACACTGTGCACGCAAAGCACAGTGGAATCGTGCGTCTACGTGCTTGGCGATCAGCGAACACAAGTAAGCGTCTGCCTTGTATACAATATCCAACTTCGTACGAGCGGTAGCTAGCCACACGCCTCGGAATATTAATGAATGTTAATTCACATTTAAGTTGAAATTAAGTGGACGTGTTTGTGTCTTTGGTTAATATACATCCGGCGTGAATGATTGGAATGAATGGAAGACACAGAAACGCCATGCGAGCACAAATGTGGGGAAGCTATGAACGACTCGAATTATGATGGCAACTGTATGTTACGTCGCTTCCGGAGTGGGACTTAGAAAATTTCAGGCCGCTTGGTTTTTGTTTCACAGAGTGTACCTATCGAGATTTTAAAATCGTGGGTGAAGATACCCCATAGCAGATGAATGATGGAGACATTTGTAATGGTGCAGGTGTTTTTGAGACCCTCAGTATTTTGTTAATAGCTGACCTTTATGTAACATAGCAAGTTCTTCAGAGGAAGTTTCCCACTTTGTGGTTTCACTAAGCCAAATGATATTTTACATGGGAGCATAAATCATGCAACTGGATTTTGCTAATGGAATTTTTGTAAAGCCTGTGTATCAGTTATGAGATGTGTGGTAATATTTCAGAATGGAACAGATTTATGTGTTCTCACATTGCACATTTAACAACTTGTGTTCCTTTCTTCCAGCCATCAACACCTGCTCCTTATGTGAAGGAGATGAATGATGCAGGACAATTTTATACTAATCGTGTGCTGAAGGATTGGAAAGAAAAGTAAGTTTACTGTGTCTGGTTGTAGCTACATACACATACATGTTGATTAGATTAACCCTTTGGCACCAGACGTCAGGTATAGATGACAGCCGTTAATGGGGTTTTTTTAATGCAGCTGTCATTTTACCGTTAAATGATGCATGTAAAAAGTAACATACCTAGAAATTTACTTTATATACATTTAAGCAACAAGGAAATTTACTACATTTTTAAGATGCACTGCAAAATCTGTTTTATTTCCCAAAAAATGCCGTTTGTTTCGTAATTTTATCTTTTTCTGTTCAAGTATTACCCATGTTCTTCATTAACCATGTGCTAACATGTACGAGTAAATACCTACCCAGTTGTTTAAAGGTTAAAGCCCAGTCTTGTGCACATCATACCAGACATTTAATTCCGGTGCCAGAGGGTTAAGTAAGAAAGTGCATAGGTCTTAATTTATAGGATGCAGACTTTGCAGTTGAGTGTTACATCATTCCTTTTGTACATGCACAGTGTATATTTTGGTTCATTTTCTGTACAGTTGTGTTCTCTGGTGATGAAAAGGTGGAGCAGTGGGAACTGACTGTGGCATGTTTGTATATTTTTAAATGCTAATGCATGTAAACAGTACTGTGAATAAGTTATTATGGGAAGTAATTTATGTAGGAAGTACTGTTACGTGAATTAGTGATTTCAGAAATAGTCTTGACTCAGCAGTGAAACCTGCAGAAATTGGGTCTTTTTGCAAATGTAAGTTGTAAAGTTGGGGCTATTCTTAACAATCGAGCAGATGTGTACTTCCATCCTGTAAAACCCTTTGAGTGGTCTGTAGGAGACTAGAAGTTTTGTAATCTTTGGTATGATCCCCTCCCCCGATCAAGGAATTAGACATGGTATGTTGGTGTGTATATGCATAAATGTACTTAGTTTTTATTACTTATTACACCGTTTCTTAAACTTGTTTCTTGCACAGCCATTGTTTGATTTGAAAAAAAAAAATCAGAAGATCCCGAGACCGATATAACATGTCTTAGAAACTGAGTGTGGTCGGTCGCATGTGTGTTTATCAGAAATAAAAAGGGAAACATGGTGTGGTGGAACTGAACTGACTGGTTTGAAGTTAAGTTTATTGTGTCTTGTTTGGGTTGCAAGCCTTAATTTCAGTTATTTCTTTGCTTCTTTTTTAATCATTACTCTACAGGACAGTTTCAGGGTAAATGTTCCTGTTGGTAATGCCACTTTGGTGTATTATGCATATAAAGCTCTTTGTGCATCTCTTAATGACACAATGTTACTTCTTCCATAATTCCATAAGATTAAAATTTATCAGTAAGAAGGAAATTTGCAGATCATAAGGAAATCCTGGAGGTCCTTGGAGCAGAGGTTCAGAGATACCAACTTCGAACATCAGAATTGATGTTTATGTTAATTCTGGGTGTAGAAATATGTAAGATATTGGAGTTAGAGTGGGAGCATTCACCATGGTGGAAACATACATTTCACAGTTCACCTGTACAAGTGGACACAGGCTAACTAAAGGTAGGTGTCACCTGAGGACACGCCTTGCAGGCACAGAGGGGACATGGAAGTATAGCCCCATCCCTGTTGCAGTCTCGCCACTAGAAGGGAGTGGGTGGTCAGTATCACACCCTGGCCGCCTTACCTCTGGAATAGACCTGGTGCCCTTTGTACAGGGAGCTGGGTGGGTCTTGGGGGCTGGTGTGGAAAATCCTGCCTTCATCAGGATTCAAACCCTGGACTGTCCAGCTTGTAGCATGTTCTGTACAGACTGCATTAACAGGTTAAGTAAATGACAAAAATTATGAGGTTTTCTGTTACGTGAGAAGAGGAATGTACTGTTTATTATTTCTTTCTGTTGCTTGCTGTTGTTATTTCAAGTGTGGAGTATTTGTGTTAAGAATGCAGATTGTGAATGACAGAACATGTCTGTTTCAGGGCCATACATAATTTGTGCAGTTTATTCGTAACTTGTTTTTCCTTTGTGTGTTTGTTTTTGAAGGGACAAGACCCACGTGGACTGGGTGAAGTCCTGGATTCAGACACTGACAGAGCTCCAGCAGTTTGTAAAACAATACCACACAACAGGCTTAGTTTGGGGTGGTAAGGGGGTTGCTGCACCACCCCCACCACCAACAGGCCTTCCCCCACTTCCTCCACTGTTGCCAATAGATGTTCCTCCTACTGTAGACAGTTCTATGGATCGTTCTGCCCTTTTTAAGGACATAAATAAGGGCGAAGCAGTCACATCAAGTAAGTGTTGAACTTTTCAGGCTTTATATTGGTGTAGCTAGCTGTTTTCTCTTGTTGCACTTGTATTTTCACAAATACCGACCTAAACTGCTAGGATAGCGTAGTCGGTATAGCGACTTCCATGGGCTGGACGGTCCGGGTTTCGAACCCAGTTGCGGGGCAAGAGAGTTTCTCTTCTCCATACCTGTCCGGACCAGCCCTGCGGCCCAAATAGCCTCCTCTACAATGGTTACCAGAGCTCTTTTTGGGGGTAGAGTGGCTGGGGTATGTGTTGACCACCGGCCCCCATCTGATGACATGGTTAAGAGTGAGGAGAACTGTACCTCTACTCCTTCTTTGTACCTCCTATGGCATGTTATGGGGTGACGTTTTACTGACTTAAACTGTGCACTTATAGCATAAGCTTTGTTTCTTGTAATATTCATTTTTGGTCTGTGAAGACACCTTTAATACAAAATTAATGAATGATAAAGCATATAATATTATTTATAGAAAAGCCATAGTATTATTGCTGTTTGTGAAAATAATTAGAGTACTGATTGCTGAGATTAGTTCAGAGAGTTACATTATATGTGTGATTGCCTTACAGCACTGAAGCACGTGACACCAGATATGCAGACGCACAAGAATGCTGCACTGCGGGCAGGTCCTGCTCCCTTCAAAGCACCGGTTGTGTCAAACACCCACAGGTCTGTTAGTGCTTTCAAGCCAGTTGATAAGCCGCCGGCGCTTTACAAGGATGGAAAAAAGTGGATTGTGGTGAGTGTCATCACTTTGCAGTTAACAGTGAGGTTGCTGGTGCACAAACTAAACGAAGTCAAATTGAGGTAAAGATAAAATCTTCCCTGTCCACGCCATGATGGCATAGGGGCAAGTGGAGGTGTAGCTCCACTCATTCTTAACCTTGGCACTAGATGGAATTAAGTGGTCAGTGTCCCGCCTCCCCCACCAATACAATTTAACAGAAGGCAGCACGGGCCTCAAAGATGGTATGGATGCCTTGAAGAATAAAAACTCTTGTACTCTTATAGGGAATCAAAGCATGTTTGATTGGTTGTCCAGCCTGAAGGTATACTGACTCCAGTATGCCAGCTCCTGCTTCTCAAATTGAGCCCATAACATGGTGTAAAGCGAGGCCTATTTTAATGGTTTACTTCATTTCAGACTGTATAAAATCAGATGGTAGGATGGTTGGTTAATGGTCAGTTGGAAAGGATTTGGAAAGACACAATTATGTCACAATTGAGATACTGTACTGCGTTTGTAGAGGCAGAGTAAAATGATGAGTAGAGCTGTAAGGATAGCTGATGTACTGGCTGAGCCATAAATAATCACATTACTACCTAGTTTATGTTGATGGCGATCTGATTATTTAGTGAATGTTGAAAGCACAGTGGGATAACATCCATCAAGCACTGGCTGAGGTTTGTCGAGGCATCTCCTAGTCTTAGAGGGTTTCCACGTCAGCTTGCTCAGTTCATTTGTTTTACATCTGTCACACTGTGAGTTGGGTCAAGCTGAGTGAAGCTGAGGCTCTGCCATTGTAGCATCTTGATGATTCAGACTCGATTTGACTCAGTGGGACTTCATCCATTTAACGTTTTGATGCCTTTTGTGTGCAGGTCATGAAATAAACCTGCAGAGGAGAAGAAGCAGTGCGTATAAAGTTTGTGACTTATCCCATCTGCCTTTGTAGGGTACCCGTCGCCACATGTGTTGCAATTTTGCCTGTCATGTCCCAGCTACATGCTTATTCTGTAGATCATGCAGAACATTTGAAATACAAGCGCAGCTGCCTGCTTATGATCGTGTGTCATTAGCTGGGATGGAGGGTCTCAGTGCTGCACACAGCATCAAAAAATGTTAGCGATGTCCATACGCTTTGTGCTACTGGCAGCATGTACCGTGTTTCAGTTCATATTTTAAATATGGTGAAATTTTCTGTGAAGCTGGATGTGACAAAGACGTAACAGTCAAGAGCACGTGCATCTGTTTACTGTTGTTTTCAACTCTGTATGTTGCAGGAGCACCATCAAGGCAACCATTCTTTAGTAATTGAAGATAATGTTGAAATGAACAACGTGGTGTACATGTTCAATTGTCACAACTCAACGCTCACGGTGAAGGGGAAATTAAACTCTGTGTTCCTTGACTCTTGTCGTAAGTCGTCAGTTGTCTTTGACAACCTCGTCTCGTCCGTCGAGTTTGTCAACTGCCAGTCTGTGCAGATGCAGGTCTGTGTTACGCAGATTAATTTTATATTTTGACAAGACACAGAACCCTGATTGCATTTTCACCTTCATACAGTGTAAGATAGAGGAGTGTGTTCGCATGTGTGTATTCATCATTATACACATAGCCTTTGTTTTTTGCCCAAGTTGTTTTACGCATTTTGACTGTAATGCAGTGGTTATGAACTATCCTTCATATACCTTGCCCCATATACCACAAAAAGTCTGGTGCCATGAAACAAGCAGAAGACATGCTAATGGTGTTCAGTACAGAGTTTTGATGCATTGTGGACAGTTTGTTAGTTTTGTCAATTTTTGTATCGTGAAATTACATGTGGCTTATGCAGAGTGTGTTCATTCTGATAGTCTGCACTGTGACACAGTTTAAATGCCCGTTAGCCTTTTAAATACCTGTGTTGCGAAATGTGAACACGTGTAAGAAGGCACCCGTAGAAATTGATTTTTTATATTTAGGCAACAAGGACATTTACGGCATTTTTAAGACATGCCACGTAATCTCTGGTTTGTTTTTCACAAACCATATATTAAAATTTAAATACCCATGCTAGTAAGAAAAAGGTTAAATGTGACTGAGTTTATGTGGTGGGGAGGTGTGTTTGTTTGTTTGTTTGTTTGTTTGTTTGTTTGTTTGTTTGTTTGTTTGTTTGTTTGTTTGTTTGTTTTTTGAAGGTAACTAACAGACTGTGGAAGGTTTTTTTCGTACAAGGTTAGAAACATAACAACAAATTTTTGTATGACATTATTCTTCACAGTTTCTTCTTTTTTCTTTTTAATACACACTTTGCAGTGACACAAATGTTTTAAGGTACGTAGTGTAAATGAGTACAAATTGATATGTATGAGGAATAATTATATTCTCTTTTGGTCATTCATTTATCATCATCATCATCATCATCATCATGTCCTGATGATGATGTCATCACCACCAGTCCAAATTGGCATGTTCTGTTGGGCTGAGCTGTTCGAGTTATTGTCTCCACAATTTTTGAGTCAGTCGCCGCGTCTTGGTTTTATAGTTTTATGTAATATGATTGCTTTGCAGCATGTCTAGTAATTGTTACTGTTTCTAGTTTCCCTTAAAATAAATGAATGGATTGATTGATTGATTGATTGATTGATTGATTGATTCGTTATAGGTGCTGGGCAAAGTACCAACAATCTCTATTGATAAGACTGATGGCTGTCAGATGTACCTGAGCGCAGAGTCGTTAGATGTGGAGATTATATCATCCAAATCATCTGAAATGAATGTGCTATTTCCAGATAAAAATGGTGATTATGTGAGTACCAGTTTAAATTTATAATTTTTGGGTTTCTGTAGAGGGAGTGGTTGGCAGAGGGGACTACACTGGATCAGTCCTGTTGGTCTAGGAACTGAGACTTTAACACAGCCAGCACCTTTTCCAGATTGGCTATGATAAATGTATCAACTCTTCATTGTATGTGATAGTTGCTTGTTTCATCAACAATTCCCAGCTTTTTTGAACCCGAAGTTTCATCACAGATACCGCTTTTTTCCCTTCATGTGACATGTCTCGTAAAGTACAAATGTTGAGGTATTCATGGCAGTATGGTTGAGGACTCCATTCTTGTATGATATGACGCTGTGTCAGTGACTTTCAGGGGCACCATATTCCTTCAAAATGTCTGGATCCGATTAGCCAGTTACGCAGCATCATAGAGTATCATAGAGCTTGCTAGCCCCTTGCATAATAATTGCATAATTATATATAATATTTTGAATCAGATGATGAAGGTAACATCAATGCATGGAAGGACCGCCAGCTGGGTGTTTGCATTGATATTTGTTATATCCATCATTGTGCCTCTTTAAGGAAGAAAATTACAAGGAAGGTTATTTAGCTAAATTATGACCTCACATCCCCATTGTGGTTAGTAAATATAAGTAAAGACTTTCTTTGTTTCAGTAGACTGATCGCCACTTCATTGCTGCAGCCATATACTAGTTAACAGAGAACGTACTTACCAATTTTATTCCATTTTAAGCCAAGTGGGAAAATGTAACCTGGGAAAGTAATTCTGCATCATGTGGTGTCCTGTGTGATTCATTGCATTCTGTAAACTGAACATTAAAGTGGCTTGCAAGCCATTGTAATTAATACTTTCAAACGCATCAGTAGAAAGTGTTCTCAGTTGTGTTGACAGTATTACCAGAAATTTAGCTTTATTTTCCCTGTTTTCATGTACACAGTGGGATTCTGTTTTTACCAAACAGGCTTATCATTTTAGGCTAACGAAGTTTGGTTTCCTGCAGTCCACCCTGAAAGATGTTGAGTCAGGAGTTGCCAATTAAATTACTTCTACCATTTCCCATTATCCCAGTCTCTTTAAACCTAAATGTAATGGTGTGGGGTTTTAACCAGTGAGAACAGTTTTACCAGATGGACACATTGGTCTCACCAATTTCAGGATAACCAGTCTGTGTGCCTACAGTGCTGTTGTTGGAAGCAGACAAGATCTAAGGTGTGTTTTAGTCATAACATTGGAATTTGTGGTAAGAGTTAACACAAAGTATATATGCTTCGGTTTTCTGGCACATCTGCTAAACAAGTGGCACAAATTTTGGCAATCATGCTGACAAGATAGTGTATTGGAAAGTGTTTACATAGTGTCATAAAATGAAAAGTGTAAACATATTTGTGAAGTTAAGTTTAGTAGTAGATTCCCGAAACTTCTGTATACCTGATTACATCTGTATCCATAGGAAAAGTATTTAGTGCAACAATTTTTTGCATCAGGTTACATGACACAGGACATCTATGCCATTGTTTCTTAAACTGTGGTATGCTCACCACTGCTGGTGTGCCAGTCACTCTTTACTGGTATGTGGCCTTAATAAAAAAAATCAAAACATAAAAAAGGATAATAATTTTTAAAAGTAAATGAAACATAAGCCATGTATATTTCGTAATAGTGCAGCATTGCTGGTGACATTATATAACTCATCCCTGCTGTCACCCAGTCTTTCCAACTTAGTGTTTTTATTTAAATACAAAAACTAAATTGGCGGTGCACTGAAATTGTTCAATTTCATTTGGTGGTACGCCAGCAAAAGTGTTTGAGAACCATTGATCTATGCTATAGAGCAAGACCATGGAATTATATTGTACCTGCAGAATTTACCAGTAATTGAAACAGATTAACACAGTTGAGGTTATATATTTGACCTGCAGTGACAAAGGTATCTACAGCTTATTTTTCACATTTCTGTCAGTTATTGTGGCTGTTACTTGCTTACATTTCTGCTATCTTATGACCTTCATAGTGGGAACATGCACGATTAATTAGTACAATTTATTTGACTACAAACCTGACCAAACTGAATGACGTGCATTCTTTGCCAAACTGTGCTCATTTGAAATTTGAGGAATACCGTGAAAACAAGGCAGAATTTGTTCCACTGAAACATTTTATCATCCTGGCTTTCCTCTGCTCGTAAGGAGTGCCTTCCTCACTGGTCTGCTGCTAAGCACTTGTGCCTTACCATTAGTTTGCTGACATTTTTCAGTGCTTTATCATTATTTTGATAAGAACATTTTCAGTACTAGACAGCATGAGTAGCTCAAAGTGGAACCTTTTAGGAACATGCTGCACGCGTTGAGGGTCATCACTGGTAATATGGGCAGCATGTTGCTTTACCTGCAAGATTATACAGTGGCACATACCAGATATAGTCAAAACACTTACTGCCATGAAAAACTGGAAAGTCATGTTTCCCAGTGACTCACCACAACACAGCAATAAGCATTTCCCAGTGCGTTAAGCCATGCTGTGCTCAGAACAGTGCTTAGTACTTTGCAGCTAGTCTAGAGAGCATACCTCACTACCTCACGACTAGTCTAGAAAACATTCCCCACTGCCTAATGACTAGTCTAGACAACATTCCCCACTGCCATACAACTGATATGCTGACATCATTCCCCTGTGCCTCACCATCAGTCTGCTGTCATAACTTTCCTGTGCGTTCTGCTGACCATTTCCCTGTGCCTTAACCACCAATCTACTGACATTTCTGTGCCTCATCACTAGACTGCTTGGAATTTCCTTAGGTCCATTGTAGTATTCTTTTAAGAACATTCCCCAGTGTGTTACTCTTATACTGTGTGGAACACAGTGAGATGGAAGTGTTACTGCCATCATGAGGGTGGATGCTATGAGTGGTGTAGTGTGGGAAGCAGATTTATTGTGACACACCAGGGTACTGCAATATGACATTCTGAAAGTGGCAGTAGTGTCAGCAAATATATCCGGAAAACACGGCACAAACTGAGTCTTTATATTGACCTGTGCCTGCTTTAGTGAAAAATGTTTCAGTATTACAGTTTTCCTTTGTTTTGATTGTATATTCGTCAAGTATTTTTGTGAAGGTGCTGGCATATAATCGGGTTGGTGTTGATCTTGTGGGTCAGTCTTCTCTGCCTCTCCATTGACCCTTCCTGCAAGTATTTGCAAGTTACTTTGTGGTTTCTTTGATTCTGTAGTGTTGGTGGGTCAGGTGCAAACGTCATTATTCTCTTCTGTCGCTTTTGAGTCACTGTGCACTGCAAGAATCTGTATGTGTGGTTTCCACACACTTTTCTGTTTTCTCGTATTTTGCTAGTACCAAAGAGAAAATCATGAACCAGGATAGCTCTGTCATTTAAGTGCCTGGCTACAGGCTGTAATCTTTGTGTTGGGACCAGTAAAACCATCGCAAACATTGGAATCTATTTTTAGTGTAAAACACCAGTTTGTTTCCAAGAACTTATGAAATCCCAGTAATATGTAAATTAACCAAAATGAGCACAAACAGCATGAAAGTGTGAACACTTTTGGAAGCATAAAATATATTCACTTTTGTCATCCTATGAAACCATGTGCTGGTCTGTAAAATAGACGGCTGAGTGATTTAACATTCATATGCAGGTCTCTGGGTGTTTGCTTGTTAGCATTTTAAATGTCCATGCTAAGCCAGAAAAACTCAGACTGTTGAGAGATACAATTGGCATTGAAATGCATCCCTACAATTGGCATTGAAATGCATCCCATAAAGGTTAAATTATTGTACAAGTGTCTCATTCCATAAAGCATGAAAGCCATCAATGCCGCTTAATGACAGCTGGAGCGTCACTGAGCTGAAAATAATCTGTACAATAGTCGGAGCATGGGGGGAGAGTGGACTTGCGCGTCATGTAGTCACATTTTGATTTGTTAGAACCAGTGAAACTGCACTCAAACAGCAATATTAAAATGGGCGATCACGAAAGTCAGTATCCCAGCGATCAACTTTCTGCTGCGTTGTAAGTAGGACCATCAGCATGTGGCTGTTCCAAATGATAAGCAAAATAAGTTGAAGTTGTGCATTGCCCTTGACTGGAGACAGTCAGCCTCCACTTTTTCTTAATCTTGGCGCTCATTGTGATTGGTGATCAGTCTCATGCCCTGGCCACTGTGCGCAGGGAGGAAGAGTGCAGGATGTGGGCCACTGAGCCTGTCTGTAATGTATTGTTAAAAAGACAACTCCTTGCACATGCCAGGATTAAAACATCCACTGCATTGTCAGTGACCTACTGATACAAAGGATCCAGCCTATGTGCAGTGCTGTGGCATGCTGGCACCACTCTCATATGTGTACAAAAAATGATGTGAAAACTGGCCATTGTCAGTCAAAGTTGGCAGTGTCCAAACCGTGAGCTAATGACATGGAATCTTGAAACATTGTGAAGAATTTGCAAGCCTTTCTTTAATGGTTGGATGAAGACTAAAAGAGTTTCAACTATATTCAGCAGGACAGTGCACCTGTACTTAACCTTTTAAAGCCTAGCGGTAACTTTACATACGACCAGGTTTAACATTACAAAATTCTACGTGGTGCCCACATTGCGTTTATGTGTTTTGTACGGATCTCAGAACAAACAGCAACTTTTTCCTTACAAAATACGAAGAGATTGGTTTTTATAACCGAAGTGGAGAGTGTTTACAGCACGGTATGTACTGAGACCTTATATAAAACAGATAAGCTTCATCTTTAAAGGGTTAATACAGGCCCTGTAGAATGTGTACAGTGAATGCAGGGCATCTTCTGTTACCAGTCAGTCTGATATCTTAACACAGTATTTTTGAAGAAACTATTTCACATTTATGGATAGCATTTTTTTCACAGGAACATTGTAAAAAATACTTACGAATGTTGCAAACCCACACTTCTTATCACAGTGTGAATGATAAAGTGAATAAACAGAGTTCCAATGCAATAGTGAAGGGTAATGTTGCCCCAGCTCACACCATTAAGTCATAGAGGGGCAGCAGAGGTGTAGCCCCACTCACTCTTAACTTCAGCACTAGATGGCAGTGAGACATCAGCATCATGCCCTGGCTGCTTTACGCCTGGTACTGACTGAATAAGAGGTTGGGTGGGCCCCATAGGCAGTCTGGAGGATTTGGAGAAGAGAAAAATCTCCTACTCCTATTGGGATTCGAACCCCGCACTGTCCAGCCCATAGCCTAGTCACTATGGCAACTGAGCTATCACAGATCCTTCAAATACAGTAATACTCATTTTGATCGTGGCACACAACTGATAATTTATGTCAGTTTTTGTGTACTTCTATACAAGCGTTATTTATATGGCATTGTTAAATGTTTTCTTACAGGTGGAGTTTCCTATTCCAGAACAGTTTAAGACTACTGTTCGCCCTACAGGACTGGTAACAGTAGCAGTTGAAAACAAGGGGTAGGGCAAGGATTTGAAGACGGTAAACCAGTTCAGTGTCATCACAACAGATGGCCCTTTCATTTTCAACATGCTACGTGACTTGCCCAGCAGAACAAATTCTTAGTATCCTTCCCATTTATTCATTTTCAAGAGTTCATTGAAATCGAAACACGTAATTTTTAATCCAATTTTTTTTGTGTGTTTTAAACGATAATGGCTCTTAGACATTTGCGTCACATTGTACTTGAAATAAATACTATATGCTTCAGTCTATACATAGAACTTATGTAAAATTTCATTACATATATGCTGTCCATTTAACACAGTTGTTTTGAAATGTTTAGTGTGAATGTGATGTAATTTTACATGTAATAATGTTGTATTTTATGGGCAGGGTTGGACTATCCCAGTAAAAACTGGGCAGTCACCTCGGGTGGCAAAATCTGAAGGAAGAGTCAGGAAGCAGGATAAAGTACTTTGATGGCTGAATTTCACACAACTGAGTAAAGTCTTTTGTTACGATTATTTGGTATCATAAGTGTTCAATCATAGGACACGAGTTTGATTTGGGGGGGGGGGGCGCGGCGCAGCAAGCCTAAACCTAAGCTTCACATGTGGTGGCAAGAAAACTAGAACTGTCATTGTGTGTAGATGGAAACATACAGTATTAATATTCTCGTTTGACATTTGTTATCCTATGTAAGATACATCTTGCTAAAAACATTACTGATAAGGCATAAAAAATATTTTCTTTTGAATGGAGAAAGTTTTTGATGTGTAAATTGTAGTGACATTTGATAAAAGTCTGCTGTGTGATGAAAGGATTGGCTACAGAATTCACAACTTGGTGGTGACAGACAGACAAAACTGGTGGTTGGGGAAAATATTCAGTGCTGGTGTTTGGTCCTACGAATGGTCAAATAGCTTGAAGCCCATGCAATTAATTAAATATTGTAAGCCAATATAATGTTAATATATCTGAACTTGTGTGTTTTGGACAAGATATTACAGTTTTTGACTAACGTAATTTTGAATTGGATGTTCTTGATAAGGAAACCTTTTTTGTAACATTGTGTATTGTGCTTTCTACTTCCTTGTCCCAAGTTAGATGTCCTTCTCTTAACCTTGAAAGGATATGCCGGGATTTATATGCAGTATTTAGTTCATAAACAATTTTACTATTACCGTTTTCAATCCTGCCATTACACTTCAACAGTGGTTTTAAGCCTTTTGGCTTTATTGTATATGATATTTTATGTACAAATGTATTATATCCCTAACATTACAAATTCTCTTTGTTTCATCACTTGTGGAGTAAATTGAATTTGTGGAAATATTATCTTCCAGGATACATTCTTGCCATGTTTATTATCCATGGTATTTATGCCCCTAAACCTGGGATTGTGTTTGGCAAAGTTCTGTGTTGCACTGCACATTCACGTTTTTCTCCCAACACGCACCTGCCCCACGGCTCAAGATATATCTCACCTACCCCTTACATTTTTCCTGAATCAAGACTTACGATGTCAAGAGCATGATCTTTTTAGTAGCTACACTATGAAACAGACCTTCAGTGGCCTCTGTCCTTTGCTGTATGGCCTTCAACCACCTTAGCAGGGTGCTGTCCAAGTATGGTGCCAGGACTGTTGGCATCCTGCCTCTGGAGGCTGCAAACTTGCTTGAACCTGTGGAAGGTGACCAATTGAAGACACATGGCATCCACAGCATCTCCTGTGAATGTGGTGCAGTTTGTATCAGTGGGACTGAAGGATCCAATGGGAACAAGGTCAAAGAGCACCATCACCTGGACAAGTCAGCAGTTGCAGCCGTAACTTCCAACTCCAGAAAACCAGTATCCTCTCCAGGAAATCCAGATACATGAGACATATCATTAGGAAGGCCATGGATGAAGCCACATCTCACAGTCTGAACAGCAAAAATGGCCTCACTGTGAGTGAGATGGAGACCTCTCATGTGTACGCTGAAAGACTGGAAGCAGTATTCTCCTTCAAGCATGCCATGACTTGCGTTCTGTAACCAGTCCACGTAAGGGTCTGTTGGTAACTGCCCTTTTCAATGTCTCCTTTTCCTTTTTTACTTCCTTTGTTTTCCCATCATTCCTTTACTCATACTGTTCCTTTCCCCATCCCCCCCTCCTATGGTTTGGAGGGGGTGGGCTTATTCATAAAGCAGCCCCTTTATGGCCACAGCCTGAGCCAACCCCCCCCTTATACAGCAGACTTTTCTGTTCCTGGCTTACCCCTACCCAGCAGATGGAGGCAGAAGGTTCCTCAGTGACACTGGTAACCATGTATCGGGCTGCAAGTGTTAGTTCTCAGGTGGCTTGGAAAGCTTGCTACCAAAAATACTTTTTCTTGCATAGTCAGTTGAGTTTTGATACATTGACTGGAATGAAAGGGAAAGTGAGAATGTCCATGTCATAGGTGTATATTGAGTACTGTTTGATTGTTACCAAACATTTTAAGCGAAATCTATCTTAAGATTCTGCGATGTGTTTGGCGAGTAGTTCCCCAGTGTTTAAGATAATGATAGTGCCTTCTTCTTCAAGGTCATGTCATATGCTTGGGCTGTCCAAGGTATAGAGGGATGGGCAGTGATCATACGCAAGTAGAGCTACATTTATATTTCCACTGGCCCTAACCATGACGAAATTGTTTATTGAAGAGTTAAAAAAAAAAAGTTGACACTGCCCCTGTCCACACCATGAAGGCATATGGGGAGAGGTGAAGTACAGCTCCACTCATTCTTAACCTTGGCACTAAATGGAGGTCTATCATCAGGTAAATGCCCTGGGAAAGAATCCCTGTCTCTGCTGAGTAGGAAGCTCAGTGCACTCCACAGCCAGTCTGGACATTTTGGACAGAGAAATCTTTTCCATGGTGGAATTTGACCTGTGGACCATCCCATCTGTAGCCTAGTCACTACAGTATGCTGTCCTGGCTCTTCAGTTTTAAGATACAGTGGTGTTATAGTTAGTCTTCAATGTAACAGAAACTGGATTTTCACAGTCCTGGGATGTTCAAATATAAAAGAGTGACTCAAGAGTTTCACCTGCAGTTCTTACACCAACAAAAGTTGCATTCAGAATGTTTCATTACACATTTTTTTCTCAACATTTCTTTATCTTGAGGGAACTCAACATTTCTGTATGTTGAGGGAATGATGGCACCTAGAAGATGGTTACTGTGTAGATATTTGCAGGATGGGAACATTAAATTTGGAACAGTTTTTTGTTCCATTTTATTTTTTAAATAATAGTTCCACTATGACTGAAGTTGGAGGAGGTACATTGTTCTAAGAGTGGTGACTGATGATGATGACCAGCTTGTGTTGTCATCACATTCCAGAAAATTAATTTCAAATTTGATGGATTTTATAATCCTGTCTTTAGTATACGTGTGTCTAAAGACTTTGTAATCTGACTCATAGGAGTAACTCCCGTTGTTGAGGACTGATAATTTGAGGCAGCAAGATGAAGAAGCCAGGGCTATGCAGTCAGTACCATGTTCATTACCTTCCAAGTCTCAAGTTACCAGTCCCCAGAGCAGTGTAAATTACCCGAAATGCTGTGTCCCTTAAATGAGAAATTTTGTTGTGGGAAATCGCTGGTGAAGAGTTGATGTTTTATTTATTATAAGTATTAGCAGTGTTGGCTGATCCCAGGGGCTGTGTGATCTAAGGTGTTCGTCTGCGACCGCTTGCTGGGATTGTGGGTTTGGATCCCGCCAGTGGCATGGATGTCTGTCTCTTGTGCGTGTTGTGTGTTGTCAGGTAGAGGTCTCAGCGACCGGCTGATCACTCATCCAGAGGAGTCCCACTGAGTGTGGTGTGTCTGAGTGTGATTGTGAAGCCTGGATAATGAGGAGGGCCTGGCCTGCTAGGGGCTGTTGCACCATGAGAAAAAATTAGCAGTGTTGAGTTTCCCTTCATGTTTTGTGGCAGCAAAGTGACAGACATTGTGTATCCAATGCCACACCCACTCAGGTAACATTTCTAAGCATTCCCTCATTCCTTGTTCAAACTGGTTTGCAACTTGTGCCATCAAAATGTACTTCACATATGTATGGGGACTGGTATTGTCCAACAAAGAGAACTATGCCTTTTGTTTGTTTAAGATCTTGTAAATATTGGTTGAACCGCCGACTTTTTTCTTTTTCATTCTTGTTGTGGGACCTTGCATGTGACTTTATTGGGAATGCAGATATGCCATACCTGTATTATTGAAGGTTACATTTCTCTAGGCGTGTGGATGTGACTAAAACATGTCTTTAATTAAGAATCACTTAGATTTTCAAAATTTAAAGGTAAGTGGGAGATTAGGTCTATAATGGAGTCACACCTGCTAGGAAGTAATATAAATTCATATTTTGTGCAATGGAGCCAAGATGCATTTTGTTTTAAAGTAAGCATACAGTGAGTAGTTGCAAATAGTGTAAAATGCAACTTGGACCAACATTTTCATCCCTGTTTGAGGTAACCCTTGTACCCTATCAAGGTCAGTACTAAACTTCATTTTGAATTAATGTGTTGTGCAGCTCTGCTGTCTTGTTCTGAGAGATGGTGTTTTGTTGTAGTGGCATCCTTGCACCTACCTTATGACGAAGTATCAATAAGGTGATTTATTCTGTAAGTAGCCTTAATGTTGGTAAGTCCTTATGATTCTGGTGAAGATTTGGATGTTCTAGGTCAATGCCCTAATGCAGAAGTAAATACCTATAAGATATTAAAATGAATGTAAATGTCTGTTCTTAAGTTTTGGTGAGCACCCACGAAGCTTACGAACCAAAAACATTTTGGATGAGTTTTTGTCAAGGCCAAAAATTGAATTGAAAATAGTGGATCGGGATAATGGGAGGTATAACAATATTTTACAAGCATAAACAAGATATTATGTAGTAACAAATAATTAAAATTCACTACAGCAAATAATGCAACATTTAACAAATTCCATAAAACTGATCGCAGTACAGGGTAAGAGAATAAAAAAAATATATGAAGATGCAAAACAGCTGTATATCTTGGCTTACAAAATGACAGTAACTTCAACTGGAAAACACACTGAATGTATATCCATCTCTCACACATATTCACACACAATGATAATTTGTACCTGTTTTTCACTTAAGGGACTACTTTTTCACTTTTACAGATTGGTGGTCTGTAAAGAGGGTCAAGCAAACACACAGGCCGTAACTTTTTGCCTGGCAGATTTCACAGAATGGACTATGTCCTTAAAGCAAGGGATGGATGTACTGTATTATTTCTAAACTAAGTTCAGCATGCTTTGCCATGTTGACAGTCATGTCATTCATAAAAACAGAAAACTTAAAATTAGTTTACTTTGCTTATTGCCACTCCTGCGAAAGCTGCAGCTGCCTAAAGGAAACAGTTGACACTCGTGATTTCAGGCTTCCGCCGCAATGTTGATGACATATGCGCTCTTCTGGGGTGTTACGCAGCATCGGTAAAGGATTACCACTTGACACGGTGTAACACCCCAGAAGAGCACAGATCTCATCAGCTGATATTGATTTAACATCAAAACCTGGTAATTACAGAATGAACACACACGTGAAACCACATGCAACAAGTTCCTGTGCACACAATCAATATGCAAGGACTGCACACCTGTGTGTACACTGTGCTGAGTATATAAGAAGTACAGTCATGGCATTGGTGATTTTACAATGAAACTCAATGTGCCTGGCAAGTTTCACAGTGTAAAGTCCCAGTTAACCTTAAAACTGTTTTTGCCTCCTGCTGATGCAGCCCTTGTGTAAAATCTTTACAAACTATCATCAGTCATCATATCAATCTGATGCTGAATTCTTGTGGCAGAAATTAATATTACAGTTGTCTAACACAGAGCAACATAAAGCTCCAGTGGCTACAGCAAAGAGTAGAAAGACATTATTTTACTGTATTAAAATGTCAATCTTCGTAAGATCTACTCATACATTTTATGTAATACCAGTTTTCTGTATGAAGCTGACAAATGTCATGAAGTCTCATTTAAAGCAAACACTGTATCAGACAATTATGCACCAAAGACCTGCATGAATGCATGTAACAAAACCCCCCTAAAAATTTGTTTTATATATTTACACAACAAGGAAATGTACTGCATTTTTAAGACACGCTGTATAACCTCTTTTATTTTCCCCAAACTGCCATTTATTTTGTAATTTTATCTCTTTCTGTTCAAATAACATATTGTCCATAAACCATGCACTAAAATTTAAATACTCACCACAGTAGGATAAGAGTTAAGAAATAATTTGTCAGCTTTACTGGACACCATCTGCACCAAATGTAATCATCTGTACCACACCTAATCAAAATCCAGTGAGCAGTTTTGAAGATGACATGTGCAGATGGACAGGACCTTCCTGTTATCCATTCCGCAGATACACTGTGTACAAATACTATAAAAATGGCCTGACAAGAAATAGGTTGGGCAAACCCACAATTCCAGTCATCAACAATTGAAGGTAACAGATAATTTTAACAACAAAACACAGGCTGCTGTATTTACTGAATAAGTTTATATAACAACCATCAAACACAATAATACTACTTGTACAGCACACTGCCCAGACAAGTCCATGCAACTTGCCCAGGCACGTTTCCCTCCTCCTCCACCTGCACTGTTCAGTAGATGGATGCTAGCTGCTGATTTTCAAGGTTTCTTACTCTCTCCTATGTGCAAGGGCTGCATACATATGAGGACACTATATGTCTGTCCTGCCACTGTTACATACGGGGCATTGGTCTGTGAACATGTTCGTAATGACCTTGCTCCCCCCTTTTCATTATTCTGCTAGCATCTTAACAGATAATTTGGCACACATGGCGACCACAAAGCAAGACCTTAAAGAGGGGAGACAATGCTTTGTTCAACTTCCTCTTCCTTTAGCTGGCATAATTCACTCTGTCACTACAGAAAAGCAAATACTAGGAAGTCCCAGTTCATCTGCCAAAAATTAGAGATGACAGCCAAACACAGAGAATTCTCACATTGCGAAGGTTTTGTTAATCTTGCACATACAGATGGCTTGGCATTTATCACCCTCACCAATGGGAAGGCTGTTATTAATACCAAAACTGGTTGTATGGGCAACAAGTGGAACTTGACACTCAAGTGAACAGTCAAAATTAGTTACTTCTGGGTAAGCATCATCAACCCGGAAACAACCCTAAAACTTGGCTTGCTAACAGTGATTTGTATCTTACGTATTCAACTGAGTGGAAGTGAATTTGCATCCTCCTGCAGCTTATTTTGAATGCAGAAAATTTAATAGCTAAATTCATTGTGGTGATTACACACACACCAGTTTACGAACAACCTGACACTTAACAAAGTTAAATACACACAGTCTGTCAGCAGCCAGTGTTCTGTAATAAATTCAGTGTACAAATCTGTGAATGTGAACTCATAGCATAGCAAACTAACATTTAGCACCACTCCATCACAGTTGGTACATTGAAACAGTCCATCCTATAGTCTGTCACCAAGGAGATGATCCTTGCCATGAATGCAATAGATGTGCAAGCGCAAAGACTTTGTGACAAATGATGAGTTGCTACTACCCATCCTGAAAGCACTGACACAGTGCACTCATGCGCTACATGCTACTCAAAATGCTTGATGGTTTCAGTGCGCGTAGGAGTGTAACTCTCTGTCGCTCCCATGAACAGCATTCTTTTAGTCTTCCCTACAGTGAACATCTCCCGCACTGCGCCAGATGCCCATGCCTGCTGAGATCATATCCCAGTCTACCATCTATATATGTTCTACATGATGTGCATGTCTGTCGTCTCTCCTACTGACTGCATACTCACATTCCTTGAGAAGACGTCACGACCCCACTGAACCTTGCCAGAACCCAGCCAAGCTACCTCTATCCTGTCTTCTTCTCCTTTCATCACAATCCCAATGGCAACCAACCCCAAAACGTGACTATGAACTATAGCTATGACAAGATCTGTCAATCACCAGCTATAGTATTGTTGTGTATGATGGTTATCATCTATATTTATTATATAACTGATATTAATTGAACCCTTTTCTGTGTTTTACACAGCAGAATATAACAGTGCCCCCTGCTACACTTCTTGTATATATACACAGTAACTGGACTTGTGTTATCAGGACACAGTAATTTAACACAGTGGCAAGAGGGTGAAATTGTTTTTAGGTCATGACCTAAGGACGGAATAAATCCTCTGTACTGTGCATTTAATACTGTAAGGCACTTGCTTCCTTTGGCATGTGCAATGTCTTAAAATTGTGATGCATGTTACTAACTACCGTTCACAACTGACGGACTGGAAATAGTTTTTAGTCAACATTATTACTGTACCAGTAATTTAATGAACTTTTACAATATAACATTAAAAACGGACGGAAAAAATGACATATATTGTCATACTTCTGGCCTTTAAACAGAGATACTCTGTGTCTGTTCACATAATACAAAAACCTGCTTTTCAGGCATGACATAAGTAGTGCAACTGCTTGGCAGTAGCACGGGACTGAACATTACAACAGGACTATGTGGAGGGTGTACGTACTGCCACCCACCCTGTAAATATTAATCTGTCATTTAGTCACAACATGGACATAAGTTTAATGAATTGCTGCACCAGTGTCTTTTTCTCTGTACTATTAATACAAATCTTATAGTTTTGCAGTAATAAATAACAGATGACCACTAAATTCAAAATAATTTTTTGGAACATACGTGATTTTGGCAAATACAATTCTGAAGTTGCTAATCAAACTCTCTGTTCTGATTTTATATAAAATGAAGCCAGACTAATATGAAAAACCAGTGACATAGCCAGGTTTCTTGGCACATGGGGCAAGTAATCACAATGGCCGCCTCTTAATAAACTATTAATTTAAAAAATGACAATCATTTACGGAAATTTCTTTTATATAGCTCAATAAACAATATCTGTTGAGCAAGGAATGTCTGTTTTTTTTTAACTTGAAATGTAAAATTTGCTGCTCCTTGGACTCTGCCATGGCCCCCAGCTATGCCAATGTGGAAAATTATCTGTTTTAAACTCAGGGTGTTTACAAGCAGTGTGGTAATCATTAGGGAAGTCTCATATACAGCTCTCAATGGCTTCAATATTCCTTCCCAAATTGTGCCCCCTTATTTGAACATATGCACACCCTGATGTACAGGATTTGGACGATGCAATGACTTACAGTTCCACTGATACACAGTTTTTGGGTCATAGCACCATGCAGATCAGGAATAAATCATTTGACAGAAATGACTGCCTCAGTCTTCAAGGCAAGAATAAAGGTACTTGAATTACCCTGAAACATTATTAGTTCCCACTCGTGCTATAAGACAAATAAGCCAAGTGTCTTGTTCAGCAAGATTACGTGGATGAAACAGACTGGTCAACTGAAAGCAAATGGCATCAGTTGGGATTGAGCTGTGGGGTTCTTGTTTCCCATTCATTTCCCCAGTTTTTAGGGCTGCAAATCTGAGTCCTTAAACTGTAACTATAGTTCTGTCATGAACAAACAAACAAGTACAATGAAGAAACATACAAAATTCGTAATACAGGCACAATGACTTCTGGCAATGATATGTAAATAGTTTATGTAGCCTTCCATTTTTCCTTCCATGAAACTGTTCTTCTGGCACGTTATGATACAAATGTACCTCAGCATTAAAATTACTTCCACAGCTCATAACATATTCTGAACTGTATACAGTTTCTGTTGTTATCATATGATTTAAACTCCCGTAACTGTGATCTCCAAACCCTTGTTCAGTCCAGTCCAATTTTGTTCCATATGAGATAAGGGGAATAAAATACATCAGCAATGTTGGATATGCACTTTTGGGATTACTGCATCTACAGCACATTACACAAGCTAAAAATACAAACATGAGAAGCAAAGCTGCTAATGGTTACACCAGTATGGACACGAGTTCTGCAAGGACAACATTTGATTTGCTTTGACGGAATAAAATGTGATGTCAAAACAAAGAAGCCGAATGGAGAGGAAAGACAGCCGTAAGGAGCACTTAAGGGAAGATACAGAAGACAGAAGGTGACTGTCAAGAGGTGACCCACCCTCAGGCAACTGCCGCCAGATGATGACAAAGACGATGTAGAAAATGCACTTTAAGTTGTGCAGTGCTTGTCTGAAGTCCCCAAACACTTTAAATTGACAACCTTGGCAAGACAGAAGAAAACTGACTTTTCAATGTGAAGATGTAGCAGCAATCACCATAAACAAATTCAAAATATATACTGCATTTATGTATACTATGGCACTTGTCCACCCTGTTCCTATTCATGCAGGATTAGCACACACTTTTGTTATGGGCATTATCAAACATGAAACCTGAACTGTATGAATGTTTAAAGCTTCTGAGAACATGTCTGTGTAAATGTATGTTAGGGTGACAAAAGTCCCATTTTATAGTAATTACTCTGCTTTTAAAAAAAATTACAACTGCGACAATAACTGCACAATTATGCATTTTTTTAATGATCTGAATTCCAGTGTGACTCACACTCTTGTGACTCTGTGATGTTTAATGCTGATGACATCTGAACATGCTCTCAGTAATACTGCAGGTTGTTGCTTCTACTCATAGCAATAATTTCGAATTTAAAGACCATATGTATGAACAGCAAAGTGTGGCAACAAATCCATTTCATGAACTGTGCCCTCATGATCAGTTTGGGTGTTCCAAATTTTTCATCAACCTCACATGTCTCAACTAAAATAACTGAACTGTGACATGAAAAATGAAAACAGTATATGTGATTGCTTGACCCAGTCATCATGGGTTTATATTTGGGCTTCTCTTTCCTTGCTTTCAAAAGCTCAATCATGGTCAATATATGAGATCAATGTTTCTACTACTTATGCTGCTTTATGCTTCCTCATTACGTCTATTAACTGTAGTAACGAAATATCTGGCTTATTAGTGTTCAACTTCTGTCTCCTTCTCTCTACTGCAGAAAAAACTGTCCAACTTCTGTAAGTTAACATTGATTTCCCTGGATGCCAGAGACAGAAAATATTTCACACTGGGAGGAGCTCTTTGCAAATGTTCCCCACATATCACATCCTCTTTACATGTGATTAGGCCTGCCACTTGATGCACAGTTGTGTAACTATTTCCACATGATGCATCTATTCATAAATAATTTATACCAGTTCTCAGTAATGCTTGTAACTTCTTATTGAAAGGTACTATTCAGTAAACTGTCTCTAGTCATTTGTACTAGTGCAACTGCTGACAATCAGGACTAACCTTAGGTATTTGTGTGAAGTCCCAGGACAAATAAAGAATGTTGGTTTGATACCCAACAACTGCAAGAGAATTTTCTCCTCTCCAAAGCATCCATATTGGCTCTGGGGACCGCCCAGCCTATTATTCAATAGGTACCAGGGGCTCTTCCCCCTGGCATAACACAGACTGGACACGAAGCTGACTATTCGACTGCCAAGTTTAAGAATGACAGCAGCTGTACCCCCATTCCCCTATCCGCCACAGTGACATGGACACGGACAACTTCACCTCTACCAGCCGGTACAGGGCACCTTACATTCGCATGTTTAATAACACACAGCAATCAGTACTGCTCCAACACTGTAATTATTTTCCATAACTTCTTGCCACAAACACTTCTGAAATATCTTGGTAATGAACACAGGCCACTTACTGCTGACACTTTGGAATGGAGGTGCCAGCTTTCGTGGTGTATATTTGTCTTTCGTTCATTATTTTTAATGTGGAAAGACTCTGAACAGAGCCGTTTAGACACGAAACATCCACAAAATGCTATACACTGGGTGGCTGCATTTTGAAACTCAGACATCTTGTGAACTTAGAAACTGAACTATACTACCTTTGTAACATGATCTGCTGCCCTCACATTTATACCACAACAAAAAGACACTCACCATCCATCTCTGTGCAAATAAGTGTGCCAACGGCCATCAGCATTTTCATCACATTTCCTTAAACTATTCACGAATTTAAAATATTCCTTGCCATGATGATGAATCAAATTTCACTACACCCTATGGCCAGCCCTGTTGTCAGTCAGTGCCATAAAATCTGAGTTCATTCCATTAACTGCCTATCATGCTGCCTGGCTAAAGCAGGCTTCAGTCCCACAGCTTGTTAATAGTTTCCACATGGCACCTTAAGAAATGCTTGCATCAAGAATCGTGTCATTAATTTCAGATAGAAAAATACATTTAGCAGTTATTCAAAATGAAAAAAGTTCATTACAGATCAGAGGACAGACACAAGTAATGAGCCAAGATAAGCATTACTGATCTTCACATCATGGCATAAAAAGCATGACAGGAATGTCACACTTCATGGTTTTATGTATACAGATGACCCAGGCTTCTCTTTCTCCCCCCATTGCATGTACGTAAGTTTCACTTATCTGTTTGCTAAACTTCAGTTTGTGGTACCCCTGCCTCATCTACTCTCGTCTTCGGCTTTTTAACAGCTGGAATTGGTGTCGGTTGCTTCCGTTTTTCACCTGCAGGGGAACTGGTGGTCAAATTTGATGCATCCTTAAGTGAGGCAGAACTACCTGTTATCTGGAGAGATGGTGTACTGGCAGTTTTGCGAGGATCAAAACTGTTTTGGGGTTTACGGGGTTTCACCTGGCTTAATTTTGATGAGGGAGGTGGTATGTCACGATACTCGAGTGTTACTGAGTGATTGTCAATTCCTTCTCCAGGCTCTCCAATGTCGTCTCGCAGAACAATGATGTCTCCATTGTAATACCGATCAGATTGTCTGAAAAGAAAATTGAAGCAGTAACATGATCAAGAGGGAAGGTGTGTTCATGTTGTGATGGGTACACCTTTGTGAGTTTTGTGGTTATTACATTAGTGTAACTGAGGATTCAGGTCTCCTGGTATGTGATATTGCACTGTTGGGCAAGTGGCTCCCAATATTTTGTAGGAACACACTGCCTTGATTCTCAAGGATCAGAAGGACAACTCTATTTACATTAAGAAACACTTGTGGGAACATCCCCACAAATGCAAAACGGCCCTTTCCACGCAGTACAGCGGTAATCGGTCTCCCCACCGCTGCAACAAGCTCTTCCTGCCAGCCAATTGCAGACGGGCAGCCCAGCAACAGCCAGGTATAAAAGGTGACATTTCCAGCCAACAATCATGCATTCCAGTATTCAGGATCCAGCATTCAGTATCAAGACTCAACGTGCTACGAGCCTCCACGATCGGCTCCTGAGCATCATCTGCCACTCGGCCCGTTAGCAGCATCTACAGCTCGCATCCTGCGGAACGTGCCGCAGTATCTACCAGCACCACAGAGCTGTCCCAGGCTCTCCACCGCGCAGCCTGCTCCGCGCAACCGGCTGATACTGTACACAACTCGGCTCTCACTGCGCTAATTCAGTGGAGTCCGTTTCTTCACGAGAGTAACATCTGTGGGACCTCACTAACGCGGCCCTTCGCTGCCACAGTATCAAAGGAGAAACACTTATAAATACATCCGACACGGACAAACTGTATATAGCTATCATACTGTACATAGCAACGAGAATAAAGATGGACGTTAATGTGTTTACTGTTGTTGTGACTTCACAGTAGCAGCATACAGTAACCCATACACTTAAACATGCCTGTTTACCAAAACTTCTTTTTTAAAGTAAAGAATTCCATTGTAAATTCCGTACACTATGCGATGGAGTGTACCATTCGCAGTCTTGTTATCAGATAGCACTAAGTATGAACCGTTCCTCCAATTACCCCTTCTGACCAAAACAGGACCATTTTAAAAAACTGTTGTTTGAAAAAGCCAAGGTGATGAACAGTGTCCAAGTAACACACCAAGGTCATAAATATTTCAAACTTGACTTATGAAACATACAAGTACATCAGGAAGGAAGCCTAATGCTTTTTACAAAATAAGAATACCCAGGCCCCAGAGAGAAGGGGATTTGGGATCATCATAATATTTCAAATTCATCCCTGAAGATGGCATAGATGGTGCTGGAATGTGTAGTGACTGCAAACTTTACACATAATTATAGTGAATTTTAAATTTTGCTGTATTTGATGGCTTTTAGTAATGATGTATAGAGCAAATCATGTTTATGTCCTCACAACTTACACTATAAAGACAACTATCTGCAAAATCACAGTTCTGTCAGCACTCAATTATCAATTCATTTTCTGATGTGGGCTCTCCTTTAACCAGTGAGAAGATATAGGTCAAGGGCCGACATTCTCTTCTCTACAGAGTCTGTGTGAGAGAATTTAGCTAGTTATCTGCAAGTTTTATTGTATGCACATAGTACTGGCCTCCATAACAAGTAAGGTAGCGCAAGAGTATTGTCATTTTTTTGCACATGACTTTCGCAGAGGATGTGGTAATATGATGACACCAAAGGAAACAGACACAGTTTTAGTTTTCTGATGTAAAGGTAAAGGTAAAGGTAAAGCAGTCCCATCACAGGCCCTCAGGGTTCCAGGAGGTCGAGGCTCCCACATTTCTAGACAATCGGCACGTGGAGGTGGTAGGTTGTCAGCCATATGCACCAGCCGCGTTTACCGCCCAGGAAATATTCCTGGTACTCATTTCTGTTAGAGGCTGAGTCGACCCCAGGGCCATAATGGGACCAACAGGATTATGCCAATGAAAAAATCCAATGACACCATCGGGAATCGAACCCGCGACCTGCTGGTTTGTAGCGCAGTGCCTCAACCAACTGCACCACCGCGGCCCCCAGTTTTCTGATGTAGATCATGAAACTTTTTGCTGGAACTGTAAAATGAAGGAATCGTATAAAACATAACTTTAAAAACATATTTCATTTGACACATATCACACATTTACAGCAACATGTGTGGCTGTGCCAGTCACTTCCTGTACTACAGTATCCATTCTGCTGCACAGTGAATTTTGGACTCTGAAGGTTTATTTTTACTCACTTCTGGTTGACATGACTCTGTATCAGTTACTGTGGTTATACATTAAGTCTCAAAGACCTGGAGGACCAGTTAATGATGAAAATCCTCAGTCACGATAACCTATGACCTCTCAAATATGGTGGAGGAGTGCCAACCGCTTAATCACAGTACCAGGCACCATACTGAACAGTCACAGGCTCCTGAGATGTGACAATTACCATATTTCCTACCCCATAAGACACTACATGCATCCTACAGTTATCAAGGTATTCCTGCAGATTTAACAGCCTACAATTCTTTCTCGTGTTAAAGATGCAGGATGTTGTTTTGGGGACTTTTTCAGAAAAAAAAATGCATCTTATGAGGTGTGAAATATGGTACTTCAGACAGCATGCATTACAATAAAATGAATCAGTAGCACATTCAAGACCACCTCTGAATTTCTTAAACACAACCAAAGCAGCAATAACAACAGCAGTTAGTTTGCAATGAATGTTACACCATGGCTTAGCAAGCAGAGGTGATAAAAAGGATAAGGAATAATCATTTGTCACTCATGTCATCAAATCCAAATCCAAGTTTATATTTCTACACATTCATGGTAGTTTCACTTTTTATTGAATGTAGGTGTACCTATTAACAACTTCATCAGACTTGCGCTGTTTTTTCAGGGTATGCTGACAGGTCTTCACACTTACAAGAGCCAGAAACGTCTGCAAAACTGCCAGAAATGTAACTCACAACTGGTACGTTTCAGAAAATGTTACGAACTGTGTTACCTACATCACGTCATGTCACTAGAATGCAGGACAAAATACAAATCAAAACTGTATTCTAGAGGCAATCAGAAGCAGATTCAATTCTAAATCTTTTGCTTTCCATTTTCTGTCTGAAATGTAAAGATTAACGCAGAATTTTACTTATTTTTTTATACAGATGTGAAACTTAATCTCACCTCTGGGGAAGAACACAGACCGAAGGCGTTTGAGAACACAGCACTGAGAAGACCATGCATACTCAAAAGAAGTGACAGGTGAATGGAGAAAACTGTATGATGAAGAGCTTCATAATTTGTATTTAGTCGTCCCAAATATTATGACAGTGATCGAATCAGGGATGATGAGATGGATGGAACACACAGCATGCAAGGAAGAGACAAAAAATGTATAAAAAATTCGGTCAGGGCAAATGTGGTAGGAAGGAATATCTTGGGGGGGATATCAAAATGGAGGCTCAGGAAATGTAGCATGAAAACAGATATAAGACTGCACTGATCTGGATATTCTGGATAGGAACCAATAGTGTGGCTTGTCAACACGGTTATGGACATTTAGGTTCCCCAGAAGATAGGAAATTTGTTGAGCGGACGTTAGCTTTTCAAGAAGGTCTGTCACCTGTAGAATTACTCACATAAAGCAAACTGTCCATATAACAACAGAACTGAAACATGGATAAGGATGATGAGATGTAAGAAGATTATACACAGCAGAGATGGTTTCTGTGGGGGGGGGGGGGGGGCTCCAAAAGTAGAAACACTGGAAGAAAAGATGGTGAAATTAAGAATACAAGGGAGAGACATGTATTATGAATAGACAAAAAAAGTCCTCTGACATGATACGAAAACATGTCAAATACACAAAACTTTGTGCAGACCAAGGAATCCATAGAGTCCCAGTGAATTAAAATATACGAAATGGAGTGTACACAGTTACAAGAATGCCTATAAGGGGCAGAGATAAACAGAAAAGACTTTGTCATAAGGTGGCCCAACTGGAAACACCTCATTCGAACTGCACAGCTGCTAGCATAGGATTTAGAGACACTGAGTACCATGTGACATATTCCTCTCCTTCCACCTCACAGCAGCATGCATCATACATCATGCGTCATGCAGTGTGACATTCCTGCAGCATCTGATGAGTGATGGAGATGCAGCACATCCCTGCTGTTACAGTATCAACACAGTACTCACCTGTCCCATTACAGAATACCATGAATTCTGCCGACATGCACACATGTAGTGAATAATTAAAAGTGGCAAAGTGGCATGATATAATGCATATGCATAAGGCACATGCAATTAATAACATGATGTCACATACCTCTGTCACGAGCAGATGTAACCACATTTTATAAGTAATCCACCAGATTACTGTATAGCACTGTAAAAGTAATTACATTCAAAATGTAACTTTATGCACTCTCTGCCCTTACTGCTTATGTGTGCTGTGCACAAAACACATGAAACAAAGCCTAACTGAACATTAACAGACTCAGTGTAGCAGCTTAAATTGGGTTCCTAAGTGAAAATGAAAACTCACCCTACAAGGAACCAATCAGACAGATCTGTTAGCAGATTTTATCATGATACCTTATTCATGCAAATATAAGATGAAAATTTGAAGCTGGGAAGGTCTAGTCAGTATAGTGACTAGGCCACAGGCTAGACAATCCTGGGTTCGAATCCTGGCATGGGCAAGAGATTTTCTGTTCTCCAGAATGTCCAAACTATCTCAGGAGCCCACCAACCCCCTATTCGAAGGGTTAGTCGGGCTATTTCCCTGGGGGTAGAGCAGCCAAGGCACAAGGCTAACCACTCACCTCCAGCCAGTACCGAGATTAACAATGAGTACCGCTATACATCGACTCCCCTTATATGCTTTCATGGCATGTACAGGGTCAGCATGAACACAAGTTTTTTTTTTCTAATTCATCATTTGAACGTTTGGGATTACCTTATAATTGCACAAGAAGTTATGCATGTTTTGTATACATATTTTCCTAAAAATGGAAGATAGTGAATGGTGGCTGTCATATTGTATGCAGGACGCACAGATGTTCATGTAATTATGGTGCATGAAACAGCAGAAGACTGTATAATTAATCTGGGGGGATCTGAATACAGCTGGAGTTCAATCAGTCAAATAACACTAATTTGTGAAAATGATGTTAATGGACAAATGCTTGCATAATTTTAGACTTCTGCTACAATTCTGTGTACAGCACTGCTTTTCAGTGTTAGAAAATACCAACACAGCATCTGGGCATATGTATATACACAGTCAAACCTGGTTATAACGACATCCGTTTATACGACACCTCGTCTATAGCCTAAGATATTCTGTGGTACCAATTAATTCCTGTCTGCTAACCATAACATTATTCTTGTCAATTATAACTTGTTTTAAACGAAACAAAATATTCAGTCCCTTTCATGACATTATATCTGAGTTAGAATGTGTGCGTGTGCGTGCGTGCGTGCAGGGTGGGGGAGTCCCTAAAGTGAATTTTGATGGGTGTGCTTGTTGTTCACCTGTACACAGTGCATCTCCATTTACTCATCAGAGCCGCTGTGCCATTAACACTGTATAATGTACTGCTGCTGAGGCTGGTTGATTTACCTTGGCTTACCTCTTTGCGTTCCTCCACAAGATGCAGCAGACAACTGCCAGCACAATCAGCAGCAAGCACGCAGTTGTCACGCTCCAGAACGCGATCTGCAGTGGCTCTTTCGGCTCCCACCAATACTACGCGCACAAAAATCACATGCAGTGGAAATGGAGGCATGGTAACAAGTATCAAATTACACCAATCACTTGTTTTATGTGCTAGCTGCACTGCCAAAAAGGTGGGCATAAATGAAAAAGGCTTCAACCAAAAATGATAACCCTGCACAAAATAACTGAATGTATAGGGGTTAGCATAAGAGAATGCAGCCAGCCAAAGGGCATTAAGGCAAAAGCACGTAAAGCAAGGGCTACATGTATAAGATGTCACAGCTGTAACTTGAACAATGTAAAACTCCCCTCTGCACACAGACATCAACTCTCCCAGCCACAGTGATGTTCAGCCTTGAAAATAACCTCCTATCACCATTAAATTTTATTATATTTGGCTCCTGTTCAACTTAATATTTTTTTCATTTCTCATAACACTTAAAACATGTTAACTGTTTATACAGCCATAAACCATCCACATATATCTAGAAAGAAGAGACATCGTAGCTTTAAAATCTGGCATGGTATAAAAATAGTTCCCTGCATTCCCAGTGCCTAGTGTGATAGCCACAGAACACAAAAATGCATTGTGATCTTAAAACACGTTAACAGCTGTACTGTAATTTTGTCTATGACAGCCACAAGTACCTGTTGCACTTTTAAGCAGGGCTGTGGAGTCAGTACACAAAAGCTCCGACTCCAACTCCTTGATGTTTAAAACTTCTGACTCCGACTCCTTGATTTTTAAAACTCCGACTCCTTCATAAAAGCTCAATATGTATTAATAGTGTTAAACCTATAAGACATTTCATCATCCCCACGTGAATCACTGGGCTACTTTTTTGACTTATAACCTATATTTAAGTATAAGTCTAATGGTTACTGTAGCTGTCAGGGCTCTGGAGTTGGAGTATCTAGTTAAGATTTTAGACTGAGGTCGGAGTCGGTACATTTTTACCAACTCCAACTCCACCTAAAAATTCCTTCTGACTCCACCTAAAATTCCTTACAACTCCGACTCCACAGCCCTGCTTTTAAGGACCTCTCCTATTCTGGCATTTTAAGGACAGTTATTTCATAAGTACAGAATATATCTGTATCATTCTTTTGCATATTTTAGGTATGCTTCCTGCAATACTTTTGTCTTAGTCACTTGTGTGTGTGTGTGTGTGTGTGTGTGTGTGTGCGTGTGCGTGCGTGCGTGCGTGCAGCAATATGAACTCTGTGCTGGTACAAGCTCTACTCTAACTCCTGTCTCTCTTGTTCTATGTCACACTTGCACAACCCGTGACATGGGTTTGACATCTGACATACATCAGTTATGTTACAGGGTAAACTATTTTTTTATCATCAGCTTTTCTTTTGAATTTTCTGCTTCCGGTAGTCACAACACTGCACAGTGTGCAGCTGAACAATTCTCTTGAGAAAGTTCCACAACAAAGATCAGTGTCCAAGTAATGTCGCTCATTACTTTGCGGAGCGTGATATAACGTCGATCTACCAGACGCCAAAGCAGACAAACATCACAAATCTCATCCTGGTGCATAAAATTATGCTGGTGTTACTGCTCATACTAAGTGGTTGCTAAAGGGTGGCTTGGTAGTGCTCATGTTGAAGAAGAGTTTGCTGACAATCTGCAATCTGATGCATACAGCTGTCGGCACATTGACATGGGAGAAGAAGAGGCACAACCTGGTGGGGATTAGAATTACAGCACTGGCACAGTTGGCAGAGGCACTGCGGTACAAGCCGGAAGGTCACAGGTTTGATTCCCAATGCTGTCACTGGAATTTTTCATTGACTTAATCCTTTTGGCCGCACTATGGCCCTGGGGTCGACTCAGCCTCTAACAGAAATGAGTACCAGCAATATTTCCTTGGATATAAAGGTGGCTGATGTGTAGGGCTGACCTGACCACCTTCGTGTGCCGTTGTCTTCAAATCTGAGCCGCAACCTCATATAATCCTCAGGGCCTGCCCAGGCCTGTATAAGGATTGCTTTACTTTTGCTTTATCTCCACAAAAAAGGCAAAGAAACACCTATGCACACACTGCACCTCATAGGGGTGTCAAAAAAATTATGCCGTACAATGGCAGCGCTCGTCTCTGTGAGCTGCTGTTATATTTCACAAGGTGTTACACGAAGAAAACAACTAAACTGCAATGGGGTGACATGTGAGGCAGAACCAGAGGGGACTATGACCAGAATGGTATGAAAGGCCAAAAGAAACATATACGTACTGACTAGCATGCACCACTTACAAGCAGAAGGAAATTTCATGGATGAACATGGCAATGCCATAAAGCCAATGAAGCTAACATGCACAAGTGGCACACTCACAAGGGAAATCAAATGGCAAATAGCTACTCAATGTATCAACCTACTTTCAAATTCACAAAGCAAGTTGCTTTTTCCTTTTTTTAACCTGTCCGTTCTACACATGTAGTTGGATCCTCCTGTCACCTTGTGGGTCCACATATTTTCATTGAGATTTCTGGCTACATTTGTGGTCAGAAATCTTAAATGAAGCAGAAAAAGTTGCGGGCCTTGATCCTCTTTCAAAAGGAAGACCAAGGTCAGCAGCAACAAAATTAGAATGAGTACTGGCTAGAAAACGCACCAGGTTGATGTGTCATGCCATTCTGCTTATGGAGTGAGTTTGCACACAATGTGTGTGTGTGTGTGTGTGTGTGTGTGTGTGTGTGTGCACGTGCGTGCGTGCGTCCTCTCTCAAAGTTACTGAACTAAGCTTACACTGTGAACACTTCCAGGGCAGAAGAAACATGAATACGCATTTTGCAAATTGTAAAACAAACATTATGTAAAGTGTGCCTTATCTTTCTTCTTTTGATATATCACAAGTTTAATTTTAGGTTTTTTTTTGCACAGCACACTACTACTGTAAAGTAAGGCCACCAGTGTGGCATTCTTCATTCTGTTTGATGTTATACATTTCTGGCTTAACATTATCTTTCAAAAATAAGAAAACTGCCATGTCATGGCTCTGGTAGTTAGTCAATGGCCTCTTATTGTTGAGGACTGGGTTCATTCTCCGGCTGGTCCATGTGGGATTTGTAATGAACAATCTTTCACTGGGGCAGATTTTCTCTGAGTTCTTCAGTTTTCTCCTGTTGGTATCACTCTACCGATGCTTCATACTCATTCATTAATCAATCATTGATGCTACTTAATATTAGCAACTGACAGCATCATTAAACAACAACAACAACAGCAGCAGCAGCAGCAACAGCAGCAGCAGCAGCAGCAGCAGCAACAGCAACAGCAACAACAACAACAACAACAACAACAACAACAACAACAACCAGAACAGATACAAAATTTGCTGATGCTGCCTAAGGTAAATTCTTCTTCACTGGCATATGGCCCTTACAGTTTAGCCAGTGCCTTCTCCAGAATGATAGCCCATATGGATCTGTCTTCTGCTTTCTTCCTCCATATCTTAACTCCCACGAATTTCAGATCACATTCAGTACAGTCTAGCTACCTTCATTTTGGTCTTCCTACTTTTCTTGCCTCAGATAAATAGGCAAATGTATTTTTGAAGTCCTGATAGTAACTAACCTCAGTAACTGGTGGGTAGGTCGGCACCAGGTGTCCAATCACTGTAGGAAGATACGTACTCCAGAATGCACTTTCTGTCTGCCTGTAGTTGAGCAGCACACTTGAATTGAATGTTGTATTGATGTTGAGGTACTTGAGTTGCCCTGCTACAGCCAATTCAAAGTGCAATCCCAGGATCTGAGTGTGCGTTGGGTTCCTACAGGCAGTTACAAGTTACAATTAAGTATACAGTAAATCCTGCGCCAGTTGCAGTAACACAAAGTACACTGAACAACTACTTTAAATGAAGTTTACTATCCCTGGATGGGACATTTCAAGGCAGGCTAAGGGCTTTCTTACAAGACCGTCTGCTAAAAGATATGAAGAATTACTTAACTTGAGCAGAAACCAGGTAATAATAATGATGAGACTGTCACTTAAAAGGACATCTACACAAACTGAGGCCAGTAGACAGTGCCGGGTGTGACAGATGCAAACAGGCACCTGAAACAGCCTCACATGTTGTTTGTCACTGTAAGGCCCTGGCAGCAATAAGATTTAGGCACATGGGTCAACACATCTTGAAGCCACGTGACCTTGCCCACAAGTCTGTCAGCAAGATACTGCACTGCATTCAGAGGGCATGGCTGCTGCATACTTAAGGCAAGGATCACACAAAAGATCGGAAATGGGTGAGGTGCAAGGGTTACTGCAGTGCCCGCTACAGTGTACTCCTATTCTATTCTGTTAGGACATTTCACGTTCATGTTTACTTTCCTAACAGGAAGCCCTGAGAAGAATTCATGATGCCTGATTTCCATCGTGTGCTGCAATCTGTATCATTAGAGCAGCAGCTATCCAAAATGAATCATCAGAAAATGATTATCCTTCTGTATGATTATTCTCCACTAGTACAGAGTTGCATTACAGTAAATTTGTCTGACACAACCTTGAAGTTCTGCACTGTTTGAATTTGTACGCATGTTCATGAAACAGCTGCAAAATACAACTACCAACCCTGTCATCTCTGTCAAACCGCCTGCCTGCCTGCCTCTCTGTCTGTGTCTGTCTGTCTCTGTCTGTCTGCATAGTACAGTGCAACTCCCACTGGATGGATTTTTATGAAATTTACTATTTGGCATTCTTTTACTGAAATCCGGTCACACATTCTGACTTTGGATAAAACTAGATAAAAATAGCAGACTTACAAACATGTATTATAATAACTTTTCATGTCTGTTCTTTATAACCACGACAGACTGTGTTCTCTGTGAGGCACACGTGAAGGGTGAAGAAAATGTTGACGATCTGCACATTAATTTGCAAATCGTGCCTTTTATGAGATAAGTAAAGGAAATACAATATATTAAGTACAAGCAACTGTAAATCTGTTTCTAAACTACAGAGAACCCTTATAATGTGTGCTGTGTAAAACACAGAAAGGCACATTTCATATACTCACACTGTCCGCATTTTTTTTGAAAGCAGACATAAATTTAAAATCTAGGGACAGTAACAGAGAAAATGTGTCACTGAATGTTATATTCTGTACATGTCTCCTACCTTGTTGTCATTGCTACCAATGCTTCCAGTTTCATGAAAATACACTGTCGTACTAAACATTATGTGGCACTACTGTCAGTTTGTAAAACTGCAGTGTTAGTAGCATGGTATGTTCATAAAGGTAAAGTTGTTCCTGTGCACACCATGAAGGCATACAGGATGCATGCAAGTATAACTCGACTCACTTTACAAAAATCCACCAACACACACAGATGATGACAACACAAATGTGATTTTCCTCATACAATAAGAACAGTACACTTTAAACCACAGATTAACATACATATAATTTTAATTACTACTTTTTACAGGTGTGAAACTTGGTCTCTCATTCAAAGACAGGAACAAAGATGGAGGGCTATACCCTAGTTATTACCTACTGCTGGTAAGTTAAAAATACCAGTGACAAGTGATGTGGAAAACATAACATGCATTATGAAGGTGGAGCAGGGATGGAGAAGCATATAATATTTTGGATGTGATAAGATCACTTGAAAGACCTAAATGTATATGACAGGATAATATTAAAAGCAACAGTAGAGAAAAGATGGTGAAAATATACTAGTAAAACAGACTGAACTGGGTAATGATGGATGTTTGGACACTATCAACAGCTCATTACTTGAGCAGCTGAATAAATGGCATTAGTTACAGTATGCATTTTTGTATGTTTGAAATATTTTACTGTCACAGCCCACATCACTTCAATTCAGTAACACACAGGAATTTAAGAAAGGCCCTATCAGTAAATTAAAAAAAAACTGCAAGTAAAGGTTATCACTGCATTTCTGACTCTTAACTACAACGTTTCATTCATTCTGTAGAAAAGGAAATATATGTTACTGACATCTAACTTCTCAGCACTTCAAGAGGCAATAAGGCATACGGAGACACTATTTATTTTGCAAGTTATTTTTTACAAGTTATTTGACTGAACATGAAATAATATAAAATTACTAGTATCACACAAAATCAATGGGGAAAATCCAGCATACCGTCTGTCTGAACAGGGTCAGATGAGGGCTACAGCTGACATTCATGGAGATGTGCTGGCGTCCCATAATGTGATTGTAATTAAAAAACCAGTTATCTGGTTTAAGGTTTATTATGAACATGGACCAAAGACTGGATAAGGTTTCAGAAGCAATTACATACCCATATTTGGCAAAATCAGTGTAGGCTTTCATAAAGAAGTGGCTCATGTTCCGGTCATTGTCAGTCCACATATAGCGGTCCAGTTTAGGCCTTGCTGGGAAGAATTCTGTACACACACAGGAATAAAGTTTTTAAAACGCACTATAAATGTACAATTATCCCTGTGCTTATGACAATGAACGGATGTGGACATGAATCTCCATGCATTCTTAACCTGGACATTAGATGGAGGTTAGAGGTGAGGTTCATGGACTGCTTATACACCTGGTGAAGAAGTTCTTACAGGTTATTACCTGCACAGAGGTGGTCTGGTTGGCTTCACACCCATTTTGGGCACATGCTTTTCTCAAAGAAAGTGTTTCTACAGCCTTGTGCCAAAAATCAACTTAAAATATTACAACATTATTCATTTTTCGTGATATAGGCCTATGTGAATTGTTACTGATGGTAAATATGCCTGTAATTTCTCTTTCAAATGCAGATCCTCTTCCAAGGTTTCTGAAGACATGACCATGGCTGCAAAGGTTCCACTGGCATACGCAAATGTGTCCTTTGCTACTGTGCTTATCTCACTGCCCAACGATTACCAACTGCACTTACAAATCCACTGATACATACTACAGGTCCCACAAGGTATCATTTTGTTAAGGATTCATCATTGTGAACAAGCTGTGAAATGGCATACAGCGTCAACAGTTCTGGTGCATCTGCATTGTTACTGCCTCTGTATTTTCATTTCAGCAGTAAACATAACCAAAGCTGCAGCTACTGAATTCTGTGCTTGTGTATGTATTGAACAGTGTATCTCCCTCCATCATTTGCCTAGTGGGATTCTTTACCAATGTGTCAGGATCAGGGGAACATCCTTCTACATACAGCTAAATCTATTCCTCAGTACCCCAAGCACGGAGATTAACCTTTTAAAGCCCAGCGGTAACTTTACGTACCGCCAGGTTTAACATTAAAAAATTCTAGGTGGTGCCCACATTGCGTTTATTTGTACGGATCTCAGAACCAACAGCAACTTTTGCCTTATAAAACATTAACTGATTGGTTTTTATAACCGAAGTGGAGAGTGTTTACAGCGCGGTATGCACTGAGTCCTTACATAAAACAGATACACTTCGTCTTTAAAGGGTTAACTCAATCTAAGAGACCTTACACAGCAGTTCTCCAATTTTTTGGTGATGATGGAAGCACAGCCGGCTTCTAAATGTTCACAACACTCAACCAACAAAACGCACATGTCCTTCCTTAGATATTCTGCCTGTATGTCAACTGCAGTAGATGCCTCGGCAACAGTCACACCATCTTGGAACATGAGTGTCTTGGACATATGTCAACTGGCCCCTTCCCGTCAAGCACGCCGACAACTACAGACACTGATTGGCTTGTGGTGTGCTCATGACATACAAGAACTTCCCCATCTTTCAACTGTTTCATAGTTGGTAGTATCACAGCTACACGCATAATAGAAATTCTATCATTCTAAATTAACACTTACCAATATCCATGAATGGAGCACCAGCCAGAAGATAGTGCTCTATGTCATGTGGAACTTTCCTCCACAGAGGCAGCTTAAATGCCTCAATTGTTGTGTTCAGGACATACAAATAAACAGGAACATTCTGTTCAACCAGCAACTTTGTCATTTTGTCAACAGGAGCTCGGTACAGAAAATCTGACAGCATCTGGGAACAGATATCAGCAGAGTATTTAAATATTCTGATACAATATTCCAGCTGTGTTTGGAAGAAATTACAAATGTAGATGCACGCATTCTTTGTGTTTCTCTGTGCCTCACTGTCTTGATGTTCATTTACAAGCAATACACATGCACTGCTGCAATGCTGATCACAACTAGAGACACCACACTTCTCAACCAGATACTGCTTTTACTTGTATTCTCTTAACCTTTATCATCCTACATTACCATATGCTGGTCTCTGTGTGTCTGCTTGGCAGTGTGGTGTTGGAAACTCAGCAAAGTGAACGTTTTTTGTTACACATTTTGTTACACACACACATTAATTCATCATGCTGACAAATGCTTCAAATAAGAGTTGTGTATCTCTGAGATCAGTATTTTATAAGTGACATGACACAGAACTATGTGGATAGTCTGTGTGTTTTCCCATTTCCTACCACTGGCGCTGCAACTGTGCATCGCTGTTTTGAAATCGACGGGAACAATATGTTTCCCCAAATTATGTTTATGGCTCTAGCTGGCATTTTCCCAGAATAATGGTGTTTCTCTGAAGGGTCTTCCCCTAACCTAGCAACAGCACCAGTCTGGGTTTTCCTCATATCCTAGCAATGGTGCTAGTTTGTGTTATTCATTAGTAGTCTTATTTTGTGAATGAGCAGGGATGTTAGTTCTAGTTCTCAACCAAACAATGCTTGATGCTCTAGTTTCATTTTGTGGGCACCCTATGCCCAATTTTCAAAACAGAAATACTGGTAATTTTTCAGGGACTGTCTCTCGAACATACGCTCCCATTTCCAACCTGCCAATATCATCATTAGTTTCCAAGATACAGAGTGTGACAGAAGTACAAACACTGTGTCTGGGCAATGGGTTTCCCCCAAATTATAGCAATGGTCCTAGTTTCCCTCCCCAAGTGAAGGACTCCTGCGACACAGACAGAACTGTGTGAGTCTTCCCTGTATCCTAGCAGTCACTTCTTTGGGGTTTCCCTAAGCGATCGGGGTGCATCCAAGGGACAAGGAAGGGGGAGGATCTGCCAGGCTAGCCCCCACCCCAAATCAAAATTTAAAACACAGATTTTGGTAGATATGCTTATGTTAAACATATTACGTGATTAACCCTTCAGCCAAAATCAGCCACCGAAATCAGCTGGTGACTAGTACGTTAGAATTTGTACAAAATTAAATAAAAATCTTAGGATGTCTAAGATGGGGGGGGGGGGGGGGGGGGGGGAAAAAATACTAGGCACCTCCTTTTCAAGAAAGATGATTTGTACTTCTGGCACACTCTCGAAATAGGAAAAA
>BLKM01000758.1:646864-772563 GCA_013340265.1 Coptotermes formosanus | reverse complement strand
GGGGGGGGGGTCAAGAAGATTAGACCCTGTGATTTCAATTACGTGAGAGAGTCATGGAATATGTAGTTATATTGGCGTATATAAATGCAGTTACTAACACTATTATGTTACAGTTATAATTATGACATGATTTTATAACATAAGTCTTTAAATCATAAATCATATACTGCTTCAGAGCCCGCATCCCTTAGTGAAAAATTCTGGGTGTGCACCTCCGAAGAAGTGCGGCCTGTTGTATTATTCAGTCTCATCCAGTAACAAAATGACATATAAAATCAATTCCTGGTAGCAATCAGCAGTCAGTTTCTTTGAAGAAACAAGGATCAACCGCCCAGAGATGCGAAACTGCGCATCACATGCCCAACTTCACACTGTGCAATGGCACTTCACGGACATGTGGATTTACACTGCCCCCACACATTGATGTCCTTACCATTAACACAGCCACCCAAGCAGAATCAGTGAAAAGCAATGGCGGAACATGCTTCTTGTCACCCACATTGCCTGTTTAATGAGCGCAATCAACATGATGAGGGCACACTGTTGCCTTACTCAGAATGCATGACTCAGGAAATGGCTAAATGATCACTGGCATTCCACGTGTGAGACTCCGATATGAAATAATGTCCAAAAGTAATACTCATTCCACTTCTGAGACTCACATTCATGGTTCAAATGTCCTGACATGATTGGCAAACCAAGCCAGCATCTAAAGATCATGAACACGACAGTCTACTGACCAATACGAGTGCAGCCATAAACACAGAGACATGTACATATTTCATGTTCTTCACAAGGAAAACTTTAAACAGGCTGTCTGTATATATAGATATTATGTACCAACTTTCTGTATGCAAAGCCACTTTTAAGAAAACAAACACAGTTTCCACGTAAAGTGCAGGTTAGACTGGACCACTATAAGCCAAAACTAAATTTGTATGAGAACATCTGGTGTAGGCCCCCAGCATCACTATTCACTGAAATCTGTTCAGTAGGCTTAAATGACAAAAGTGCTAAGGGGCAGATACCAGTTCCCAATTATGTATTCATTTCATATGTTTCACCTAAAAACAAAATTAGGATTTTATCATAACATGTTCTGTCCAGTGTGAGACAGATGTCATTTTTTGACAAGATTGGCAATACGGATGGTTTTTATTTCAAATCCACATTGTTCATGTACTGCCACAATGACATACTGACACATTTTACCTGTTCATAACGTTACTCACATGTATATATTGTTCTCGAATATAGTACGTGTTGTTTGGATCTGGCCAGTATGTGTACATGTAACGGATGGCGTGGTAGATGCCTTCTGGATTAAGTGTGTAGTTGTAGCGCAGTACCAGCTCTCGAATCTTCTGGTCGACAAAGCTGTTAGTAACTACGTAGTCTGGCGCGAGTGTTTCATTCTCAGCTGGGAACAAAAGAAATCACACATCAAAATGAGACCTGTAAACAATTTCAGTGGCAAACTGCAAACTTACTTTTTTTTAACAAAATCATTATTGTCTTTAATGGACAAATACGAGGCAATTTTTAATTAAAACTGATGATAGCTTCTTTGAAAATTTCCACTCAAACATATTTTAGTTTAAGAAACCCTGTTCCCAAGTGTGTAGAATGGTCTATAGACATTTCATACTATTATGCTTCACAGAAAACTATCTAATTAAATAATATTAACCTTCTTCTTAACTGCCATCCTATATAGAGGACACAAGTAGGATAGCATCCGCGTCTTCCCATCACTTCTCTCCTTCCCTCTAACTTTCCTTCAATAACGTGTTTTAGAAGGCTGTTACTACACAAGATGTGACAAATCCAGTTTGCCTTCCTTCTCTTTATCCTCTGTAGGATGTTCCTATCCTCCTTGACTCTTTGTAATACTTCTTCATTTTTTACACAATCTGTCCAACTGATCTTCTCCATCTGTCAGCACACCACATTTCAAAACTTTCCAGGTATTTCTGATCTGCTTTCTGAAGTGCCCAAGTTTTAACACCATACACAGCAGTGCTTTTTTCCTTAAATTTAAGTCAAATTTGCTGGTGAAAAGAGCTTTCTTCTTTCTGAATGCTGCTTTTGCCATGGAAATCCTGGATTTTGCTCTATCTCGTAATAAATACTGTTGTTACTCTCTGTTAAACTGGCTTTTTTATGGAACAATATGCATTGCATACAACCCCTTTACCATCCAAAGGCTAACCAAGGAAAATACTAATTTTAATATGTTAGCAAAGGTAAGGGTGGTGCGGCACCTTGATTGTTAATCACTGAAGTAAATATACACTAGCTACTGTTGAACCTTCCCCCATTGAGGTCAGAACCAAGTAAGGGGTAAAGAAAGTAACATTACCCCTGTGTCTGCCATGAAGGCATATGGGGGACTGGAGGTACAGCTCCACTCCTTTCTAACCTCAGCACTGATGACTGTGAGTGGTCAGCTTCAAGGCCCAGCCACTTTACAAAATTCTACAAGTATGCATTAATTAAGAGGGTGGTTGGGCCCCAGACTCAATCTGGATTTTGTGGAGAACAGAAAAAATCCTTGCCCCCCCCCCCACCCCACCAGTAATCAGATCATGATTCCTCAGCTTTCTGACCTGTGGCCTAGTCACTGTACTGACTGTCCAGGCAAGGCACAAAGAAGAGACCTGTGCTCTTCTGGGATATTACGCAGCATTGTGTGGTAACTGTTTACTGACATTTCGGGACACCGTATTGGTGCCATCTTCAAGGGTCAAGCGTCAGAGAAGGTTTCAAATTACACCAAGTATATCAGCCAGTTGAGGCAATTTTATTGGAGACAACACCCAGGATCTAGAAAAATACTGCTACAAGTGTTGCAGAGTGCAGGAGTTGAATGACATAAGTTATAACTTACTTATGACTTACAGTTAACACAGGCAATGACAAGATATGCTGTGCCAAAGAACAAGTTACACTCACATATGAAAAAAGCCGCTTCTTGTGTGGTGACTCCACTCATGTAACTGAGACCGCGGTTGAATCTCCCACGACGAATGAGATCTTCTGGGGTGTCCTCCAAAAAATGCCAATCCTTTTCACGCCAGCCTTCGTACCACCCATCTTTTGGTACAGTAAAGTTTCCGTCTAAGACTGGACCCCAAGGGAAGATGCCCACTTGTGGCTGAAATCACAATATAACCATTTTATTGCCCTGTCATGCTGGTACAGGCTAGTGATACACATTAAAGGGGATACAGGTAATCGACATGGCCCAAGGATTTAATTTGAGTTTAAAGTATTAATATATCAACTCTCACTGACTTAGTTTCAACAGCAATAAACACAGTAACACAGGGCTACATATTTTATTCAAACTTCATGTAATGCATGATTTCAGGCCTTCACCATGATGGTGATGATAACAGCGCTCTTCTGGGGTATTACGTAGCATCAAACAGTAATCCTTTACCGACGTTCCAGGACAATGTGTCAGTCCCATCCTCAAGGGTCAGCGAGTCCAAGAAGAAAACGTAATGCAGTTCATGACAGTCTCCTCGATCTGTGGTTGTGTAACTCTGGATAGTGGTGCTCTGTGCATGCCTGCTTCAGGGTAGGATATGCACGTTTAATACGCCAAAGCCAGGTCAGTCTTAGGGATGGCTCTAAGGCAAGTTTAACTGAAGAAAACTGTAGTTGACTGCCTGGATGTCAAAACAGAGGGTGAACTATCATGATGAGACAGTAATTCTGCGCATGTGGAATAAGTTTGGTTTAAGAACAGTGATCAGTACATAAATTATTTGGACATGGTGTGTCATACAGAGACAGAAACAGAAAGCCTCTTGAGCAAAAATGTGTCAGAAAAGCAGTTAGCTGGACAGAATGGAAGACCTCTTCTCCCCGTCTAATATTACTGCCACTTACAGTGGCAAAAACTGGGTATAAAAATCATTGTTATAAGCTGAGTTATGCAGATAATTGTTACATGCTTAAATAACTAATTAATTACCCAACTAATTAACCAACTAAAAGACTACTTGATAACCAACAATTAATTAATCAATTAATCAAGTGGCTAACTAAAAATTTGATTAACTACCGAAATAACTAACCATCTAATTAACTAACTAAATACATGATTAACTGACTGACTGACTCACTCACTCACTCACTCACTCACTTACTCACTCACTGTAGGGGCAGAATCAGCCTCGAGAAACTAACTGTTTGTTACCCAGCGAAGAAATTTCCCACATTTTATGAAACGAAAAGGTTCATTACCATCGTCACAAAAACCTGCCACTGCAGCCTGTCCACACCCTACCATTCTTTTTACCATAAAATCCTCACATCTGCTTCTGTGTTTTCCAGGTGGTCCCTTTCACATTGGTTACTTTCACATTCACGCTGGTTTTCTTCTCCATTCTTAAATTTCATTTATTACAAAATTTCTTAATTCCTTACATAGAAGTGCAGAACGGATTCTGCTGTTTAACTCAAAAAATTTCAACAACAGAACACTTATACACTTGAGTTAAGCACAACAATATATTATTCAAAATAATCAACCCCATGTTTCAGCTTGTAACAAAGACATTGTCAAGCTCCACATAAGAATCAACAACAGGTGTTGATTTTGTCTTTGTTATTCTTATATGCTGCCTGACAATGGCTCTGTTACAAGTTAAATGCGTATCTGATTATTGCAAATAGTATATTGTTATCTTTGATTGAAGTATGTTAGTCTTTTTCTGTTATTATATACACCATGTGATGAACCACCCCCCCTGCCCCCCCCCCACCCAAAAAAAATTTTAAAATTTCCACTGTGCAGCTCACATTCTATTTTATTACTTATCTCACTGTCCAAATTCACTGCAATAAAGAAGGCTCACAGCACTAACACCCTTTAAATACCCAGATGACTGACCATCTAAAAATCCTTATTGGATCACTCTAAGTAAATCTGCATTACAGAATTCTAAGATGCAGTCTGGACTACAACATGCACCAATTACTTGAACTTTACTGTCAGAGAAACAATACCTTGAACTCTGCATTGGCAATCTCAACAAAGCTCCGTCCTTGCTTCAGACAATTGACCAGTTTCCATGATGAATCAAAACTGCAACCCAGGTGCTGGGCAAACACGCGGCTTGTGTTCTGTGCCCGGTACCTATCCACTATGAGAGCCCAGTCAGCCACTGCAGAGCCACTCTGTAATAGCAGAAAAACCTCCCCATTTTATATCACATCAAAACAGTGGATCATTTTCTGAATGTATCCCCACTGTTTCTAACCTCTTTTAGTTATCTAATATGGTCACCCAACATCATACGTTTTTACCTGCATTTCAGCTTCTGCTGCGTTGTTGAGATCTACGCTCTTCTAGGATATTATGCAGCGTAGAGTGGTAATTGTTTATTGACATTTTGGGGACAATGTATCAGTCCCATATGCAAGGGTCAGGAGTCCCAGACCTTTGAAGATTGGACTGATACGCTGTCCCAGAACGTCAGTAAACAATTACCACATGACGCCACATGACACCCCGGAAAACCGTAGATCTCAGCATATGTTTTAATCGTGTATCACCTACAATAACAATGAACACAACAGTGCAGTGGTAGTGTGCTGGACTTGTATTCAGGAGATGCCAAGTTCAAATCTTGGCCAGGACAATGGCTAGCATAAGAATTTTGTGGTGCTCCTCAGTACCTCCTGGCAAATGTCATAAGCTCAACAGACCACAAAAGAAACCTTCCAAATCCTCTCCACTTCATCATTCACCCACCACCCTACCATCAGTGCTCTATAGTCTGAGATGCAAACTGTGTCTTAAAATAAACCGCAAGAAGAAATCAGCAATAAGAACGTGTCAGATGTGTGAACTTCTGAAATGACATGAACATCAGCAGAAGTTGTTACATCCGATAACAAATGTTTGGAACGGCAACAATATATGAACTGTGTTAGTTGTACAGAAGTGAAATTAGTGTGATAATTAATCATAAACGCACTAAAATTTTATATCAAAATTTTTCTTGGTTTTGAAAAGCATGGCAAACGCCAAATGTGTGAGACTGTGTAAAAACTGCAGGATATTCAACATCTTGTCTAATATAAACTTGGTACTAAGATGTCTCGTGAAGTTCTAGCAACAACCAGCTTATAAGTACGATTTGGTTTTCTGTCAAGATAGAAACCTTTAGAGATCGGAATCTAGTGTATAATACAGTGTGGTGCACCAGGAAGTAGCCCTGCCAACAGACAAGCAGCCCCGCATCGCTTTGTATGACTGCCAGTGGAGACCATTTTCATCACAACCTTTACAATGGTAACTAAGTTTCTTTAACAACAACAAAATAACTTTTCAAATGTAACGTAACATCTGTTCTTCTTTTATTAACTAAACTCTTACTGACATTGACACTAAGAGTGGGCTACTTTTTTGTGCACCACCCTTTACCTTGATCAGTGTGTGGTGCCAATTGAAATTCCTATATAAACCATAATTTAGTATTTCACAAATCTTCCAAATATCTAGCAGCCACCTCAAAATTCTACGTGCTGTGAGGGTAACATAAAGCCAGTTCCATACTGAAGACCCACAACTCTGGAGTGACCTGTGAACCAGGGCTCTGGAGTCGGTACACAAAACCTCTGACTCCCGTCTCCTCAATTTTCAAAAACTCTGACTCCAGCTCCTTCATGAAAGCTCAATATGTATTAATAATGGTAAACCTATAAGACATTTCATCACCACCACGTGAATCATCAGGCTACTTTTTAGACTTACAACCTATATTTAAGTATAGGTCTGAAGGTTCCTGTAGGTATCAGGGCTCGGAATTTGGACTACCTAGTTACGAATTTAGATGGAGGTTGGAGTCGGAGTTGATACATTTTTACTGACTCTGACTCCACAGCCCTGCTGTGAACCTCACTGTTCTCTGGTGCTCTGGCACCTTCTACTCAGTGCATGTTATAAATTGATACACATTTCTTGTATGTAAGGGAAGGGGTGAGCGGAGAATTGCAACAATTTTGCTGCAAATTATTAGGTGCCACGGTACACCATTCAGTCACCTGGGTGACCAGGCACCCAGGTTTTGTGCATACAACCTCCGACCCCTGTGCCTTGTTGTCCTTGTTCCATGACATTGCAGGCTGTCCACAAACTGCCATCTGTGATTAAGTAACTGGCCATAAATGTGTGATGCCATTGAAGTGCTTCAAACCAGGGCACTGTTTGCAAGTTTTTAGGTTTTTGCAGTGGTACAGATGATGTACATGTTCTTCTGCAGTGTTTAGAAACAGCTAAACTATCTTGAAACAGGAACCAATGCACATGTTCTTCTGCACTGTTTAGAAACAGCTAAACTATCTTGAAACAGGAACCAATGTACACGTTCTTCTGCAGTGTTTAGAAACCGCTAAACTATCTTGAAAAAGGAACCAACGTACATGCTCTTCTGCAGTGTTTAGAAACAGCAAAACTATCTTGAAACAGGAACCAATGTACATGTTCTTCTGCAGTGTTTAGAAACAGCTAAACTATCTTGAAACAGGAACCAATACCCAGTCCAAGGCATCGTATCATTGAAGAAAAGGCACCTCACTGGGACATTGTTTGCTATTAAGGACAACATTTGCAACATTTCCACTGCCAATTTTTGCAACTGCTGACAAAATTTTATGTTACCCTACTGTTCATACCAATGTATTTCCCCCCTCTGAACCCTTCCACACCCTACAGTCTCATATGGAACCTAACACTCCTGCTTGTCCAAAACCAACTACACAATCTCACTGTGTGCACAAGGCTTTGACATCTCAACACTTACCTCACAGGCTCCAGTCTGTGAGATATGATGTTCTCACAGCACTATTACTGAAGATTCAAATCTTCTGCAAAGTGATACTGTGTCATTGGGCATGTAGCTACCAATATACTGAAGACTGCTTGACCCTAAAGATAAGGCTCTATGATCCACTGGAACGTCAGGAACTACTTGTTCAACAACACAGAATCACATTCCAAAACTACTCACCCAACAACACAGCATCACATTCCAAAACTACTCACCCAACAACACAGCATCACATTCCAAAACTACTCACCCAACAACACAGCATCACATTCCAAAACTACTCACCCAACAACACAGCATCACATTCCAAAACTATTCACCCAACAACACAGCATCATATCCCAGAAAAACCTTAACTCTTCAACCTCCTGCTTATATATACCAAAATATGCACATATATTGCATAAAATTACAAGTTATCCATAAACATGTAGGTAGGTTTATGTTTATGGATAACTTCACACAATTTGTGTGCAAATGTTAGTACATATCAATTATAACAAGCACCATGCATAAAATGAATAATATTAAACTTCAAGCTCCTATCTATCACTGTCACTGTATTTGCTTGTCCCCAAAATATTTTGAAGCTACCACAAGTAATTTGTGTTAAGCACACAAGACCATTCAACTGCTCACCTGAGCAATGACCTTGCTAATATACTCCCTTGAGCGTGGAGCAACCATCAGGAGCCCAGCCGATGCAGCACCTGCACCCGGCCCAAATAGAGTAATCTTATCCCGGTCTCCATTGAATGAATCAATGTTGTCATATACCCACTGCAGAGCCATAGCTTGATCCAGTATGCCATAGTTCCCAGGAGAATCAGCATCTCCTGTACTCAGAAATCCTGTAAACATCAGACGATACATTAAAATCTTTAACATATACTAATGCACTTGTTTCATCAAAACAATTCTTCTGTCCTTTAGTTTAGGAGGCTATGCCATCAATGCCTTTAAAGCCACATCCTGTAGCCAACACATGAAATGCATATGGCTGCTTTTATGTAGTAAACATGAAAATTGAATGTTGTGGTTGAGCAGTTTACCACTCCTGCCTCCACACTAAGGCCTAGATTCACTTCACATCCCACAGACAGGCTATCTTGTGGATTTACAAGTGTTCCATCAGTCTTGCTTGGCAAATTCTGGAACAGTGGAATTAAATCTGCCATGACTGCTTCCTTCCATGTTCCTTTCAATTACTTATTCACAATTACACTCCCACATGGCTCTACATAGCAAAAGCTGTCAAGAAAACATTGTAAGTAAAGTAACGAACAATTAAATTCCATATTGTAGTCTTCTGGATTACAACCAACATTCCCTCTTAAGTTGTTTTTACATCTGTGCAGACCTGCTGCTGCTCTGAGCAGAAAATTTTACACAACCTGCCGACTGCATGGCACTTCAAAAGTTTTTTCTTCAATATGCATAATAAGGATATTCACAATGAAAACTGAAAAATGCCAGCTGTGCGGCAACAGTTCAGTGTGTGCAGGAGCATTTCAGTTACTGCGCAGCCGCACAGCTCAGAGTGAACACTGATGACACCGTGTAGTCTGGTAGTTCGGTACAAACCCTGAATATGGAGACAGTACATTCCTTCTTAGTACTGGTACCCACCCACCTGACTACAGGATGTCATAACAGATGACCACAACATGTATCATTACCACGTGAAAACTTTAAAATTTGTGTGAATGGCATTTGAACTTACCAAGTGCCCCAAGCCTGTAGTTGATTGTAACCACCACAACTTCATAAAAGGCTGCCATAATATGACCAGGGAACAAGTTGGATGCACCTCTCATGAAGTCACCACCATGAATGTAGAACATTACAGGGTACTTTTGGGCACGTCCTGAGAGAGTCTATGGGAAAAACAACACAGGGACCTCAATAACATTGCACTGACTGCATTCAACATGGAGTTTCTGCTTTCCATGTTCTGCCGTGTGAACACACAGCAAGTCTTTACTTTGCTATGGGCTATATGTGAGTGACACACATTAACTTTTATCCTACCAGGGTGAGTATTTAAATTTTAATGTATGGTTTATGAGAAACATATTATTTGAACAGAAAAGGATAAAATTATGATATAAAGAACATCTTGTGGAAAATGAACAGAGATTATGCAGCATGTCTTACAAATGCAATAAATTTCCTTGTTGCCTAAATATATAAAATTAATTTCTAGAGGCGCTCTCCTACGTGCATTGCATATGCGAATGTGGGTCTTTAAATATTAAGTGAAGTCATCAACCAAACCAGTAAAAAAAAGATGACTTGCAGAAAGTGAAGTCTGCTACTGTGTAAGGCAGACACAGACACACTGGTAACATCATCAGAATATAACACCCCGGACTGTGATAACCATGTAATACAATTACAAAACTAGCGTTAATTATGTCCTTGAATATAAGTGACACAAGTGTATCTAATCCAGTTGTAACAGTACACGCACCAAGAAAACAGAAAAAGTATTAACCCTTGTAACCGTCCACCTCTAATCCCGACTTGCGGTTACAGGAGCTGGATACTCATCGGGAACATGGATCCATCCCAAGGATTATATAGGGGGATTAAAGCCACCTGAATGATGACTGTCATACTTTGTATCCACAGTTCGTGCTTTATTCTACACACACTAGAAGACTCTTATAACTTGAACACACAGCAACTTCTCTACGCTACCTCTTACATCACTGCCCTCAGTCATTACTATTGCGACCACTTTAAGTTTTTCTTCAAACAGTTCACACAACAACCAAAAAAGAAACTCAAATGTTCTCTTTCCTCTGTTAGGCGTTGCAACAGAATGAGTGAAAACATGCCGGTCACTCAACCGACCACACCACAGCAGAGGCAACTGCCACACTGCAATACACCAACTACAACAGTGCATGAAATACTCCCCACAACTCACATTTGAAGCAGCCCTACAACAATTTGTGAAGCGGCCGGTTACACCCTCTGGCACTGAATGTAATGTTGGCCTATATGTAATGTGTAGTGTGATGCCAGTGTGATGCTCAAGACACCAAATTTCTCACACACATATAAACGGCTACACTTATGCAGCCCCTAGTCTTCTGCAGATCCCTACGGACATTTAATTCTGGCATTAGAGGGTTAATGTCACAATGAAAATTAGATTCCAATGAGAATCTTAAATAATTAACCCTTTAAAGACGAAGCGTATCTGTTTTATATAAGGACTCAGTGCGTACCGCGCTGTAAACACTCTCCACTTCAGTTATAAAATCCAATCTCTTGCTGTTTTATAAGGCAAAAGTTGCTGTTTGTTCTGAGATCCATACAAAACACATAAACACAATGTGGGCACCACGTAGAATTTTTTAATCTTAAACCTGGTCATATGTAAAGTTACCGCTAGGCTTTAAAAGGTTAAAAGAAAAGAGTATCTCACCTTCTGGCCAAGAGTGGCATAAATCATAGGACAGTTGAAAATACCAAGGAAAACAAGGCAGGCAATATAGTATAATGAAACATTGGGGTGCATTCGCGTAACCAATGTGGCCATGGCAAAGCAATAAGTTTTACATATTCTGAGCGTGTGTCTGTATTCTTCAGTTAGTTGTCCAGCACGCAAAGTGTGTGCGCCGTATTATTATGTTGTCATCTGTGACCTGGGGGGGGGGGGGGGGGATATGTATTTAAAACGCAAGTACTTACATGAGGTGAATAAACATTGAGGTAGAGACAGTCTTCATCCATAGCCAGGATTCCTTTAGTGCCACCAATTAAGCGTGTGGGCTGTGGACATGCTGGCCCAAAATCTACGGCTTGAATCAGCTGTGCACCAGTATGTCTGCGAGGCGGCTGCAAAATTATGGGTGTAAATTATGAACTGTCTTATGTCCAATCAAATTCCACCTTTGAGGAATGCTCATCTGCTGTCTCGTTACATTTTCTATTCAATAACACTTTCACAGCTACATGCAGTAATCAAATGGGTAGATGATTTCAAGCTGAACCAGAAATGATAACTGACACTAGCGTAAAGCAAGGAACCCTCCTGTCATTTGCTTGAAGAGTCTACTGGAAATCCATGTAAATGCTGGCCAGTACTGCAACTTTCAGGGCACAAATTGAACAAACGACCATCCAGATATGAAACGGTAGCACCTGTGACAACTGGTTCATGTTCTCCTAACACAGAGGATGCTACATGGTGCAAAGTGCACACAGGAAATAAAAATGCTAGATGGCCAATTCCCTGGTCAATGTATAAAACAGGCTGATGTTTTTAGGGTTAGTAGAGAGTAGGTAACTTTATGAGATGGTTTGATACTATACATCTTCTGCGTAACAGATACACATAAGAATATATTTATTTCCAAATAATTGCACATCTCTTGGTTAACGTGTACATTACTACTTCTCTGACATAATATAAAATTAAACACTAATACAGTTCAGGCCAGCACAACTTTGTTTTATTCAACAGCCACATGTTTCAGTAGAAGTCAATCATCATCAGGCCATAAATACAACATTTAAAAATAAGGTAAATAATGTACTTATGGCCTGATGATGGTTGACTTCAACCAAAACATGTAGCTACTGAATAAAAGACAGTTACATGGGATTGAACCAGGTATGTGCTTGTTTTGAATATTTAAACACAATGGGATGAATTCTATGAATGTAATATCAAATACTGATATCTTAACCACTTAATTTTATAATGTATTGCTTACCAAAAACAATCACTGATAATATGTTTTAGTATAAAGCTCTCCTTCATGTCAACCATCTCCCTGAAGATGGCTATTATTACTAGCCAAAACATATCAGAGTAAGAATATACACGCTAACGTACAGGTGTGCAATTAGTTGGAGGTAAATGTAGTCTCACATTCAAGAGAAGGTCTTGCAATGTGAACTATTATGCAACAAAGAAATAAAATAGTATAGAACTATAATCAGCCATAGTTCATAAACACTATGGTGAAACCCAACAGGCATGTTCATCTAGTCCCTTTCATTTCTGCTAAAAATAAACACAACAGAAGCTGCATTTTTGCAATGATTCTCACACCTCCATATGTCATCAAGTCTTTCCAGCAACAGCAGATTGAATAAAAGCTATTTACTATTATGAGACACACAGATTTGAACAGGCACATTACACCAACCTTCACTTCAACCAACCCAAAATAAGACAGAAGGATAAGGCGTGCTGCTGCATATTTATGGGTAGAAAAAACAGTCTTAACTTCATAAGCACTTTGTAAAACAAAAACAATTCTATTCACATCTGGTTCTCCTATTTCATTCTAACACCAATGAGCATATCTGTTCTCAAATCATGGTCATACTCTTCTTATGTCCAAATTTACACATTGTTTATTAAAATATATATTGGCATCGCATTTTAACATTTTGTGATCTGCACTCTTCGGGGTTATTATGCAGAGTTGAGTGGCAGGTCTGTACTGACGTTTCAGGGCAACCTATCGGTATTATGCAAAGCTGAGTGGTAGGTCTGTACTGACGTTTCAGGGCAGCCTATTGGTATTATGCAGAGTTGAGTGGTAGGTCTGTACCGATGTTTCAGGGCAACCTATCAGTAATATCCCAGAAGAGTGCAGATCTCATCTACATTGTGGCAGAAGCCTGAAATCAAACTTAATGTTTTGTGTTTTAAATTCTTGTATTTGTTGATGAAGCAAGCTTCACTAACTGTAACAAATTTGTGAAATTCATCCTATTGTGGTACATCATATCAAAATTGACATACATACTGCCATCAAACACAACAAAGCTTGTTGTGTTTTTAGGTTTTGAGGTTTTTAAACCTGCTATAGGTTCCTTCAATAGAAGGCAGGGTTCAACACTTGTCATCTGACACAATCCTGAGAAAGTTGTATCATCTCCAGTCCTTACACCCAGCACCCTAACATCTGTCATAAGTCTATCCCCAATCTCATTAATCTTTCAAACGGGCATTTTCCTAGATGCTTCCACATCAAAACTTTGCATGTATACCTGTCACCCCACATCCTGACAAGATGCCCAGCAATTCCTAGTCTCCTAGCTGTCATTACAACGAATGTATAATACATATTTCTGTGCCCTGTGTAATTCACAAAAATTGGTATGTTCCTTTGAGAAGGTACACCAAATTTAAACAGAACTATACCCCCATGTAACCAAATAACAGACGTTCATTTTTACAAGGCAATGCCAAAAAGCAGGATCAAACACTTCAGTATCTGATATATACAGTGCATTATGCCACACTGCTCTGATAAGTAATAATCTTGCAGTTCTGTAGATAAGCTTTATCAATCAGGTGCCATAACCGCACTAAAGCAGATGTGGGGTTCGATGATTCAAGTTCCGTCACAGCCTCTGACATGTGATGCAATAAATGGCAACTCAGGAATCCTTTGGTGGTACAAGAAGTCAGCTATTGAAAAACAACCCCAGTTCAGGCCGAAGCATGTTGGACCAATAGTAAATAAATGGAATACAGCGAAGTCTGTTGGTTTATTTTCGTGATATAATGAAGTACTCGGTAACAATGTATTACAAAACTCGAAAATCATTTTGAGTAGGATATTATTTTCCCTGCAGTACTATAATGCCTGAACCCCACGGTATGCCTGCTACCATACGGTCCTGAATCTTTCATCTGCCATCTTGCTTTATAAAAACATAAACATTACAATATACAGAACTGTAATTTTGCCTACTGTTATGTATAGGTGTGAAACTTGGGTCTCTCCACTGAGGGAGGAACATAGCCTAAGGGTGTTTGAAAACCGTGTGCTGAGGCAGAATTTAGGCCAATGAGGGAGGAAGTAACAGGACACTGCATACTGAGGAGTTTCATGATCTGTGCTGCTCACCAAATATTATTTGGGTGATAAAATAAAAAAAAATTAGCTGGTCGGGGCATGTAGCATGTATGAAGAAAACGAACGGTGCATGCAGGGTTTGGTCGGAAAACCTGAGGGAAGAAACCACTTGGGAGGCCTGAGGCCTAGGCATAGATGGGAGGATAATATCAAAATAGACTGTCAAGAAATACGATGGGGGACGGCCGCGGACTGGATTGGTCTGGCTCAGGGTAGGGACAGGTGGCGGGCTCTTGTGAAGACGGTAATGAACTTTCGGGTTGCATAAAACGTGGGATCTTCTTGACTGAGGAGCTGTCAGCTTCTCAGGAAGGACTCCGCTTCACTTAGTTAGTTGGCACCATAATGCATGCATGGGTAGAGATAAACAGGCAATGTTCTCCCTGTGCATAATTAATCACTATGCTTTGAAGACGTATGGGGTGGGGGGGTTTAGATATGGCTCCACGCTTTCTCACCAAGCAAGTTGGCGTGGCGGTAATGCTTCTAACCTACACTCAAGATATACTCGGCTAAAAATATTCGTGAGTTTGCCCAGTCCCTCTAGGAGCCTACCGGGACATTATATTACAACCGTTGAAGGCGGCGCTCTCTCCAGTCCTCCGAAGTCCACCGAACACCACAATACCATGTGATGCTAACTATCCGTTTGATACAGCGTCGTTAAATAACCTACACTCTGTCCATCCGCGGTTGCTTAACCGTGGAACAAGACGACGGTCAGCCTCACCCTCCTCCCGCTTTATTCACGGGTAGTCACTGCAGAGGATGCTGGAGGGACACCACAGTCACGTAAAACATTTGGATTCAGGTATTGTGGAATGTGACGCCGTGTAATTGGGCTGCAGTTCCCGACGTTTCGGAGCATCGTAGTGCCTTCATCGTCAGCCATCAAACTATCCCTGAAGATGAAGACAATACGATCCTTCTACATCCCACAAGACCACTCTTCAGTGACACGGCTGTGAGAACCACAAGTCTCGCAATTCAAACATAAAGTGACCTTTTGATACTATACGTCTTCCATGCAACAGCCATACAGTCGAACCCAGTTATAACGTCATGAAAGGGACTGAATATTTTGTGTCGTTATAAACGACTGTTGTTACAACTGAGGAATGTAATGTTATGGTTGACAGGATTTAATTGGTACCACAGGGCATCTGACGCTATAGACGACGTGTCACATAAACCGATGTCATTAAACCCGGGATCTACTTACATAAATACATTTTTTATTACCAACAAACCCTATGTATGTGGATAAGCGAAATGTGTTGGTAATAAAACCTATTTAACATATTGGAAGGTTATTTATTATGTTGGCTGGTGACGTTTTGCGTGCGTTTCCACGGTAGCAAGTACGAAAACATGAATCACCTACTCTGGCGATCGATGCTGCCGGTTCCTTCGAAAAGTGTGGACATACCTATCGGACTATAGGGCGTCACATCGCAGAAGGCGGCCACCTTCACAGTTACCGTCACGAAAGCGCCAGACCTTACCAAGTAACACAAAGATTCAAACATATCGAGCGTTCATTTGCGGTAGATGAGCAATGGGAGAACTTGGTGTAGACGGAAAATATAATCTTAACACAGATCCTCAAGAAATACAGTGCGGATGTACGTAGAATGTATTCAACTAAGGATAGGATTTCAGTCACGACCCACTGCGAAGGCCCCGGTTCGATACTACGTCAGTCCATGTGGGACTTGTGGACAAACTAGCACTATGAGAGGGGGGGGTTCTCTCCCAGTACCTCGGTTTTCCCCTGTCAGTCTCATTCCACCAATGCTCCATACTCATATTTCATTCACCTATCATTGGCGTTATATGATCTTAGCAACCGACAGCGTCGTCAAATAAAACACTTCTCTGTAGCAACTCGCAGGTTCCATAACAGACTGGGCAATCCCTGACGAGGTCAGCAAGTGTCAGCTTGTCTCAAAAGGGAGCTGGAGATGGGACAAAATCAAGTTCCTGTGTTTAACAAATGCACTGCAATTTTTGTTACATTATCCCTTTAAAAACGAAGAGTATTTGTTTTATAGAACGACTCAGTGCGTACCGCGCTGTAAACACTCTCCACTTCGGTTATAAAAACCAGTCTCTTAATGTTTTATAAGGCAAACGTTGCTGTTTGTTCTGAGATCCGTACAAAACACATAAACGCAATGTGGGCACCACGTAGAATTTTTTAATGTTAAACCTGGTGGTACGTAAAGTTACCGCTAGGCTTTAGAAGGTTATTATCGCCTCTCCGATCTGTTTACAAAACTGTCTTGTGCGTAGGAGTATTGGTCGTAACTCAGGAGTAAAGCTTTGGCCTTGATAGCGTGGATGGGATCCCTTACACCTAGAAAAATTTCATACGTAAAACACATAGATCCTGGGATCTACGCTCTTCTGGGATATTACGCAGTGTTTAATGACAGTTCGGTACAGAACTACCAAAAACACTGCGTAATATCCTATTGGTCTCATCTTCAAGGATCAAGAAGTCCACCCTTGAAGATGGGACTGATCGGTTGCCCCGAAACGTCGGTACAAAATTACCACTCAACGCTGCATAATATCCCAGAAAACGCAGTCTCACCTATATCGCGGCGGAAGCCTGAAAACACATATAGAGCTTGTAAAAGTGGGAGACCACTTTACACTGGTCACCATTTGTTGCTCTTTCAGTTTACTGCAAGCATGCGGTGAAATTCATGCACGGCACTAACCAGACAGAACATAACAGAAAATTATTTCTCTTGTAATAGAATTCAACGCGCCCTCACAAGACGGGGGCTGCCCTTCACACAATGCACTGCTAACCGGAATACACCGGTTACTGGTCATAAATATCTAACGGCCCGCCTCCCGCCTGCGAAACCACTACCAAGGTCAAATTCGTACTCCTCAATAACCAAGAATTGCAGGGCTTGCACTGTGCGCGTCCGACCTTCTGTCAACAATGCGAGACAGGGCGCCCTTGAAACCTGAGAACCGGTACGTCGTCCAAACCAAGAGAGCGTGTGTAAGGAAGGCAACCTGTTAAGCAGGGCTCGATCGCTAGCTTCTGTGATACTGACGTGAAACTTTCTGGTTTCATACACGCGGGGGAATTACTTGACAAGAAACGAACCACGCGGGTAGTTCAGTATCATAGGTTAGTCCGGTACAATCAATACTGCTTTATCACATGTTCCTTTACGCTATATGCGTTGCTTCTCGTGTTTTTACATTTATTTATGACGGTACCAAAGACAGAGGCGGGACAGCGTAGTCGGCATAGCGACTAGGCTAAGGGCTGAACGATCCGGGGTTAGAATCCTGGCAGGGGCAAGATATTTTGTGAGCCGGGATAGCATAGTCGATATAGCGACTCGCTACAGGCTGGATTGCCTGGAGTTCGAACCCCACTGGGTGCACGAAATTCTCTCTTCTTCGCACCTAACCAGACCGGCCCCGAGGCACACCCAGCCTCACGTAAAATGGGCAACGGATGTCTTTCCTAGGGTAACGCGGCTAAGGCGTGGCGTTGATCAACCCACTCCATCTAGCGCCGCGGTTAAGAATGAGTGGAGCTAAACCTCCTCTTCCCCTTCGTGACTTCAAGGGCATGTTACGTGGCGAACTTACCAAAGTTTAAGTATTTGAATCTATTTACCAGCTCCAACTCTGTAATGTCTGGCAACATACAACGTAATTGGGGTTTTTTGGTCACCGAAATTATTGGCGCCGTTCCAGAGGATCTGGGGGCATGACTATACGCTGGGACAAGGATTCTTTCTTTCTCATAAACGGCAGTACAAACTGGCCCAGCCAGCTTTCAGTCCACTGAGCACTGGAGTAAATCGGACAGAAGCGTGAAGCTAACCCATCACCTGCAGATGTGTAGAATCGGTTCTGATTATGTCCTCGCTCAACATACGACTACTTGAAGCCATGCTGAGGCGCACAGGCAACTGTCACCGGAAGTTTAAAACTGTATGGGCGGATTCCAATGGCATTACACACTGTACATACCGACTTCCTTACAAATATTCCAAACTGAATTAAAAGTGACAAGCTGGCTCAGTGTGCATCATAAATAACAAGAAAGGCAATGTACTATAACGTAACATTGAGGCGCGTTCGCGTAACCACTGTTGCGGTGGAAAAACAATAAGTATTACATATTCTGAGTGTGTGTCTGTAGCCTTAGTTATCCAGCATGCAAAGCGCATGCGCCGTATTATATTGTCATCTGTGGCCTGTCTGGCTGTACCATATTTTTTCACATTATCCTATAAACGGCACGATTTTGGGGAAAAGTTATTGAACATAAAATGTGTGTTTTGATTTTCTCCACAACTTTTATCTCAACCATTTGTCATTATAAGAAGAATTCAGCGAGATATTATCACAAATGGACATAGGTGTTCATGTGAAGTACCCGTTAGTCTTGTCCATTTTAATGAAACTTGAATTTTCTCGAGATTTTTTAAAAATACTAAAATATCAAATTTCATCAAAATCCGTCCAATGGCAACCGAGTTGTTCCACACGGACTGACCGACATACAAACATGACAAAGATAATAGTCGCTTTTCGCAGTTTGGGAACAAACCTAATAAAACGCGAACAAATGACGAACGCAGGCCAAGTGTAAAAGTTATTTCAGTCATAAATTCATAACATTTCGAGTTTCCCCGCAGTAGTCTGTTCTACCGGAAGCGTCGAGGGCGTAAGCCGCTTTCATTTCTCTCACTTCCGGTATAAACTACATACCACAGTAATGTAAACTTAAAATTAAAATCACACAGGAAGTGTACAGGCTGTTATATCACGTCGTGTTAGTCCTATGTAGATCAGAAACGGACGTCACTGTAACGAGGACGAGAGATCAAAAGTGGCCTAGTCACACTTTTTCTGAACAACAGAAGGTAAAGTAGCAGCGGTACCCGTTTGCGCACCAAGAAGGCACTGTATCAGGTTTTCAAACATGCACTTTGACTTCAATTTATACGGCCTTCTTACTGATCCTGTTTCAACTACAGAATGTGGTCAGCCTTGTCACAGAATTTATTTTACTTTAAAATATTTTTGTCACAGGTCGTAAGGCTCAAAAAAAGGTACGATATCCCTGGACGGTAACACAGAACACACCTCAGGAATACATGACCAGAGCTGTGGAGTCGGAGTCGGAAGGAATTTTTAGATGGAGTCGGAGTCGGTAAAAATGTACCGACTCCGACTCCGACCTCAGTCTAAAATCTTAACTAGATACTCCAAATCCAGAGCCCTGATAGTTACAGTAACCATTACTCTTATACCTAAATATAGGTTATAAGTCTAAACAGTAGCCTGATGATTCACGTGGTGGCGATGAAATGTCTTATAGGTTTACCGTTATTAATACATATTGAGCTTTTATGAAGGAGTCGGAGTCGGAAATTTTAAAAATCGAGGAGTCGGAGTCGGAGCTTTTGTGTACCGACTCCACAGCGCTGTACATGACGATGGAATAAATTTGAAATTCAATAATTATATTTTGATTTTGTTATTTAAAGCGTATTTTTAATGCCGACCCCCTCTTTATTGCTTAAAATGACGCGTGCCCTATCTTAAATTTGAAACCAACTTTTGGCTCGTGTACTAACTGAGTTTCAGACCCCGGCACAACATGGGAGTGATTGACCATCTTCACGCCCCGGCCGTTTTACCCCCCCCCCCCCCGGTAAATAGCCCCCGAGTACCTACTCAACAGGCGGCCAGGTGGGCCCCAAAGCCGGTGTGGAAAAAAACCTCCTGCCCCTGCGAGGAAACCAAATACTGTTCTATGGTAGCCTAGTAACTATACAGCATAGATGCAGCCAGAATTTTTTTTTGGGGGGGGGGGGGTTTGACCCTGAGGCTATGTAATTTTAATTTGGTTTTAAAAGCCATGTTATGAAAATGACGTCAAAATCTCCGACCCGACATGTAGTTAGGTTACAGAGAAAAATTACAACTAACTGAAAAGGAAAAACATTCTACATATTCGTAACTTTTTATTATATTTTCCAATATTCCAACGTACCAGTCATCAGTCGATTTCTGTGGCTGATTTAGGTCGCAGCATAAATAACGGAGAATCTTTGATACCACCGCGTCTAGAAAATCTGCGTTTTTTTTTTTTAATTTCGCTTTGGGGAGGGGGGCTGCACCCCAGCAGCCCCCCTTCACCGTTGGGTGTGCCAATGCTATACGGATCTATCCCGCTTCGCTTTTCTAAGCTGTGACCGTCCGAAGGCTGCGCTGTTGCAAGGTCATTGACCGAAGGTAGATCCTGGTTTAAACACTGTCATGTTTGGAGTGAAATCCTTACAGCACCGATGCTACGAAATCGCGTCCCTTACAGCGGTCAAGGTAACTTCTGAACAGCGAGTGCACGCACGCACACCCACACACACTTACATACATATATGGACATACATCGGAGCCACTGAGAGCATCGATGAGTAAACAATAAACAAACAAATAAATAAATAAATAAATAAATAAATAAAGTGGTCATGACAGCGTAGTCAGTACAGCGACTCATTACGGGCTGGACGGTCCGGGGATCGAATCCCGGTGGCAGCGAGATTTTTCGCATCCGTCCAGACCTGTCCTGTAAAATGGGTACTGGGTCTCTTTGCCTGGCGTAAAGGCGTCGGGGCGTAGCGTTGACCACCCAACCCCATCTAGCGCCGACGTTAAGGGAAGAGTACAGCTACACCGTTCTCGGCCTTCATGGCCTCTTACAGGGTGAAATTTAAATAAATAATTCTTAGCTCTTTATCTCATTCTCTCCCGTTCCCATTACAATTTCCGGATCAAAATGGAATTTATCCGTCCACTGTGACGTCTAACTATGTAAATAACTAAACTAAGTCCATGGAGCACACTGCTTCTTGAAAAGCTAACAGTTCCTCAGTTAATCAAGAAATTTCCCGTATTTTATGGAATCGGAAATTTCATTACGGTGTTCGTAACAGCCCGCCACCTGTCTCTATCCTGAGCCGTATTAATCCAGCCCACGCCCCCACCCTATTTCTTGACGATCACTTTTAATATTATCCTCTCATCTACGCCTACGTCTTCCAAGTGGTCTCTTTCCCGCATGTTTCCCCCACCAAAACCCTGTAAGCAGGTCTCCCCTTCCCCATAATTACCACATGCCCCGCCCATCTCCTTCTGCTATATTTGATCACCCGAATAACATTTGGTGAGGAGCACAGATCATGAAGCTCCTCATTATTCAGCACTCAGATCTTTCACTTGGGTTAATCACCTTCGACTAATGCTGGGCTTCAGCATGAAGTTTACCTCCACGTCGCCCTACACTTCGCGGACTGTGGAGATTACTTTTCCTGCCGCTAAAACTGTCTCTATAACTAACTAACTAACTAACTAACTAACTAGCTACATGAAGCTGGGTTCCCCTTGAGAAGCTAACACCCGTTCGGCATTCCAAGGAATTTCCAGAAGGCCCACTACCATGCTCACAAGACTCTGCCCTATCCTCAGGCATTTGAATGAAGTCTACACCCTCACATAACAAGTCCAATATCCGTTTTAATATTATCCTCCCATCTACACCTAGTTCATCCGCGTGGTTTCTCCTCTTCATATTTTCCGAGCAAAATTTGACATGCATTTATCTTCTCTAAAAATAGTCTGTATGTACTGGTGACACACACATTTCTCCGTTTTGATTTATTACGCATTAACTCATGAAGGCATCAAATGCTTTGAGCAACTTGTTACGAGCCGCCACTGTGTTCGTTACCTGAATGTCACCGACAACCACGTAACGTTTCTATATTAGTTATCGAAAAACAACGTCAGAGTACAGCACGCGACCTGTGGTGTAACGGTAAAGGGTGACAGCTGGTAGACAGCAGTTCGAAGCCAGACGGTGACGAGGCATACCAATCAGGGCTGTGGAGTCGATACACAAAATTTCCGACTCCGACTCCTTCGTAAAATCTCAGTATGTATTAATAATGGTAAATCTATGAGACATTTCATCACCACCACGTGAATCATCAGGCTACTTTTTAGACTTATAACCTATATTTAAGTATAAGTCTAATGGTTACTGTAGCTATCAGGGCTCTGGAGTTGGAGTATCTAGTTAACATTTTAAATTGAGGTCGGAGTCGGAGTCTGTACATTTTTATCGACTCCACCTAAAATTCCTTCCGACTCCGATTACATAGCCCTGATATCAATAGGTCAAAGGCGCAGCTAGTAACGAAACGTGAGACTGATTCATACTGAATAACAGGCATGCCCAGAGTTGCGCAGAAGTTACGTTCCAGGGAAGACGGAACTGTGTAAACACACGGTCAAATATATATGTATATAAAAGGCAATCCATTTGAAATCGGAAGTCCAACATACAGGAAACTAATCGGCCGCAGTTTGACAGCCCCACTGCCTGCGTTATCGCCCAGCGGCAGTCTTCCTCCACCCTCGTCTTATTGCGTTTTCATTCCGACAAAGAAAAATTAGGCACGCGTTCCACAAATATTATTTCTTTCTCCCCCTTTTAAATTTTTTAAACTGCGTTAAGTCTCAGACTGCGCGACTGGAAATCGCGTACGTTGGGGAGTGTCTGTAATTTTATTGTACAGGGCTCTGACGATGGTGTATGACGGTTGATCTGATAGACTTTTTACATTTTTTTTTCCATCGTGTGTATTTCAACATAATACACTAAGTTTCAGGGGCAGGATTGGCCCCAGTCTTCAGGTTTGTTCCTTGCAAAACAACTGTCACTACATAACATAACTATTTACACTGTAATTAAAACCAGATTAATATCAACTTAGTACATTGAGCATGTTCAAAAAAATGTTTATGAAGCTTTTTTCACTATCAACCAACAAATACACACAAAGGTAATCGATTCACAACAATATACTTAAAACACTACACACCTACATTTTTCGGACCTTACTGGTTTATCATCAGCGGGAACATCGACTGTTGCATAAAACAAGTACTTAACAATACTTTGGTCTCTATACGGAGAATTTCCATCAGTTCCACACCCAGAATAGATCGAAATATTAAGTAATTGTTTTACGCAACGATGATGGACCTATAAGGTCCGAAACATGTACGAGTGTGGCGTTTTAAATATATTATTGTGTATCTATGACAATTGTGTGCATTTGTTGGTTGATAGAGAAAAATGAGTTATAATGCGAGGAATGGAAAATATAAACAAGTTTAAGAAATATGTGCAGTTTAATAATTTGACGTTAATCATTATCATGCAGTGACAGCTGTTTTGGAAGGAACAAACCTGAAGACTGGGGCCAATCCTGCCCCTGAAAGGTAGTGCATTACATTTCAATATACAGAAAGTCCATGAGTTCAACTGTCTGTAATGTTTTCTTCAGTAGTTTCCGAAAATAACACCAGAGTACAGCACGTGTTCGGTGGTATAGGGGTAAAGGCTGAGAGCTGGTAGACCGCAGTTCGAAGCCAGACAGTGGCTAGGGACGGATATCAAAAGGTCAAAGGCGTAGCTGGACCAAGGTGCGGTGAGTTATGTTCTGTAGTCAACACAGCAAACCTTCCTGGTTCGCCGCGGAGTTTCTCCTTCGTGCTCAGTATCGCTTGCGTAACGCGCGAAACAGCACACAACAGCTCGAATCTGTCCCCCCGTCACAGTAGCTACACAGATATCGCGAGACTCAGCCACGCAGCAAGTGCTTCGGAAAACGGGCCGGTTTCCAGTCAAATGATATGGATTAGTTAGTTCTTTCTAATAAACCAATCGATTAGTTGCCCCCCCCCCAATCAGTTCACATAAGGACAAAAACAAAACCATTTTCCAAAAATTTTCCTGCATCTGAAATACTAAATAATGTACAAACTTCAAAACTCCAATCATACTAAGTGTACACAGCGTCATAAATTTTTAAAAGTGGTTTATACAACTTCTGCATATGAAAGTGGCCACTAGGGATACTGTTTATTGATTTTCTTAGTGATTCAGATATTGGCAGCTGATGTAACATTTAATATTGTGACTACCTGGTAGTTCGCGGAAGCAATGTGACGTATGATTCGTGTAATGTATGGTACGCGTATCACCACAGCATATAAATAATGCTGCAATTAGTTAAACGGACTGCAGTCTGCACAGACATCTTAAAACTTGGGTACAACTTGATTCAATGCGCCCTCCTTTGGCCCAAACCAGGGCAATAAACAAGAGGAAGATCTCGTTAAATAATACACAAACACTAAATTTGTATATAACGAAGTTAATACAAAAGGACGCAGCTGAACCAAAGAGAATACAAATCGTATTTTACTGTAGTAGGTTAGCACAGACTCCATTTCATAAACGCGAGAGCTGAAAACTCGCTGCCATTACAATCCTGGTTATTGGAGCCACAGCAGAATGGCATGCTGTGGTTACACTGGACAAGTGTGAGCCAGAATTTGTAGAACACATTAACCTTTTCCATGACGAATTTTCTTCTACAAGTAGCCAGGCTTTCCTTTACGCATGCATGTACAGTAGAACCCGGTTATAACGACACAGCTTTATACGATACCTCTCTATGCCGCCAGATATTCTGTGGTACCAATACCATAACATTACACTACTCGGTTAGAACACTCGTTTATAACGACACAAAATATTAAGTCCCTTTCATGTCGTTATAACCAGGGCTGTGGAGTCGGAGTCGGAAGGAATTTTAGGTGGAGTAGGAGTCGGTAAAAATGTACCGACTCCGACCTCAATCTAAAATCCTATCTAGATACTCCAACTCCAGAGCCCTGATAGCTACAGTAACCATTAGACTTATACTTAAATATAGGTTATAAGTCTAAAAAGTAGCCTGATGATTCATGTAGTGGTGATGATGGGTTTTATAGGTTTACCATTATTAATACATATTGAGCTTTTATGAAGGAGTCGGAGTCGGAGCTTTTGTGTACCGATTCCACAGCCCTGGTTATAAGCCAGTTCGTCTGTATATTTCCAAAGAAACTAGCCGTTCATGCAAGAACAAAAAATGGCATGAGATTTCTTTTCGCTGCCAGTTACTTTCTGGGAAAACGGTTAATGCTTCTGAAAGTTATATCTCGTTATAGCACAGAATGGGAAAGAATAAATTTTTACCCTGAATCGACCGTCCTTGACGGGCGGCAAGGCGTATGGAATGCCCAGGAAAACAGTGGTGGTGCCCAAGATCCTTTCGACAGGTGTGAGGCCAGGCCGGTACCCAGACCTGGGGTCAGGGTTGTCGTACAGGTTGACTTTGAAACCCTGCACCTTGTTGAAGTAGCTTGTGGTGACATATACGTAGCCATCCCTTTTGAACTGTTCCAGGGACTCGGCTCGCTGCTTACCTTGCAAGTCGGGCCGCCACCTTGCCATGACTCCTGGCTGTGGCACCCCAGCAGGCACCTAGACAGAAAGTGTACGATTATATAAACACATATATAGCAAAGCCTGTTCATCACATAAGGTGGTGAAAGGAATGGCATAAACAAAAAGGTAGCAGAAGATGCACCGATACTGTGGGGAAATGTGACCCTGAGGCTATATATAATGTGTGTTCGATATTTAAAATTGTTATAAAAATCATGTCCAAAACATAACACTGTTTTCAACTGCATTTACATACATACAAATATAACTACACGTTCCATGACTCAATCACAATGTCCAGTCTCCTTGTCTTTTTTAATTTTATTACGCTGTTTCTCAAAATCCTAATGTACTAATCATCAGGCGATTTCAGTGGCTGATTTCGGCTGAAAGGTAACTCACGTACTCTTGCTATCATAATACCTACAAAATCTGCGTTTTTTAAATTTCGGTTTTGGGGAGTTTGGGGGGCTGCTGCCCGGCAGCCCTTCCTCCCTTTGATATGCCCCTGTGTAGAGATATAGCAGATATAGGGCAATAATTAACTAATTCTTGGATTTAACGGCACTCATTCAACAACATGCGTTGGCGTTAAATGGAAGGAAAGTCAATGTTCGGTTTGTAATTATGTAATATGATGCCAACAGTGACGCGAGCATGTCTAACGTACGAAACGCATCCCAGAGGTCTGCAAGGACCTGGCAGCGCAGATAACGTCTAGGTTCGGGCGTGGTTAACTTTTCAGAGACGGAATGTACTCTGTTTTATATAAGGACTCAGTGCGTACCGCGTTGTAAACACTTTCCACTTCGGTTATAAAAACCAGTATCTTAATGCGTTATAAGGCAAAAGTTGCTGTTTGTTCTGAGATCCGTACAAAACACATAAACGCAATGTGGGTACCACGTAGAATTTTTTAATGTTAAACCTCGTCGTATGTAAAGTTACCGCTAGGCTTTAAAAGGTTAAAATGTCTGGCGAGGGTTATTTCGAAAGAACATTTCAGGCTTTCTCTGGCCGTCGCAAAGAAAAAGTTATTCGTAGTTCCATTAACCTTATGCCCGTGACACGCTCAGAATATCAGACTAACACCTAGCATACAGAGCCATTACGCTACTTTGTCGTGAATTGACCAGCGCGTTACGACGGGATAGCACATGCACGTAATGTGGTGACGAGATGCGAATTTACTGACGGAACGAGCTTGGGAAATTGGGTTCTCTCGGGCTCCGGAAACAGAACCGGACGGTTTTTCTCAGGGATGTCCGTTGCTGTGCCCTACAGAAACAATTCCAGATAAAAAACCTTTTTCAAAACTGGGTTTTCAAATTACTACGCCGCGAACATGCTTCTAAAAGCGACCAAAGGGGCTTAACGCAGTGTCAGATGCTGGAAATCCTGCAATATCGGATGGTCCTACAGCAGTGTTTTTCAGCCTTCTCGAGCCGCGACCCAGATTACGCCAATAATTTTGTTTCGTGACCCCCGGGGTCAAAAAAAACAAGACAGGCAATGTACGCATAATGTAACAGTGGCGCGTTCGCGTACTGTTTTTACCTCCTCGGCTATCCTAACTAGCTGACATCATTTCACGCGAAGAAAGCGTGGTTATGAAGATTTAATGAAACCGGAAATGATAAACTGTACTTAGGACTTCACGTAAAGTGTCCGATATTTTTGCCGTTTTCAGCAAATTTGGAATTTCTTGGCAGATTTTCATTAAAATCCCCAATATCAAATTTCACTTAAATCCATCGGCGGGATTAGTGCTAATACATGCAGACAGACGGACGTACGGACGTGACGAAGGTAACAGACGCTTTTCGCGACGATGGGAACGCGCCTAAAAATGAGATTTCAATTTGTCACATCTGTTTTGTTCACATATTACAATAACTATTAAGAAAAAAATTTAAAACATAATTAGTAAACTTAGATTGTCATATAATGCAAAGTTCAAATGTTAAGAACCATATTTCACAGAGATAAATATTTAAAAATTGTTAGGCACTACTTATTACGAAATTAGTGTTGAAAACTACCACCGTGAGCGCTAGTGTGTACGGTTCGTACTTCACTACACTTTAACATGTCCAATTTAAATAATAACTTATGTTGGATTCATGAACTGCCATCAATTCATTAAGGCCTGTTCTCCTTCTCTAGAGCTTGCATGATTAAGGCTCCGGTGATTCATCCCCGTGCCTCTATTTGAACCAATTACCATGGCGCTTATGTGTGGCAGGAGGCGTAAAAGCGAAGACACTAACAACTGCGTGGGACCAGCGGTAGCACTTCATGGAGATTTAACAGTGGGCGATGGCAATGCTTAACGTGCCGAGACTTGTGATGTGGTAGAGATGCGTAACAGAGAATATCTGGATCGACCGAACAAGTCGCTACTTCGCAATGCTTCTGACTACACAGTTTCATTCTTAGTACTGTATTACGACACAATGCACTCAACATCCGTCATTTACAGATAAAAAGTAAATACGTAAACTTCTTGCATACCCTTCGAAGGCGTATAGGGGGAGTAGCAGTAGAGCTCCACTCATTAAACCTCGGTGCTAGATTGAGGTAAGTGGTCAAATTCACGCTCTGGCGGCTTTGTGCCCGGGATAAAAAAAGACGGCACCCATTGAAAGGGAGGCTGTTTGGACCCCAGGGCAGATCTGGACGTTTCGGAAAAGACAAAAAATCTCCTACCCCTGCCGGGAGTCAAACCCCAGGTCAAGCCCGTGCTAAATAATAAATCATACAAATTTTCTGCCTGAATACTGAAGGTAGAAGCCTACTTAGGTGAGATAATATTAAAACGGATATGAACATATAGGAAAGTGTGGAATGGAATGAAACCGATCCATGAGACAGTCCAGTGGCAGGATTCTGCGAACACAGATTCTGTGTTCCACAACCGACAGAGTTTCATAAGTAGGTCCCAGTGGCCGGGCGGTCTAAGGCGTAGGTCTGCGGCCGCTCGCTTGCTGGGATCGTGGGTTCGAATCCCACCGGGGGCATGGATTTTTTTCTCTTGTACAGTGTTTGTATTGTCAGGTAGAGGTCTCTGTGACGGGCCGATCGCTCGTCCAGAGGAGTCATACCGACTGTGGTGTGTGTCTGAGTGTGATCAAGTGAAAATAAACAACCTCGACACCTACTGTGAACAAGTAGGTAGAAGAGGGAAGGACTGCGAAACGAAACGTTTCATAAGTAGGCACACGACGGTTAGCTTCTAAATTAGGGGTCTGCTCCACTAAGTTACGGGATGGGAATGGGAGGTGACAGACAGACGGACCACTTTGTACATTAAGCCAGTTGGTGATAATGAACATATGGATTAATTACTTCCCTTGTTCCGTATATTCAGCCGATGAGGTTAATCTAAAGGTCACCTCGCGCTGTTCCCACGCAACACAAACGAATTTTCCAATCAAAAGAGACGCAAAAGGAGCGGTGACCACGTCCTTGAGTAGGGAAAGAGGCAAATGCTCATTCCGAACCTGAATTTAAATTATTTTCTTCGTGAGTCTTGAAGTTTCGACGGCAGTGTGACGGTAATTCGAAACTTCCGGTACTGATTAACCAGTCATGCGACCTCACGCCCATTTGCTACTCTATAAAAGATCGCGCAAGCAAGTAACTATAATAATTGATTACGAAATATTATGATAAATTCGGAAAATGTCCATCATTCTCTTCAATATAAACTCGCTTCACCACATTCGTTGACATATTCTCCAGAGACAGCTCCGACTTATGCAGTACTTAACGTTCCGGTAGGTCCGAGGCAAGTCGAATTTTGCTCAAGTCCGAATTGGGTACACATATGCTCAACTATGTACGTAGGCCTATATGCACGACATATACTCAACCATGTATGTAGACCTATATGCAAGGGAGTACAGCTGGAATCCAAACTCCCCAACACACTGGAACCTGATCGGCCGCAGTATGACCACCCCACTGAATGTGTTATCGCCCAGGTGTACTCTTCCGCCACATTCGTCTCACAGCGCTTTCAGTCTCGCGAGGAAAAATTCGGAGCGCGTTTCAAAAATGCTACTTTTTAATTTTTTTTTAAATTTAAGTCTGAAACTACGTAACTTGAAATTGCGTTAAGTCCGGGAGTGATTGAGACGCTGAACGTCTGCGTTAGAAACCGTACTCTGTATATCGGCTTTCAGGTCCACCAGCGTCTAGGGATCACTTTCAAACACTCTGCCCTTCAATATGCCATACAAAACACAATCCTCTCGCTTTATGAAATTCCTTAACCTTTCAAAGCCTAGCGGTAACTTTACATACCACCAGGTTTAACATTAAAAAATTCTACGTGGTGCCCACATTGCGTTTATGTGTTTTGTGCGGATCTCAGAACAAACAGCAACTTTTGCCTTATAAAACATTAAGAGACTGGTTTTTATAACCGAAGTGGAGAGTGTTTACAGCGCGGTACGCACTGAGTCCTTACATAAAACAGATACGCTTCGTCTTTAAAGGGTTAAACTCGTGCATTACCCGAATACGCTACAGCAGGAGCCCACAAATTTTAGAAAAAATCCAAGGAACACCGTGGGTTGGGACGGCTCAGTCCGTATAGGGAGTCGCTACGGGCCGGACGGTCCAAGGATCAAATCCCAGTCGGGGGCGAGATTTTCCGCGCCCGTCCAGACCGACCCTGAGGCCCACCCAGCCTCCTGTACAATGGGTACCGGACCATTCCCAAGGGTAAAGCAGCCGCAGCGTCGCGTTAACTACTCATCCCACTCGCCTCTACAGCTTTTTTCCAAAAGTTTTCAATCCGAGAAATACACATTTAGCGAGTTTGTAGCATGTCCTGACAGTGTACCTTCTGAATTACTTATTACATCACAACCAACACAGTACATAATATAATATAATATAATATTACAATGAATCAGTATTAACATTTCTCCCTACATGTTAGGCCAATCCTGGCCGTTCTCAGGGGAAAATCTCACTACATCCTGGAACAGAAGTTTTTGCAGACTTGATATGATGCGCTTCCTGTTCTACAGAGCGCAAAATGATATTTATTACGAACTCATTGCCCTAGTTAACATATCTAAGACTATCAACCTTTTAAAGCCTAGCGGTAACTATACGTACCATGCGGTTTAAATTTCAAAAATTCTACGTGGTGCCCACATTGCGTTTATGTGTTTTGTACGGANGTTTAACATTAAAAAATTCTACGTGGTGCCCACATTGCGTTTATGTGTTTTGTACGGATCTCAGAACAAACAGCAACTTCTGCCTTATAAAACATTAAGAGATTGGTTTTTATAACCGAAATGGAGAGTGTTTACAGCGCGGTACGCACTGAGTCCTTATATAAAACAGATACGCTTCGTCTTTAAAAGGTTAATCCGACATGTTTCGTCTACAGATAGTACCCATCTTCAGGCAGTATCATTACGCAAAGGAAGTATACATAGCTGATACATGTCAGAGTAATAATCTTGTGTATGTTAACTAGTGCAATTATTTGGCAATAAATATAAATTTGCAGAAGCCTCTGAATTGTTGGTATGTAAAGGCTTCTGTACTTTCCAGGATGCAGAGATTGTTCCCCTGACGATCACCAGGACAGGTCGAAACATGAAGGAGTAAATTTTAATACTACTTTACTGCGTTTTATATTATAGTATGTACTGTGTCAGTTCTATTGTGATAAATACCGCATTTAGCGAGTCGGCCAGAGATGCATACAGGAACGCATGTCAGATCTTCGGGCAACGGTCGTTAGGACGTTTAAACAGACTCTGCCCACATCGAGCAACTGGACTCATGTGGTAAAGCTTGTGACTCGTGTTCGGCAGGTCTTTGGATCAAATCTCGGCCGCTCAACGAATTATCCTGAGGTTTATCGTGGTTTTCTTCGATTCCACCAAGCAAATACCGCTATGTTACCTCAACTCAGACACGATCGTTTCGTACAACATAGTCTACAAGTAACAGTTCACCACCTCCTGCCATTTCAAGCCCTGAAGTCTGAGAATAAAACAAAATAGAACCGAATTTATTTACATTCCACAGATCCTTTATACTAACGTCTGACAACCTTTTATAGCACAAGGGCCATTCTGAAAACCTCAAAACTCTGCACGGGCCGCAAACCACTTACTAACAGTAAGAGTCTTATTTTTTCAAGGAAAATTTATTTTATATTAATCCTTTAAGGAAGAAATGTAATTGGTATTGTTTAAAGATCCAGTTCGTACCGCGCAGTAAACATTTGTCATCTCGGTTATAAAAACCAATTACGGAATGTTTTGTACAGCAAAATTCACTGGGTTTTTTTAGATGCATGCAAAACATATAAATACACTGTAAGCAGAATGTAGAATTTTGGAATGTTATAACTGGCAATACATATAGTAACCGCTAAGCTTTAAACAGTTAAGTGATAAAGGAAATAAAATTACTATTAATTAGTAGTATTAATGAAATAAAATACATTCATTAGTTATAATTTCGTTTTCAGGACTTAACATCATTTTTGAAGAGTCAGTGATACGTTTACCAGTTTCTCTGTCAGCGGTAAATTTTTTTTACAAATATAAAGATTTTTATTACACAAAATTATGGCTGAAGTACCACTGTATTTGTATTATTATGTTGCACATAAAGCTGAAACAGTAAGAACAATGGTGGAGCTTACATTGTGTATTTTCCTCCCTCCACCCACTGTTAAGTTTCCAACATGTGATATTTTCCCATGCAATACACATGAAACCCATTATGACTTAAATAGTGTTTACTAAATTTAACTATGCATGTGGAGTTCATCAGATCGCTAAAAAAGTTTTTCATTCTGTTGAGACAGCATTAGTGTGTTTGAAAACAGTAATGGGCCACAGGTTGCATCTCACTGCGTTATACCCTAGCACAAGGATGCACAACATGCCATAATATGAATATAATAAAGTAAGTTACATTACAAATAATAAATGCATCCTCTGTACAGCTGTTTATACTCACCTGGTATGAATATCACATTAGAAGAGATCAATTACATAGCAAGGCATTTTTGTCAAAAATAATTAATATTATGGACAACTGTTATGAGCTTTCAGTCACAAGAAATTCTTTTACTGGGTCAGAGTGAGCTAAGATACAATCTCTCAGTGCTGGCTTAAATATTTTTATCATGATTCACACTTCTAATGTTAGGTGGACGAGCACTGTACTATGTAGCTTGATTCCTGCATGTTACACACCTTTACATTTGGCCTGTGAGGGTCATGTTTAAGTCTCATACCTTTAAACTGAGTATTTTTAAACCTGAAATTTTCCAAAGCTGTCTACTAATGGTATCAAAACAAACCATACCTCTAAAAGCCAATGACAACGCAATCTAACACAATCAAGACCTACTCAGCCACATGTAGATCTGCAATAGGACGTCCAGATGGATGCAGATTTTTTTATGGGAGTTGAGACTTATACCTTGGGGACAGACGGAGTATTTCCCGTCGAAACGTTAGAATTGTGATGCCGTGTAGATCGTTCGTACAGTAGTAAAGAGTGCTTCTCTTAAAGTTACGATTATTTCGAAATCTTCACGCAAGCGCCATAGTAAATACTTGCGTCTTTCTAGCGAAAAATTACCTCGCGTGCTCTTCAGGATTTCGTCCGTGTAGTTTGCTAGGTGGGTACCAACGGCAATCACAGCCTCCAGCTTCAGGGTATAACCTAATGTAAACCTGCTCGGAAAGCACAAACGAACGCGTATGTGGAGAAAACACCAACCTAATCTAACCTAAACCCGCCGACGCCAAATCCGCCTTGTGCCAGCACGAATGATATCCCACAATATGTTGGGGTATCCCACTTCTTAAGATTACAAGCATTCTGTTCGAAATTCCTCCAGCTTTATTCGCACAGGGCTGGAGCCCAAGTTCTGCACTTACCTGATATCTGTCATCAATCCCACCATAACCTCTGTTGTAATTGTCATCTCCCGGGTAATTGGGCCGTCCATACCGTCTGTTGTTATACACATATGTATTGTCATACCGATCTTGATAATCCCTGTTGTAATACCTGGAGTCTTGGGTCTGACACTCCACCGTTCCTATATACCACACCAACACGAGCCACAATCGCGTCCGCATAGACGCCATCACACACTACGTTAACGCTACACTGTGAAGGCCAACGCCCCACTCCTGCTCTCGTATCTTGATTCACTTTATCCCACGCATATCCTTTGATAAATACGCAGACTGTACTCACATGCTGGTAAAAACCGTCCAACTCACTTCACACAAAACATTATAAATACGCAGAAATGTGCAACTTCTGGTGTCTTTTATCGTCGCTTGTCCAGTAGCACCACCTCGAGCTGGGGATAAGTAGCTTATATGCTGTTATGAATGGAAATTTCACTGGTGTGCAAAACACTACCGATACGAATATTCCAAACGTGCATTTCGTCCCCTATCATATTTCAGATATTTCACACCTATCACATAGCCCTTCCACTTTGTTGTTACCGTATTTAAAACCGTTACAAACAAAGAACACTGCCACATTCACACCAACCTGTTTCGAATATTGTGTTTGGTGCGTACATCATTCGCCAGCTCTCCCACCTGATGGCGCCACCGTACGACCCCTTACATTCGTAGGCAATCGATACATGGTACCGCGGGACTATCGAATTCTGATTCGATCGCAGAATATGACTATCGAAACACGCGAGCAGTGCGATTCGACCTTTGCAATTCGAATTTTTATGATTGCATGATTTGCAGTAATAGGCGTAATTTGGGAGGGAAGTGGCATTTGCCAGCACAAATATTTTTTCAAACTGGGAAGGGTTTTTTTGGTTACTGAACTGAATAATGGCAAATTAAAAATAGAAAAAAGAAAATGAAAAATTTGTGTTCCACGGGAATTTTCCCCTGTTTCAAATCTGACTCTTTTGTAAAATAAAGTTCCTAATACCCATGCTCAGTTTTGCTCTCCCAGTCCTAGCAGCCAAGTTATGCTTATGTGTGTGGCCACCATCAAGGGATGCGTACCACAATTTCGTACTGTGAAGTCCTTAAGCGATATAATAATGCAACAATAATTCGATTACTTTCATCACCTTTTTAGGACTGGACTGACTTTAAATAGGTATAACGAAGACAAAAGATGAACGATACAAGAATAGTGGGACTTACATGTAGCTGGTTCTATTCTTATCCTGATCTTTGATAGAAAATTTTAAAATATAAAAGTTACCTATTGCTAGTGGGCACAGCAACTTCTATATTTTTGTATCTTTATACTTTTATGTTTATATTTCTACACATTTACAGTAATCCATATATGTACTTTACTTGGGACATTTAAAAAAGTGGAATGTCACTATGATTCAAATCTCAATCTTGGAGAACACTGAATCGCGCAATATATATCATTTCTGTAATGGACTTGAGGGTAGTCCATCAGTGGACAAAAATATGTGGTATGATTGACATGCAGAACACATCAACAAGTTAATAATACACCTATGTAAAGTTGAATAGGGTTGCCATATATCAGTCACAAAAAAAAGGCATTTCTCACTTATTGGCCGTAGAAAATGAAAACATATTTGAGAAAAAGGAAGTTAAAAAGAGGAAGTGCTAATAGTTAGCGTTCTATTAAACAGCAGTCCCTCTCAAAGTTTCTCTGTTGATTGTCCTTTAAATTTCATGCATACGAAATTTAGGGGGAGACATTTTTGAAGCATGTTCTTCACTGAGTTCAAGTTAAGAATTTCTGCGCCACTTTTTTTTTTCAGGAAGTGCCAGTGAACTGCTCGTCTCATGTTTGACTTGGAGAATGCTAATATAATATTATACTTACGTATTTCTTTAAAAAAGTATCAGACTTTTTTTTGCATTAAGCTTTAATAAATAACAAACAGTCAAAAACCTGGACGTTTCTACAAATTTAAAAAAACTGTAAGGAGAGAATTCTTGTATAAGGAAAGTTTACGTGTTCGGGGAAAACAGGACATATGGTAGCCCTAAGCTTAGGAAAGGGCCCACATTTTAATTAGCTTGTTGTTTGGTATGCAATGGAATGTTATTCATCAAATTATTCAATGCAGGTAGACTGAAATTCATAGCATTTTGTGTAACTGTGATTCTGAATAATAGTGGAATTTACCTGGTAATTGAATAAGAACACCAGAAAAATAACATATGTGCATGCACACTTCGGTTTCTGTAATTTGAGCCGATTTGAAGTACTAAAAGGTAAAAAAGTGTAAGTACTGAAATATTTACTTAATGAAACCTTTCAGCTTCTTGTGGGTCCAGAAATGTTAAGGCGTTAATAGTTAAAATTAGTGTTCGGATTATTGTTCTGTGCATCTGCAAAGTTAGAATAAACAGAATTATCCACATATAAAAAATGATTAATGTGAGCTCTGTTTTTTAAAATTGGTATTTATCTTTGAATGATACTTTTGCTGGAAAGTAAAATTAAATAAATGTCCAAATTATTTTTGTGTTTCAGACTTCGTGTGAAATTGTTGTGATTCAATTTAAATTTTAAACATTTATGTACAAAGGTAATACATAGGAGAAGGTACGTTTCTTAAGTAATGTGGCTGAGTTACACTTTTTCATATATCACATACTGTCAGCTTTCTTGATCCAATGCCAGTGTCTACAGACAAGAATCTGAAGATGATTGCATAACATGGAACTTTATAATTTTTCCTTTTTTTTTAAATATTATTAGGGTGACAGATACACAGACAATTTTTGGGTTAGGGTGTGTTTTTTGTATGGAAAATATGAGAAATGCATGGAAAATAGTGGTCAGAAAACATGAAAGGAAAGAAAAGCACCTCTGACTGATTGTGTTTGACTAAGCACTTTTTGGATAAATATCCCACACACACAAAAAATTACTTTTGAGCTCTTGTCATTACAGGGCTGCTAAGGAATTCAAAAGTTTTTGAGAATATCTATCTTTTTCAATAGAACATAGTCAATATGTGAGAAGATAGTTGTTGCTCAACTAATCAAGAAAACCCTCATGCTCTACAGAAACTGAATATGTATTATCATGTTTACAAGAGTTGGACACAGATGACAAGTTCCACATTTCCACACACTCCTTCCTTAAGATCCTTTTGAATATTATCCTCACCTCCCTTTGTTCCTGGTTTTTTTCTCCTCCGTGAGGTTTTCCTACTGAAATTTCCATGTATTTTTTATACTTCTCATGCATGCTACATGCTCAACACCATGAATTCTAATGGTTTTGCTTATTTCAGTGGGACCTGAGCAAGAGTATGCCAACATATTTTCTGTGTATATGTGCAGTGTAACATTCAAGAAGATGTACATGGTTAAATTATTAAATTATTGCACCTATGCCCAAGCCAACAAAGCGATCTGTGCTGAGACATAACTACATACTGTGAATCTCCTCATAGTGTTAATGTCTTCATATTGTGTTACTTCACCTGTCATTTGGTTCAAATATTTCTCTCTGCACTTTCTGTTCAGGCATTCTTGATGCTAGCTCCTGGACATACACATTATACTTACTGTGTGTTATTTTGTGGTGGATGCTTATGTATATCATCTAGCAAACCAAATGCTCTAAATTACATAACTTATTCTATGGATCAGATTTCCATGGAATGCACATGAATACTTAAAAAGTACTCTTCAATGTGACAAACTCTATTTTGGAATTAGGCTGGTAATTGTATTAGAACTCTAGAAGATTGACATTCTTTCACTCAAACATAGTAATTCTGGCAGTTTTGTGAATTTAGATTCCCTAAGTGATAAATTCATAAGTGATGAAGTGTTTATATAATTAAAGATTTCAACCTCATTCTTTCCTTGATACTTACAGGTGTTTATGATTAACAATGGCATCTGGTTTTCCTTTGTGTCTACAACATTACAGTCCTTGCTTAAAAATTTGTAAATATGTGCAACATTTTTTGTCATCTCTAGCAATGTTTCAGACGGTACTGTATATCAATAAGTGAAATAGAGTTAAAACCAAAGAGTGCCAGACATTCCTAAATAATTTGCTTCAGGTGCTGGGTATGTATGTGTTGTACTGTTTTTGTGGCCTGCTTACAGTTTCCTTAAAAATTCACACTTTTATAGCAAAGGAATTTTACTAACGAAATAACTCCATGGAGCAGAGGCCTTCTTGAGAAGCTAACAGTTTTTCAGCTAGTCAAGAAATTCCCCGCATTTCATGGAACCCGGAGGTTCATTACCGCATTCACAAGAGCCCACCACCTGTCCCTAACCACGTATAATATATGTTCTCTTTACATGTAATTTAACATACTTTATTAAATAACAAGAATATATCTAAATTTTTTGGTATGTTTTGCACGAGCAGCATTCTTCTTCTGAATTCAGTTCTAGTAACAGGGACATTGCTTAGGGGAGAGCTTCCTATTGAAAAACTAACCACCTGTGTTATGATTTTATTGTAATCAAGGAGATTTTTGTAGGTGTGGCATAAGAGAGATATTTTCATAGAAACTGTTCGTAATAAAACCTAAATGTGTGTGTTAGTATATTGTTAAACTGGACCAAATTGCTTGTGTGATGTGATTCAATTCATGACCCACAAAGCTACTTGCTTGGTTGGTCAGTGTGCAGGTGTGTTTATAATGTGCAGGAGTGTCTAGAGTGTGCAGGTATGGCTATAATGTGCAGCAGTGTCTAGATTGTGCAGGTGTGTTTGTAATGTGCAGGAGCGTCTAGATTGTGTAGGTGTGTTTGTAATGTGCAGAGGTGTCTACAGTGTGAAAGTGTGTTTATAATGTACAGGACTGGCTAGAGTGTGTAGGTGTGTCTATAATGTCCAGAAGTGTCTATAGCATGAAAGTGTGTCTATAATATGCTGGAATGTCTATAGTGTGAAAGTGTGTTTATAATGTTATGTATTGTCTAGATCATGAAGTTTTGTCTACACATGCACAGCTTTCATTTTACTGATGGCACCTTCTGTAACTCCAATATGTGGTATTAAGGCAAAGAAATACTTTAAACTTATCGACAAACTTTGGCTAGAAATCTGGTCATATGTTACTGAATGCAAACAACCTAGGGGTTCTAACACAATAACTCCCCCCTCCCCACTCATGTGGCAGCATGCACAAAGATGCAGTTCTGAGGCCTCTCATTACGTGATGTAGCTACCAGATTGCTTGGCTGGGTAAATAAAGAGTTAAGAAACATTTTGCTATATGGGACATATAATGCATTCAGCTTATTCAAAATAAGCCACTAGAGAATTTATTGAATGGAAAAAATAAAACTATTTTCTTTACATATTATTACTGCTTGACATTTACACTGTTTTCTACCCTGTGTCACCTAAAATATATTCTTTCCAAATTTATTTGAAATTTCTTTTTTGACAGTCATTATTCTGACTTAAGAACAGAATGTTATACAGTAGTAAAAACCACTCCCAGAGAAAAGTAGGCAAGGGAAAAATTCATTTTCTGTTGCTTATAGTGCCAAAGCATGTTAGAGTTTTGTTGAACATTTCTTAAGGGAAGAAAAAATAGATATTTTCAGGCATTTGACAGAATATAAGCTTAGTACCCTATTAGTTCTCTGAGTGGACAAATGAGTAACTTTTTATTTTAAGAGCTTTATGTCTTTTTTGTTCAGTAAAAAATTGTTTAAGTAAATACAACTTATGTTTGATTTTACTTCTCTAGTACAGCACAAAATGTATGGGAACCATCTTTTGAGCCCCTTTCATTATAGACCTGCTCCAGTTTCATCTATAGCTACAGCTATATCTATAGCTGTAAAGCTTCTGATAAAATTTCTTTCACTGTGACAGAGCCTCTCCTGTAAATCTTGCAAAACCTAGAGACTCCTGTAGGGAACTATTTAAAAACCTAAAAATGTTGCCATTGTACTCCCAATATATATTTTCTTTATCAATATTTGTTGTAAATAATAAAGATCCATATAAATCAAACCAAGAGGTTCATAGCTTCAGTACTTGATATAGCATGAATTTGCAACTTCCAATGTCAAATTTGGCAATTTTTCAAAGAGGAACCTACTACTTTGGAATTAGAGTTTTTAATCATCTCCCATCTAGTATAAAAAGCTTAAGTAATGAGGTGAAATTATTTAACTCTTTAAAGACGAAGCGTATCTGTTTTATATAAGGACTCAGTGCGTGCCGCGCTGTAAACACTCTCCACTTCGGTTAGAAAAACCAGTCTCTTAATGTTTTATAAGGCAAAAGTTGCTGTTTGTTCTGAGATCCGTACAAAACACATAAACACAATGTGGGCACCACGTAGAATTTTTTAATGTTAAACCTGGTGGTGTGTAAAGTTACCACTAAGCTTTAAAAGGTTAAACTGGCCCTGAATAGTTTCGTTTGATTCCTTAGATGAATACTTTAACTGTAATTTCAATTAATGATCTTGTGTCTTGGTCCTCTACCAGGTAAAATTTGTAATTATTTGTTTGCTATAGTTGATATTATGTATAATAATAACATCATATAATATATAATATCTCAATAATTATACATGTTTTAATTGTAATACATAGGCTGCTATTGCATGATGTATAGAAAATTTATGACAGTTGCTATTAGCAAGTATATTGTGTGTGACTTTCTGTATGTTATGTATTTAAGTATTTTGTGACCTGTTCTGCTGTTTTTGACTATTTCCATATCCATAGATTTTGTAATCGAGATAGGGTCCGTGGAATGTTAATGAATGAATGAATTTGCTCAATTAGTCAAAAACCCTTTCACATTACACAGAAACTGAACTGCCATTATTCTCTGCACAAATGAACTGACCCTGGGCTTGGTCAGGTGACTGCACTCCACTTCTGCATGCTTTGTTTACTTTTGATAACATTTTAATACTATCTCATTTTCTGTGTGTTAATTTCTGAATTGGTCTCTTCTTTTGAGACCTTATCAGTAGTATTTTAATGTGTTCGTTATAGCTTCCATGCATGCTGTGTGCTCAAAACATTTCATCCTAATGGATTTGGAAACGATAGTAATATCTCAGCAGGAGTCAACCACATTGGTAAGATTTTGCGGTGTGTAACCTACAAGAAAAAATGCTTAAATTTCCTGTTGTGTGCATGTATAAACCTTCAAAGTGATATACACTAAGTCATAAATACAAACTGTAAATCTTGTCACTCTGCAGTATTCTTCATGCCATGTTACTCCATCAGTGCCCTAAATCCAAACATTCTCCTCAGCTTGCTCTTTTAAATAATTCTAGATGTCCGTTCTTAGACAAAATGGCTCACTTTTTTATTTTGTTCTTGCTTTTTGTAGCATGTAGCAGTGCAAGTAGACTGATTTGCCTAATATTTTCTGTAACTTCAGATGTTTGTGAAATATTTGTCTTTACAACACTGTGATAATGGTGGAAACTCTGTTTGGAAGTTGCCTGGTAATTAAATGAACACAACAGAGAATCTATCTTCATATATTCACAGATAATTGTGCATAACTTGTGTGGGTTATGTACTTATACATTAGTGAGTAGTTGTTTAGTTAATGAAAATTTTCAACATTACTTCTGTGCAGTAATTTTAAAGTGTTTTGGTTTGAAATCAGTATTTAGGTTATGTGCTTTATAACAGCAAAATTAATGGCATTGTAATTCTCCATAAACCAAGATGTGTTTTGCACAATAAGCCTAAGGCTCTGGTGTGTACAAAACATCTGCTGATGAGCCCGTTTGAAAATAAGATTATATGTTTAATATTAGTTTAGTGAAACTTAAAAGGAGACATAATTAATTCAGTTTTTCCACTTATGCCCCTATATGAAGTGTGATATCACCCTTCCTTGATAAACTGCAATACAGAGTCGCAAGTCCAACCCTAAGCCATGTATTTTCTTTGTTCCCATCTCATAAAATTATGTCTGTTCTTTGACATATCCTCCACTGCACTTTTTCCCAAACACTATTCTTCTGTGCTTTTGAACACAGTATGTTAAATATTACGCCTCATTTCACGCCTGCTGCCTCACATCATATAGTAATGTAGACAAACTTAAATGCATATAATTTTGTGTAGCTTCAGGCCTCCATATAATTATTGAAATATGCACTGTGATGACATAAGTTTCTTGATAACTGCGTAAGAATGCTACAAAGTTCACATTTATGCATTCGTATATGGAGTTGTATAAATAGTGGGTTATGAAGTTAAAAATGATAGAATTCTAACGAATGAAACATTAACGTAATGAAAATTTTAAGCTTCATTCTTGCCCTGTTATGTGTTAGTGATTAAAATTGATGTTTTTTGTACTCTTCCTTCTATAAATCAACAGGCACATATATTTTTTTAAGTGTAAGAAAATGTGAAATGACAGGAAATGAAAATGTGTGGTATTTTATGTTCTGACAGCATTGGTGCTGATGATTCGAGTCCTCTGCAATGTCATGCTCTGTCGCTGGGTAAGTTCCTGGTATTGCAAAAGATTACAGTGCCTTCACCTTCGGTGCCTGCAATTGAAGAATGACTAGATTGCTTGACTCTGAGTTCTTTGAAAGGTCGGGACATACCCAATGACACATCGTAACATCCCAGAAGACTTTAATCTTTTGGTAGATTCTTTGCCTTTTTCCTTCTTATTTTTACATCTTTTTTTTTTTTTGTTAATGACCGTTATTTTTCGTGGAGGCCATATTTAGAGCTGCGCTATATTTCGGCCTACGTTCAATATTATACGCATCGTGACTTCCGCAGAGCAAATATTTATTTTTTGCAATATTTTTCATAGCTGCCATTTGCATGGTAAATCATTGACTTCGGATTACCCTCTCCGCCACAAAGCTGACTGCAGCGCCATCGTAAAAGTTGCTGTCGGACGACACTACCACAACGGAAGTTACGTTTACGGAAGCTAGAGAAGGTTATGTTTCGATTACAGACTAGTAGTTCCGGTAAATGTTGTGATGCATTTTGGTTGCTTTCCGATGGTTAAGTCGGTATTCAAAGGTGACAGTCTGTCATTGTGTCAACACTGTTTTTTGTGCATGTACTGTTCGGTTTGTGACAAGGTAGCTGTTACCTTGATTTCGTGTTTGTTTGAGATTGTGCCTTGGGCTTTAGAAATCCAATGGTGTAAGTGATGCATCATCTGCATTGTTAAAACTGTGGAACTGCATTTTTCTGAATTTGGAAATGGTGTGTAACAACGTCCTCACGGAAAAGGTATCTAAGTGCAACGGAAAGAAGAAAATTCAAGAGGGAAGTGTTAAAGTAGGTAGGTTATCTACTGATATTTTGCGAGAGCCAGTGGTACGTTACCATGGTACTATCAGAAATCGCATGTCTAGGATATGGACATGTGGCAGAAAACTGAGGTGGAGAGAGATTAATGGATGAAGGTACACGTGTTATCACTTAGGAAATTAATGAATAGGCCGATGCTGCATAAAACAATTGTATGAAACATAGGCTGATGTGACATGTAAGGGATCTCCATAAATGACGTGACGCCCCGAGGGCGGGAAGTGAGATTTTGTGACAATGTGTGACGAAGCGGGAGGAGGGGGGGTTCGAAAGATATTGAGGCCACGAAAGTCTTAATGCAACCAGTACGATTCTGTGCAGAGCTGGCTGGACTTCTCATACTCCAGTTAGGCAATTCGCCGAGTGTTTAAGGCGGCCTGTCGTTACTGTTTCCAGTAGGCCTTAAATTGTGCACATTGTTTTTTGTGGTGTTTTCTATTAGTAAAATAGTACAGACTAGTAAGTGTTTGGGCTTTAAACAGTAGCAACTACTTTCTATAGGCAATTCATTTTCTTGTGGCTTGGCGGGGGTGAGGGGTCATAAGTTTGTGACGTCTTATTCGAAAAGGAGGGGGGGCGGACTTTTGTAACGAAACGTGACAAGAGGGAGATGAGCGTAAATTTTAAGCCAAAATCGTGTGACGTCATTTATGGACGATCCCCCTAAGTTGATTCTAGGCCAGATGACTGGCTGATACATCGTCGTAGTGAGCACCACTCTTATAATGTTGTCTTCGTCATCATCGTTGTTGTTCATCCTGTGTTTTTTATTAAGGGACCTAAGCTTCCATTAGGAATTTACATCCATTGTTACGTCTCTTGGTTGAGGACTGAACATTTTAGTACCCTGAAAGTAAAAGAAGCTGAGTCCTTGTGTCGGTAATAAATATTTTTCTAGAAGTTAGGTCACATGGAAGTCAGACTGGACGAATATCACATTATGTGTCTACTTCATGGTTCTTCATATAAAAAAAAAACACTTTTGGAAGCTCTGGTCTAGTAGTTAATCTGCATGCCTCTTTGGCTGGTACATAGGAAGAGAGCTAAGAAATTATGTGGCATATAGGCAACATAATGCATATCCTGTAGCTTGTTTGAAGCAAAACGTGGAACTACACGGAGCACAGTCTTTCTTGAGAAGCTAACATATCATATGTCTTGAAGCTTTCGCGGCTGCAAAATTCAATGAAATCTCCTCGAACAGACAGCCCCGTCAAAGTGTAAGCTAATATGTTCTGTGATAAGCAATAAATTTCTGGCGCATTATGAAACCCAGATATCCATTACCGTGCCTGCATCAAAGTATTAAGAATTTCATTACATGAATAAAAATACATTTTTTATGGATCCAATGTTAGTGATCTGGTGGTGCACTACAGCCTACTGGAGCATGCGGTGAAATTTAGGATTCGGCCCGATTCCCGTCTGTGCTTGAATTTAAAGAGTTACCGACTTACACAGGGCTTCCTTTCCTGAAACATTTATGTAACTCGAAATTCATTTCAATCGGAATTGACCCCACCCACACTTATTTATCACACATAATTGGCTATGTATATATGTTTTTACGATGTCAGTGTAAGTGTTTAAGATGTTATTTCTATCAGTTCTTTTCATATGCAGCACTCAAAGAAGTAGTTTAATAACTACGATATTAATAATTAATAATATTAATACTGTATTATATATAATATTGCCGATCCCGGTGGCCCCGCTGTCTGGAGGCCGCTCGCTTGCTGGGACTGTGGGTTCGAATCCTGCCGGGGGCATGGATGTTTGTTTCTTGTGAGTGTTGTGTGTTGTCAGGTAGAGATTTCTGCGTCGGGCTGACCACTCTTCCAGGGGAGTCTTACAGAGTGTGGTGTGCCTGAATGTGATATCGAAACCTCAACAAGGAGGAGGCCTAGGCCCACTAGAGCTGTCAGGCCACGAAAAAATTAAAAAATATGAATTAATAACATTAGTAATTAAGAAGATGTTTACGTCAAGTTCGAGTTTACGTAAGTTGCATAATACGTAACCCGAAAACTGCCTGTATTGTAGGTGCTGTCCGGCCCAATCTACACCCTACTATTGTATGTGCTGCCCGACACGAACCCTCATACGCCTCCGAGACATGACGACCTTCTGCTCTCGAACATACTTGCCATATATATTTCAGTGTTGGACACATTGTCCTGTGCACCTATACTGCAGTCCATAAAACCACATCACCCTCAGTATTAACCCTTTAAAGACGAAGCATGTCTGTTTTATATAAGGACTCAGTGTGTACCGCGCTGTAAACACTCTCCACTTCGGTTATAAAAACCAATCTCTTAATGTTTTATAAGGCAAAAGTTGCTATTTGTGCTGAGATCCGTACAAAACACATAAACGCAATGTGGGCACCACGTAGAATTTTTTAATGTTAAACCTGGTCGTATGTAAAGTTACCGCTAGGCTTTAAAAGGTTAATGTTACCATCACCTTATTCTTAGTATTATATTTACAAGCACAGGGGGACGCATTCCACCGTTTACTATGACTTCAGTAAGTATGAGAAATGTGTCTGTGTTACTGTGCAGGGACTCTGATTATACCCATCACCTACCATAGCTGCACGCTGACTGTCTCACTCTGTGTTCCATCGTATGTGGTACAATATCAGGCGCGGAAGGTTTCGCGTGTCGCCCATGATCACTTGAATGCTGTGTGATAAACCTAAAGTTTTAAGCCGAGTACAAGCCTCTTACGAGCCATTAACAGTACCTTTTATGAGCCATCAACAATTTTCACCCTTTACAGCATTATTAGTATTGTCACTCTATTAAGCATGATCTAATGCAATAAATTATGAGAATGTGTAACAGGGAGATGACCACTTGGGAGACCCAGGCGTGGATGGGAGGGTAATATTAAAATGGATCTTCAAGAAGTGGGATGGGGCATGGACTGGATTGAGGTGGCTCAGGATAAAGACAGGTGGCGGGCTCTTGTGAATGATGTAATGAACCTCCGGGTTCCATATAATGCGGTGAATTTCTTGACTAACTGAGCAACTGTTAGATTCTCAAGAAGGCCTCTGCTCCGTGGAGGTATGTGTAACAGGTAGATAGGGGCGCATAATCTGAACATCTGATAACGCCTATAAGATGTTTCTTCCTTGTGTAAGTTTGAAATTTGCAGTCAATCCTTATCTAATTCCCATTTAAATAGCCTTACAGTAGTCCTGTACGGTTTTTCTTAACCATACCCTGGGTTGAGGAATTAACCTTTCAGTTTTAAATTCCACTTAGGTACAAATAACGCACTTTGAGAGGCAGTTAACTTACACTCCGCAGCACAGGACAGCGCCGATTTCTGTGTCTGCCGTTTTATATGTGATATGGCACGTCATGACGCTGCGCATGGCAGTACAGACGCCGACTTCTGTCTGGCTAGGTGATTTGTGTTTGAGGCATATGTCTATGGTGCTGTTCCAAACGAGGCCTCAGAGTTCGTGAGGTATCTCCCTGCCTCATGTAACGCAATGCTGTGTCCTTTCTGCGCCCAATATGTTTCTGGGCTTTGCATCCCTCGTCCAATATAACTTGGAATGAGATTATTCATATAATGAACCAGTCCTTTGTTCAGCCTGAAATAATTACTAAATCGTTCATCTGAAAATCATAATTTTAAAATGAGTTATTCCATGTATTTGTGGCACCACAACAATTTCCTCTTTTTACCCACGTCTTACAAGAATTTCCTTCACTTTCAAGTTGTAATCTAACTTTGTATTGAGGTCTCAAAATAGGTCTGTGTGTGCAAAATTCGACACGAAAGGAGCACTCAACTAAATAGATGTGACCACGCTCTGCCTCAAAGTATGCACCTCTGAGTAAGCTGCTCTCTCTGTCTGCAGTCCTGTTCAAGTTTGCCCTGCGCTTTCTTGCCCTGCTTCGCTCTGCCGTTCCCTTCTCTGCTGTTGCGACGTTACGTGCCTAACCTTAAAACTCTCACACGCACACACACACGCGTACAGTTTTGTCCTGTATATAAACGCATAAGCGACCTTGTGGGTAGTTGCCGGCGTTTCGGTAGGATGAGATGGGGATGAAAGCGACGTCTTCCTCCAGGGTGTTGGTGTCCGCCTCCCGTCCGGCCATTGTCGCCGCCGAGATGTTACTTGCCGAACAGTTTAACATCTTTTTGATGTTAATTTCATGTTTTAACATCCCTGCTGTATAAATATCTCTTTTAATATTTTATTGCACCGTTTCCTAGACCCTGCATCCCGGATAGAGTAGTCGATATAGCGACTAGCTACGGGCTGGACGGGCCCGATTCGAATCCCGGCAGGGGCAACGAAATTTTCTGTTCCCCAAAACGGCCGAGGACTGAAATTGACCACTCACTTCCATCTACTGCTGATGTTACGAACAAGGGGCTGTACTCCTACTGTCCTTATGTGCCTTCACGGCATAGTCAGGGAAAAAGTTACTTCTTTCAAACTTCGTTCCTGTAAAGTTCTTAGGAATTTTTTTCTAGTCTGTACCGACAAGCTCAACACAACTTCGTATTTTCCAGCTCCTTGTTATTAATTTTGCCTGATAATGGACGCCCTGTGCCCCCGAAACATGTAGCAGTATTGACAATAAAGAACTGGAAAATGAGAGGTGGTGTTGAGCTTGTCGTTACAGACTGGAAGAGTTTGTGCACACACACAATTATCTGTGAATTTTAGACAAGCTTAAATAGACTTGGATGCCGACATACCAGCACACACACCCGCACACGCACGCACGCACACACACCCATGCACGCACGCGCATGTTCACGCACGCATGCGCGCGCGCACACCCACACGCACGCACACACACACTGAAACCACGCGTTGACCTGAACCTATTTGAATGGCATTATATTCGTTTCGTTATTAAGCAGGCTTATCTGGCCTCTTATTGCCGTTCAGTTCTGTGCGACTGCATACGAAACCGTTCTTTATCCTGATGTAAGAAACGTCCATTTTGTGCATGTAGCTCGATACAAAATGGAGCTGGAAATGGCAATTGGTCTGTATCGGCGGGCGGGCATGTTGAAGAAAGCAATTTAGACTGTAACGTACAATTAAACCTGGTTCGATCCGTGATTGGAATTTTTACCTACAGGGTACAAGCGTTACACATAAATTATTCTCAAAAATAAACTGAACAAATGGGAGACGCCACACAAAAAGGGATCTTCTTCTGCTTGCCGGCATGACGATGTACACATGCTGCCCGCAGGTCGGACTTTGGACCTTCCTGTTCTCTGTCCTGAAAATGGAGACAACACTCTCCTCCAAACTGTTGGTAGCTACCTGTCAGTCGACATGGTGGCACAATCCAGAAGACCAGAGACTTGTGTCGATAATATGTACGGTACACACACACACACACACACACACACACACACACACACACACACACACACACACACACACACACACACACACACGTGCGCGCGCCTACACAGAGGGTTTGTGGTAGGGCGGAAGTGAGTAGGGTAGAGCGGGCGTCGTCATCAGCCGATATGCGGTAATGCACTTAAGGATGGGTTTTTACATTGTATCGGCGGGTTCCGCTTTAATTTGGACAACTCTGTGTGTATATATATGCATATATATATATATATATACGGTACACACGGTATATGTGTGTGTATATATATATGTATATATATACACATACACGGTACACACGGTATATGTGTGTGTATATATATATGTATATATATATACATACGTACACGGTACACACGGTATATGTGTGTGTATATATATGTATATATATACGTACACGGTACACACGGTATATGTGTGTGTATATATATGTATATATATGTATACGCATACACGGTACACACGCTATATGTGTGTGTGTGTGTGTATATATATATACATACACGGTACACACGGTATATGTGTGTGTATATATATATCGAATGAGAGAGGTGGGGCAGCGTTAATTCGTTATTTTGATTTAATTACTACTTTCTACAAAGTTTTCTGAAACATTTCTCATTATAAGAAGAATTCGGCGAGATGTTATCATAAATGTACGCAGGTCTTCATGTAAAGTAGCCTTTATTCTTGTCAGATTTTAATAAAACTTGAATTTTGTCGAGGGACTTCTGAAAAATCATGAAATATGAAATTTCATGAAAGTGCGTCCAGTGGGAACCCAGTTGTTCCGTGCTACCGGATATAGAAACGTTGAGCCAGACATGATGAAGTTAATAGCCACTTTTCGAAATTTGGCGAAAGCGCCTAAAAGAATTATAAACTTATCCTCCCATTTATGCCTTGTTTTCCAAGTTGTATTTTCCCTACGCGTTTTCGTCCAGAACTCTGCGTGTGTTTCTCATTTGCAACGCATGATAATTCAGATTCTGTGCCTGTCACATTCTTGAAGATTGCAGTGTTCCGAGGAGTCACGTCTTGCACTTTGGTAAAAATATACTGTCGTTCTTTCAGATCTTTTTTAACCACTTGTCCTCTTCACCTTCCTTCTACTGTGATCTCAGTCTTTTATGTTAGGTTGGACGTCAGTATAGTTCATTCGTTAGATTTTGGCCGGTGAAATTTTCAAGCGGGATGCTAGGAGCGAGTCACTTGTACAGCGATAGCGCTGATTGGCGGAAGAAGCAATAAAAATACCGTCCCCTTGACATCTCACGTATAATGTAGGCCAGTCAGCCAGCTTTCCTGGGTTCTCCGCCAGCCAGAAACTAACACATGGTCTATACATCTTTCTGTGTTAATCCTTTAAAGACGAAGCGTATCTGTTTCATATAGGGACTCAGAGCATACCGCGCAGTAAACACTTTCCATCGTGGTTACAAAAACCATTCAGTTGATGGTGTATAAGGCAAACGTTGCTGTTTGTTCTGAGATCCATACTCTACACACAAACGCAATGTGGGCACTATGCAGAATTGTTGACTGTTCAACCTGGTGGTACACAAAGGTACCGCTAGGCTTTAAAAGGTTAATCGGCATTGATATTGTTATGATAATATGGAATGTACAGGGCGATCGGTTGATTGGATCGGCTAGCTGGCCAGTGGTGTGTCTGAACACTACTCGGGGGAATTTCGGGTCGATAGTCATGTAAGGTGTGCTGATTTGTGGTAAGATAATTCCAATATCTATAGAAAACGTGTTCCAATTTACACTTTAGTTGTTTACTTTTTTGTACTTAGTTACTTTGGCACAAAGACGATTCTCAGGGCCAGTAACTTGTTCTGCAGCTTGCGCAAGAATGTGAGCCGGGCTCATTATTGACGTACTTCATACAGTAGTTTGAAAGCACATTAATACTCACCGTTATCTAGCCGGCGATGAATGAGTTCATGTAATACTTGTTCACTATTTCCTCCTGATGTGTGTATAATCAATTACATATTCACCCTTATTTAATTTTATATCATTTTTCAAATTTTTAATATTTGCACTTGTAAGTTCGAAATTGTCATGCATGTAAAAAAGTGCGCATCTTTCAAATCACAATTATAACAAGTGATTTCTGGTCTCGCGTATGAACGAAACTTCCTTAAAAATATTTTTTAGAAATTAAATGTATTGCTTGTTGTGGTGTAACCTTGAGTTATTATTTAGCCTTTGTTATGTAAGAAAATAATTGTACATATAAAAGGAAGGAAACGACGCAATGATTTATTGAGATGCCTCTGATGTTAATGTATGTAGAAGCAGGATGTTGTTACGAATGGTTTGTGTCACCGAAATTTGTTGATATTGTCGAAATACACAGGCGTGTGTTAAATCTGTTTTATTTAGCCAGTTAAAGGGACATTTATTGGGTCCATGGTTTAAATAAATGTCGTTAATCTGTTTCATTTTATAGACTGTAATACTTGTAACATAGCATTATGGCGAGTAAGTTACAAACTGAATGAAGTATAGTGAGGACAGAACTTATGCATAAATCTGTCAGCACACAACTGTGTAACTCAACGTGATTATTGTGCGGTTCAGGGACGCACCCAAAGGGGTGGGGGCTGCCGGGCTGCAGGCCCACCAAACTGCGAAGACCAAAATTTAAAGAAACACAGATTTTGTATATATTATAATATCAAAAGTTTTACGTGATTTCCCCTTCAGCCGAAATCAGCCACTGAAATCGTCTGATGACTAGTACATTAGAATTTTGAAAAATAAATTAATAAGATTAAAAAAACAAGACCTTAGGACAATGTGATTGAGTCACGGAACATGTAGTTATATTTGTATGTACATAAATGCACTTGCAAACAGTGTTATTTTATACTTGCAACATGATTCTCATAACATAATTTTTAAAATCAACCATGATTTATATATAGCCTCAGGATCAGCCCCTCTTCCAAGGACAAATTCTGGGTCCGCACCTGGTGCACTTAAATATTCAAATTTAACGTGTCGCTTCGTGGATGACATTAAGAAATGCTGGTATTGTCTTTCTCTGTATTAATGATTTCCATTTCTTGGACATGTCTTCACCATCAGATATTATTGCAGGATAAGCAGCGTTTTTGTAGTTTCATAGAATTTGACCGGCAGGTTAACGGAGTAGGCCTGTTCAAACTTCTAATTCATGGGCCTCCAGCACGTGGCCCGCCAGTTTGTACTATGCGGCCTGTGGCCTCGTCTGTAAATAATGCCTATAATATAAAGTTACACAATAACTTTGGCGGTTATATATAGACTTATTATTTTTTCCACGTGCCGACCGCGAAACAGCTCACACTAACAGGTGTGGCTTTTTGACATGGAAAGTTTGGAAGCCAATTTTATATGTGGTGTGGGTAAATAAACAAAATTTGGCTTGCATGCGGGCAGCGTGAAATTCAATACGCAAAATGAGTAATTAATAAATATGTTTATACACATTATTTTACCTGTGTGTTTTTCTGTACATGATATGCAATAAATACGTACTGGTAATAAAACGAACTCGCATAAATGCATTTTACGATCTAGGCTATGGTTTCGCTATTTTTAGCATGTTTTTACAAAATGAGTTACTAAATTAATTATGTCTCCATAAGTAAACAGCTCGTAAGTTTTCAGAATTTCTTGGACGTTCTCTCGAGGCTGTGCCAGGGCAAGTGCTTTAAGACGTTCTCATTTCAAATGTGTCCACGGGCAACACAGGGCCATGTCGCGGACAACGGTTTGCCTTTGAGCTATGAATTGAGCAAGCCTTTTGTGGAGAAACTAATGTCCGAGATCTGCACTCTTCTGCGATTTTACACAATGTAGAATATCAGCTTCTTATCGACGTTTCGGGACGACTTATCTTTCCTATCTTCAAGAGTCAAGCAGTCCAAGAAAAACTTGCTGATTAATCCTTGAAGGTGGGACCGATAGGTTGTCCCGAAACGTCCGTTAGAAACTACCATTCTACGCTGTGTAAAATCCCAAGACAGCGCAGGTCTTATTTACACCTCCGCGGAAGCTTGAAATCTCGCAAACTAATGTTTGCTAAATTATTCAAGAAGCTTCATCTGTTGTGGAAACCTGTATTTGATTTCTGTGTTCATAAGATCTCACCCCTGGCCTTGTGTTCGACCAGATGAATCCCATACACCTCCTCTTCTTTCCCGAGGGATGGTTTTAGGAGATTGATATAAACCGAGCGGAATGTGATGATGGATCCGTTAGGAGATTTAAGAGATAATTACCAAATCCACGTGTAGATGGTTTGACATAAATATGATGTATTTATCAACAAGCGCTGAAATTAATAACAAGTGTCGAAGAACGTTAACAGCTGCTAAAGTGTTAGAGTGACGTATAAAAATGTCTAGCAACGACCAAAATGTCCAAATATCCGGCATGTAATTAGAAAGATCCGTTTATATGCGAAACACGCTGAGAACGGTGTAGAGGTACACACTGACGTTACGGATTTACGTCATATCATCACACGAGTCTTCTTGCTTGCACTCGAACTCTTAATCCTTGACATGTATCTAACACGTACGCGCTAGCAGGTGCTGACCAACTGTGGTTTAACCCTTTAAAGACGAGACGTGTCTGTTTCATATAAGGACTCAGTGCGTACCGCGCTGTAAACACTCCACTTCTGTTATAAAAACCAGTCTCTTAATGTTTTATAAGGCAAAAGTTGTTGTTTGTTCTGAGATCCGTACAAAACACATAAACGCAATGTGGGCACCACGTAGAATTTTTTAATGTTAAACCTGGTGGTATGTAAAGTTACCGCTAGGCTTTAAAAGGTTAAAATAGCAAATGTTCTTGTCGGTTTGCTTGTCCATTCTCTGATGTTTCTGTTGGTCCTACTTGTGAGATTTCAGGCTTCCGCCGCAATGTAGTTTAGGCATTAAATCTTCTGGAATGTTAGGCGGCGTAGGTTGGCAGCTGTTTACCGACGTTTCGGGACAGCCTATTCATTCCATCTTTAAGAGTCAAAGATAAAGTGCAGATAAAGCTTTCCCATTAGAGGCCTAGACTACCCCTGAGGGTTCCAGGAGTTTGAGGTTTCCACATTTCAAGAAAATAGGTACATGAAGGTGGTAAGGTTGTCAGCCATAGGCACTAACCGCCTTTACTCCCAGGAAATATTCCTGGTACTCATTTCTGTTAGAGACTGAGTCGACCCCAGGGCCATAGTGCGGCCGGACGGATTATGTTAATGAAAGATTCCAGTGACGCCATCGGCAACCGAATCCGCGACCTTCCCCTCATTAAGAATCAAATGGTCCCAAAACGTCGGTAACCAGGTGCCAACGTACACCACGTAATATCCCAGAAGAGCGAAGACATAACTCTGGTTCCTGCTTGGTATTATAGCCTCACTGATTCCTGATACTGCGAATGACTTTGAGGTGTCTAGTGCACGTAGCACAATATCTGTTCTTAGAAGAGTCGTATTTAGGCCTACCTAAAACTGACGGTATCATTTTATTAACCCTTTAGGGACAACAGCGATCTGTTTATTTGAAGACCTAGTCCGTATCGCGCAGTAAACACTCTCCATCTCGGTTTTAACCCTTTAAAGACGAAGCATATCTGTTTTATACAAGGACTCAGCACGTACCGCGCTGTAAACACTCTCCACTTCGGTTATAAAAACCAGTCTCTTAATGTGTTATAAGGCAAAAGTTGCTGTTTGGTCTGAGATCCGTACAAAACACATAAACGCAATGTGGGCACCATGTAGAATTTTTTAATTTTAAACCTGGTGGTACGTAAAGTTACCGCTAGGCTTTAAAAGGATAAAAAGCAGTCACTTAACTTTGCATTGGATTAAAAGTCGCTGTTTGTTCTGAGATCCATATAAAACACATAAATACACACTGTGAACAGAACGTAAGATTTTTGGATCTTAAATCTGGTGGTACGTAAAGTAACCAGTGGGTTTTAAAGGGTTAATTTAAGATCCATTACAATATCGTCTAAGGTTGTTCTAAAGTTGCCAGTGCTCTTTTTACTTCGGCTTTCTCTACGAAACTTTTGTATGCACTTCTCTGCTATGCGTGATACACACCCTCTCCCTCCAACTTATCCTTCTCGAAGGGAAGTATGACTACATGAATATTTTGTGAACACGAACTGCAGGCGTCAGTGAAAGATACTTGCTGATCACGTGTTCTTATTTGCCAACAGAATCTCTTTGACGTCGCATGCCGTGGTTCTTGTTGAGTGTAATTACCATGTAAGATCTGCGCTCCCCCATTATTACCATCTCATTGTTCTGCCTGTCCGTCCATCCATTTGTCCGGAATATAATTAGATGATGACCCTTATGATGAGGTTGAATTCAGCGAACACCGAAGTCCCCTGCAGACGAGGCCACTATTGAAACCTGCCTTAGACGGAACCTGTGCAAAACGGAAACCTGTGTTTAAACAGAAAACTTTTACAGTCTAGAGGATCCGAACTTCAGGCACATGTAGGAAATGAAACGTGCGTGCAAGGGAAAAAATTTCGGCCCCTTGTGGTTCTAAGTAGGTTTCACTGTACATGAACGCCTATCTATACTGCAGTCGTAGTTAGACTGAGTCGGAATAGCGTAATCGATATAGTGACTGGCGTAGGGTTGGCCGATTCGATGTTCGAATACAGGCGGGGGCAAGAAATTTTCTATTCGTCAAAGTGTCCAGACCGGTTCTGCGGTCCACCCAGTCTCTCTTCAACTGGTTATCGGTTTCCTTTCTTGCTGGTAAACGGACAGAGGTGTGAAGCTGACCACTCTTTTCCACCTAGGGATGAGGTTAAGAATGATGGGAGGTACGCCTCCACTCCCCCTATATGCCTTCATGGCGTGGAAAGGGAAAACTTTATATTTACCGGGATTATACTAGAACAAAATAAGTCTCTCAATAAGACAAAATTAACCCTTTTAAGACGAAGCGTGTCTGTTTTATATAAGGACTCAGTGCGTACCGCGCTGTAAACACTCTCCACTTCGGTTATAAAAACCAGTCTCTTAATGTTTTATAAGGCAAAAGTTGCTGTTTGTTCTGAGATCCGTACAAAACACATAAAGGCAATGTGGGCACCACGTAGAATTTTTTTAACGTTAAACCTGGTGGTACGTAAAGTTACCGCTAGGCTTTAAAAGGTTAATCTAAGTGAAATTTGAGGTTATAATTTTGCTGTCGGTGAAAGCGGATAACCGTCGTCTGGGTTGTGGGTGGATGTAAACAGACGTTTCGAGGAATATGCTTCCTGAGGTAAATACATGGTGATGTTGGCAGTGTGTACATCTGAAACCTCGGCACATATCCCTCGAACTACGCGGGGTGCCGTCCCACGTCAGGATTTTCTTCAGTGACCGTACTGGTTAACAGAAACTCTGTACTTAAGCGTCTAGGCCGAAATACTAATTTTATGTTACCCACACCGCGCGTATTCTTACAATACATCAACCAAATAAGGCACTTAGTAAAATACAATCAAGAACAACTATAAAGCTCCTACATGTTTCGAAGCTGGAGGTGCCATCATCAGGGAGTTACTCAGAACAAAGGAATGCAAGCCCAGCTCCCTAATCTAGGCACTGTGTCGCTATGAGCTGCTGACTGTTAATATTACAACGCTGTAATTTTATGCATATTAACTTTGTATATTTTAGAACCTTAATATTTTAATCATGCCGATCTCAGTGGCCGCGCGTTCTCAGGCGTAGGTCTGCGGCCGAGCGCTTGCTGGGATCGTGGGTTCGAATCCCACCGGGGGCATTGATATTTGTCTTGTACAGTGTTTGTGTTGTCAGGTAGAGGTCTCTGCTACGGGCCGATCCCTCGTTCAGAGAAGTCCTGCCGACTGTGGTGTGCTTGAGTGTAATCAAACGAAGTTACAAAAACCCTCTACACCTACTGCGAACAAGTAGGAAGGAAAGAAGGAAGGAAGGAAAGAAGGAAGGAATGAAGGAATGAAGGGAGGGAGGAAGGGAGGGAGGGAGGGAGGGAGGAAAGGAGGGAAGGAGGGAGGGAGGAATAAAGGAATGAAGGAAGGGAGGAAGGAAGGGAGGGAGGAAGGAAGGGAGGGAGGGAAGGAGGAAGGAAGGAAGGAAGGGAAGGAGGAAGGAACGAAGGGAGGAATGAAGGAAGGGAGGGAGGGAGGGAGGGAGGAATGAAGGAAGGAAGGGAGGAAGGAAGGAAGGAAGGAAGGAAGGAAGGAAGGGAGGGAGGAAGGAAACTTTAATCATTCCAATAAGGGCGACACAGTACCTAGACTGGCGTGTTGGCCCTACGTTCCTTTGCGCTGAACCGCCCCTTGATGATGGCACCCAGGTGCCGAAAAGTGTAGGAATTTTTATGCTTGTTCTTAAAAGTACTATTTTATTAAGTGCGTGTGTTGGTAGATATATTATTTGACAAAACACTAATCTAAATAACCTCAAATATATGAATCCATGAATGTGAATGGACATAGGGGAGACACCTCTAGTTTACTCAGACACGCAGAACACGCAATGGACAACATCTTCTTCAGAGGACGTCCAAAGCCGCTCACAAATTTGAAACCTCCCCTCCGTATTTGTTTTAGTTTTTATGTTTGAAGTCTACTTATGCTTTGCGCTAATAGTTGAGTCGAGAGATGCTGTGTTTGTAGGACGTTGAGTGTTGCAGGGGGGAGAGAGGCAAGACAAGGCAGTACCGGCCGGGGTAATCAGGCCAGATAAATGCTGGCTCTGATCACGAACTGTCCATACAAAGAATTTCACGATATTTGATTTCTTTATAAATAAATAAAAATCATTTAGTTGGCTCAACTTTTCTTTTCGCTTTCGGGTTTGAAACCGCAGTGTGTGACGTCATATTAAGCAACCACTTACATTCTCCCTTGTCTTCATCCCCTTGTTCCTTTCTACTGATTCATAAAACTCATCCTGAGGATGGTAACTTCAGTGATTTACGAAACTTTTGAAGGACTTAAGCAAACTGCCAAAACACACGAACAAGCAGTGACTGCTGTGTTAAACTGTCGTAGTAACAGATTCCAGACCTGAAATGGTTGTCGTAGAAATCGAAAAAGCTTGAGAATTTTGAATATTTAAATTTTTCGATTATTTTTCGACTTTTTCAGCAGCTAGCAGACATTCGTAAGATGATAACGTACCGTCAGTTCTACTTTACAGAGAACTGCCACTTAACCCTTTAAAGACGAAGCGTATCTGTTTTATATAAGGACTCAGTGCGTACCGCGCTGTAAACACTCTCCACCTCGGTTATAAGAACCAATCTCTTAATGTTTTATAAGGCAAAAGTTGCTGTTTGTTCTGAGATCCGTACAAAACACATAAACGCAATATGGGCACCACGTAGAATTTTTTAATGTTAAACCTGGTGGTAAGTAAAGTAACCACTAGGCTTTAAAAGGTTAATACACGTAGACAAATTCGCGATAGAATATACGGACATTATTTTGTGTGACGATTGTCGCTGATCACTTCCCGTCAGCTGGCTTAAGTTATAGAAACCCTGGGGTTCGCCGAACAAGACGTCTGTTAGTTATGAGGGAAGGAAAATTTTTCCAGCACCGTCTTTAAAATATGGCGAATAAGAATGTGATCGAGTGAAACCTGCCAATAGCGGAACCTCAAGGGACTGAATTGTTTTTGGTTGCATTGAGGTTCGCTTTCCTACAGTTACTCGAAGTTTGGATTTTCAGGACTCCAGATCCTCTGGACTGTAAAACTTGTCCGCTAAAGACAGGTTTCCGTTATCCCCAAGTTTCGTTTAAGACAGGTTTTACTATATTACTTGCAAATGCAGTACTGGACTAAAATGAGAGAAACCCGAATAAAGACAAATCGTCTGCTATCACGCGAAAAGTTCTGAGTGAATTACTGGTGAGAGTTATCACATAAAAAGTCCCTGTATTTCACAGCAGATAACCTGAGTGGTTCGGAGCAACAATCTTATAATAATAATAATAATAATAATAATAATGCAGAACTATAACTTTGTGTGAAACTTAGTCTCTGACTTTGAGGGAAGAACTTAGGCTAGTGTTCGAGAATAGGGTGCTGAGGGAGATATTTGGGCCTAAGGGGGACAAGGTAACAAGGCAGTGGAAAAGACTACATAACGAGGAACTTTGTGATCTGTAATCATCATAAAATAATAGGGTGATCAATTCAAGAAGACTTGAGATGGGCTGGGAATGTGGCAAATATGTGGCAGGGGAGAGATGCATAAGGAGTCTTGGTGGTTACAAATGAAGGGAAGAAACCACTTGGAAGAACTAGAAGCAGACGGGAGGAAAATATTAAAAAGAATCTTAAATCAGTTGTGAGGGTGTGGACTGGATTGATCTGGCTCAGAATAGGGACAAGTTTTGGGATTTGGTAAACATGGTGATGTACTTTCGCGTTCCAAAAAATATGGTGAATTTCGTGGCTGACTTTTCACGAAGGGCTCTGCTGCTTGGCGTGTTGCATAATAATAATAATAATAATAATAATAATAATTATTATTATTATTATTATTATTATTATTATTCAATTTTTTGTTCTCCGAGGAAAGGACCACATTTACCTCTGGCACAGGAGTTTGTGTGGGCCCCTGAGCCGGTGGAGCTCTGGAGAAGACACGAATTTCTTGCCTGTGTCGGGAGTCGAAACACGAATCCTCTGACCTTCAGCCTATAATGTAATCCTTCTACAGACTGAGTTATCTTTCCGCCAGTCATGTACGTGTTGTATATAACACACATAAGTAAAACATTTGTATTATCTAAAGCGTAGCAATCCACCAAATTTTCGCTTTCTAGAACTGCAAGCATGAAAACCATAAAAGTATAAAGACTTTAGTTAATCAAGGAAGGGTGAATTGCTGGCATTGTTATCCAGCTTTACCCACATTTGCCTACATATATCAGTTTTTTTCTACGCTTTATATAGGCCGACACCAAAGTCGTTACTAGCATTCAGCACATTTGCATTCTGCTTATGCAAAAAATTCTGTTGCCTGATTGAAAATTCATCAGTGGTTTAGTAAATGAATTGATATTGCTTACGTCACACCCACTTTCATTGCTGCGGTACTTATTATCTGCACGACGTGTATTGGTTTTTATTCTACCTCTTGAAATTGTCCGAAAGAAATTATCGTGGCTTATTAATCTCCCTGCAGATGCCTGGCGTTTCTGTCGGTGAAAACAACTCATATTTCGTTACTGTGTTTACTTTTTGTCTTGGTGCAGGAACAACTTCACTTTATCGGCTGTTGTATCTTCATGCATCCAATATACCCTACAGAGACAAATAAACAACATATAAGAAAAGAAAAAAAATTTAAATGATGGAAAACACAACGTGGGCCGGATATTGTTTGTAACTACTAACAATATTGAAATGGCCAGTCGCCTCGTTCACGGTTTTTATACGTTCTCCGCACTAAATGCGTAAGTTGAAAGCACAGTGTAAAGGGGTTTGTCGATCGCTTCGTCAGCATGTATAATCACCCAACTTACTTTACGGAATTCTATAAAATTTGATATTACAACTGTACGATTTTACTTTTGGATATCAGTAGAATGCGAGTATAACGCCTATTTTGTACAAATCGAAACTCGAGTTTTATCGGTTTTCTCGAAAAGTGATTATAGCAACAAAAATGTCATTATGTCCTGTACAGCATAGTGGCAGGGGTGCACATATCCCTGGCGCCAGGCCTCCGCGGCGGTGGCGCAACCTTCCAGACCGACCCAGGGGCCCATCCTGTCTCCTATATAATGAGTACCGGTTTATTCCACGGGGGTAAAGCGGCTGGGGCGTGGCGTTAACCATCCACCCTGATTTGGCGCCGAGGTTAAAGAAAGAGTAAAGCTATATTTCTACTCCCCCTCTGTGTCTTCATGATATGTTATAGAATGAACTTCACGTTTTTCGTTCAGGCACTGAAATTTAACGCACTACCTTTCCGGGACAGGGTCTGTCCCCATATTCAAGTTTGAGTTTTCCTTAACAAAATGTCACTGCATACTAACTGTGCTTCATGGCAGGCTTCCGCCGCGATTTGGATGATATCTGTGCTCTTCTGGGATATTACGCAGTGTAGAGTGGTAGTTCTGTACCGACGTTTCGGTACAAAGTATCGGTTCAATCTTCTTGACCCTTGAAGATGGAACCGATATGTTGTCGCGAAACGTCGTTACAAAACTACCACTCAACGCTGTGTAATATCTCAGAAGAGCGCACATCTGCTTAATAACTACAGTCGCACCCGGTTATAACGACATCGCTTTATACGACACCTCGTCAATAGCTTCAGATACTCAGTCGTATCAATGAATTCGTTACTGTTAATCATAACTTTACATTACTCGGTTATAACGACACTCGTTTGTAACGACACAAAATATTCAGTCCCTTTCATGACGTTATAACCGGGTTCGACTCTATTTACCTAGCGATTAAACGCGGACTAGAGTCATACTAGTGAATAAACGTATTTCAATAACACGTTAGAACCGCTACAGAAAAATATAATTTGTATTAGTTTTGCATGTCGTTGCTATGGAAACGAGGATCCGACAAACACTGCCCTACTTAGCTGGATAATTATGCTGAGGAAACTTCAAGCCAGGCAAAAAACAGCTGTCCCGAAATCAGGCATTTAAAACCATGAGAATGTTTTCACATAAAATACTGGACTACGAAACCAGACACGTTTGTTGCTGCTACCAGTACCCAGTTACTGCGCCCAGAGCTTCTTCCTTGTTTTAATTCTGAGTCTTTAACTAAGCCTGGTTTCTGTCAGCTGGTACTTTATCAGCTGGTTGGGAAGAAATACTGCACGCTGCCACGACGCTCTGAAGTGCTACTAGCCACAGAACTGTACAACATGGAGAGTTCTCAGTTGCCTGTACCCTGTTTGTAGACCCTAAGTTCAAACACCAACTGCACACAGTATGTAGAATTTTCACATTTTTTCAAGTAATGAAGAAATCAATTTGAAGTATGTTATCACGTTGTTTTTCTATTATTCAATAAATAAACAGACAAATACCTTCTGACACAAGTGTGTATTTTCATATGGGCTACGCGTTTTGGTCCATCTGGACCATGATAAAGCTCTACGTATAAAAACTTAAATTGAGGTAACAGCGATATATATATATATATATACTCTTGTGAGATATCAACATTATATTTTATTTATTACATTTAAAAACTTTAATAAACAAAATGTAACTGGATAACAATAATCACCAACAAAATGCACTATATCACAATTAATTTATTTAGTATTCATTACTCCGACATGTTTCGATGTTTGTCTTCGTCATCTTCAGGAGGATGTCTTCGCACTAATATCATAAGACACTCGTCACTTTTTAGATTAAGGTAACTGAGGCTGGTTTGATTTGAGTGTTGTTACTTCGATTTTCGGTTTTCAGATAATGTTAAAGTATTAAAATGTAAAAATAATGTTTCACATTACATAATATATTGTCGTACTACACTTGGTTTGTAGTCTAAAGATAAGACGTTAAAACGTTTAAAAAATGCTAAAATTCGATGTTCTGTATTATACAACACACTGTTTTCACTATACAGCACGCTGTTATATAACTGGGCAGTCATGCAGTCGTCTCTGTGTATGGACTGAAAAGCCACATAAATCCTCGTTGGCGAAGAAAGTTTAGTGTAACAGTCTGTATTGTGTTGTTGTTGTGTTCTGCATGGTGTAGTGTTGTCTGTGTACTGCGAGTTGAAAAATGCACGGTGAAGACAAAGTGAAAGTAAAATGTAACTGAGATTCTATAAAAAGTTATGCGTATATACATTACTCTTTTATCTCCATTTTATTGTCATATAATGAAAGTCCTGTATGTTCGCGCTCGTAAAGATCATTGCAGATAATTCTATAATTTTACAAGGTTTGTTGGCGCAAGGTACTGACCCTTCAGTAAGGGTGGGGTTTAAATTGCAACGGCTGCCGCGGACGGAGGTGGTTTATGTTTGTAATACCTTTACATGCAATCATAACTTATGGTGCACCGACGTAGGCAACATGTGAAAATTACGGGTCCTTCCAGTGCACCGAGGCCGATACTGAAGGTTAAATTTTTGCCATACATTTCTTTTGCGTCAGCCGAACAATATTACTCTGTTACGCTTGTTCTGGCGATTACTGCACTGTCGTTCAAGGGTTCTGTGTATAGCAGGATTAATTCCGTAAGGTCTCCACGCTTAGGCGGGGGTAATTTTAGCGAGCCTAGGCTGATGCCTCAAGTCGGGAGAGTGCACGAAGTCATGTGCGCATAGATCAGTGTGTTTCTGCATTCAGCGCGGTGGATATGCCAGTATTCCTGTGCTTACTTAGCTGCAATCACGTGACTGCGGCAGGCGGGCCGTAAGGTCTGTGAGACTCGCACTGAAGGTTGGCATGCAACTGTACGGGGACGCTGTGGATGAAATCTTGCTATACGTGTTGCCTCCATTGGCTGCAGACAGAAATTTCCATGCACATCACACAAAAAAAAGCGTAAGAGCTACGTAGAAAATTTCAAATTTATTTCGTCTATTCGTCCCCCCTCCCTCCCCCTCCCCCTCCCCATACATCCAGCATGTACTTTGCTAAGTAGCCCTTTTCTAAGCAGAACTCGGCTTTGGCAAGATGTGTTTAAAATCTAGAGATGAAAACCAAATTTTTACGTGTTTACACATACTGCCGGCGTTACACGAAGACTTGCGCGCTTAGTAGGACTTGAACAGGCCGACATCCTGCTAATAATTCTGATTTCAAAGTACGTAAGTCAAGTTGCTTAATTACAATAACGGCCAGATATCCAGTTTATAACCACGTCTTTGAATGACCTCTCTGAGACACACAAGTTTTATTTCAAACTACTGCACAAGGCTAGTTTTCAGACTCCTACATGTTTCGGCGACCGGTTGTAGCCACCATTAGGGATTTACAGTATTATAAAGACACTAGCAGCGTGTCGTATGTCAGCGAATGGTAAACGTACATACATCAGCTTTTTGTATGAGTCAGTGGTATATGGTAGGCCTATAACTAAAATTATTTAGATTAATTTTAAAATACAAGTGAAGTGTTAAAACATAAGATGTAAGAATGTAAAAAGCTTTCTCCAGACATGTTGCAGTATTAGATATCTCCTGTTTGTGGTGGAGTGGAGACCTGTAAATATTGTACGTAGTTCGGATATGCTATTAATATTAAAAATTAAAATATTTTAAGTATTGTTGAAAAATAATGTTTGTACATTTGGCTGGTGTCATATCAAAGATTATTTTTGAACAACTCTTAAAAAAGTTTAATTTTTAATGTTAATAGCTTATTCGAACTACGTACAATATTTACATGTCTCCACTCCATCAAAAACTGGAGGTATCTAATACTGTGAGATGTTCGCAGCTAGCTCTTTGCTTTCTAACATTTTATGCTTGAATGCTTTACTTGTATTTTAATTTTCATCTGAATAATTTTTAGCAATACTGTACGTCAGTTGACAGCTGTATAATGCTGATGTACATATGTTTACCATTCGCTGACATGCAATATGCTGTTTATGTCTTTATAATGTTATAGCTCTCTGATGGTGGCTACAATAGGTAACCCAAAGGTGTAGGAGCGTAGAAAGTAAATTGTAATAATAATAATAATAATAATAATAATAATAATAATAGCCGTGCAGCACAACTTCAGATTTTATCGTGATGTTTATTCGATTGTCATTTTATATACAGTTACACAACATGTTTCGGCATTTATCCTTGCCATCATCAGGTGTATCTTTCAGAATCCTTCGTATAGGTCATTACAAAACGTCATCTAAGTTTAAATTTTATATTTTATTAAATTTTGTATAATTTTATAAACTTTAAATATAAGTGATATTGTATAGTGACCTGTATGAAGGATTCTGAAAGATACACCTGATGATGGCAAAGATAAATGCCGAAACATGTTGTGTAACTATATTTAAAATTACAACTGAATAAACATCACGATAAAATCTGAAGTTGTGCTGCACAGCTATTATTGTTATTGTTATTGTTATTGTTATTATAATTTGATTTTAAGCACAGCGGGATGACACACCTAAAGATTATTAACGTAGAATGCAGCTTTGTGCAGTGGTTGGAAATAAAACTTGTGTGTGGAAGACGGTTGCAAAGAATGTGTGTAACATTAAGACCTCTCCGAGGTTTTCCTGATACAAATTTAATTTGAAAACCAAACATTTCCAGGTTGAAAAAATTTTTAATTATGTACCGATAGTTCTTGTCCTAGATATTTCAGATCTTGTCATTATGTTATTGTCAATGGTCTCTGTGTTTATTGATGTCGTGTCTTCTCTGGCTGTTACTTGCTGCGTTGTTTATTTGTTCTATGCGGATACTGTCCTGTATGTATACGCTGAGTGTGGAGTCACTTAATTAATTGTGAGGGTCTGTTGTAGGGAAAGATATGCATCGCAAGTCAGTGCTTGGAGCCACACCGTTCATAACGTAATGTGTCTGCTTATTCAGAATTTTTTCAGCATAATTTTTAAGGTGAATTGTACAGGCAACTATAACCTTGTCACAAGACTGGCCGAAGGAGAAGGAAGAATAAAGATGATAAAATATGAGTAATAAGAAAAAGTAAGGAGAGGTAGGAAATAAAAAAAACATTTTTATTTTTCAGAGAATCCTTGCTTTCTAAAATTTAATATAACCCTTGTTATTTATGTTGAAAGACGTAAGTATACATGACGTGAACACCTGCTTATGTACGAATATTTACGTACATTAATTTAGTAATATATGTTTAGAAGTTAATGTGTATGGCAATGTATAAATCCTGAGGCTTGTGGGTATTATGGGTATGGCCTGCACAACTGTGTTTATCTCTAGATTGGATTGTGTATTAAACAAGACACCCAATGCAGGTATAACGTAACCGCTGTAAACATGGAAAAGCAATACGTATTGAATATTTTGCCTGGATGCTTGTATTCTTGCCTTAGTTATACAGGATGGCAAAGTGCATGCGCCGTATTACGTATATTGTCAACTGTGGTCTCTCTGTGTCTGCCATATTTGTCCACATTTTCTCATAAACGCCACGATTTTCCGAAAAATTTACTGAAAATAAAATGTGTTTTGATTTTCTCTATAACTTTTGTCAGAAACATTCCTCATTCTATTTCTCAGAATTAAACGAGGTATGATCATAAATGCACATAGGTCTTCATGTAAAGTACCTGTTATTCTTGTCAGATTTTAATGAAAGATGAATTTTCTCGAAATATTTTCTAAAAATACTCAAATATCAAATTTCGTAAAATTCAGTCCGGAGGGAGCCAAGTTGTTCGACGCAGACAGACGGGGAGACAAACAGATACGTCGAAGCTGGTAGTCACTTTTCGCAATTTTGCGAAAGCACCTAAAAAGGAGCTCACCCATGTTGTGTTTAGCGAATACGTGACATTTAGTAACAGAAGCGGGTTATCGCTTGCAATGAATTTGGTATTACTGACTTGCAGAGGATCACAAAGCGACGAGAAATGTCAGTCAAAGTAACCGGTGTCGCGGGCGAGATTCTGAGAAGGCATTTCCTGAAGATTAGTGACAAGTGTTGCCACTTGATTGATAGTTGTCTTAAGAAATAAGTTCTTATATACTGTACATCCAAGATGACTGTAAATGAACTTAACGCATTTTATTTCTATTTATCGATGCCTGTTTAAAGTTGGAAAGATAACAAGAGACTTTCCGTTCTGGTTCCTACTTCGCAGCCTGTTACGTTTTCTGGCCGCCACTTACGGCTGCCTTCGTCAGTATCACCGAGTAGCGTCAGGGTCAAAAAATAAGTTTTGGCTTAGGTTTTCAGGGACGAAACTTCTAGTAACAATTCAAAATTTTTCAGCGAAAGTGAGAGATGGTTCAGCTGAACACGCCACCCTTTTTTTTTACGAATCCGGCCCCCGATATCACCGGATCACATTCCCATGAATTAATTCTTTTCTGTATGTTTGATAAATACAAAATATACATCCCTCCTTCGCCTTTGACCTTACAAGAATCCATAAAGTTATATCGGTCTTATTCTAACGGAGAAGTGAAAAGGGATTCTTACTTTGTCATTTCGAATATATTTCTTTTGTCATTTTCGTGTGTCAGCTGTAAGTTTTTGTGCTCTTGATTCCATGTATCAGAATCCTTTTCGCTCTTCTAGGATGTTGCGCACAGTAGATTGCTAGTTTTTTTTTTTTTTTTGGTGGTGAAGGGCCCCGCAGCAGACGCTACGGACGCACTGCAGCCATGAGGCTTATTGTGCAACCCAATGATGAAGATGAAGATGACGATTATTTTTTGTCCTTTTCCTAGTAATGGAGCACCGGTGGAATGAAATTGACAGGGGAAAACCGAAGGACTCGGGGGAAAACCTGTCCCAGTGCCACTTTGTCCACCACAAATCCCATATGGACTGACCCGGGATCGAACCCGGGCCTCCGCGGTGGGAGGCCGGCGGCTAACCGCCTGAGCCATGGCACGGCCTAGATTGCTAGTTAGTTACGGAAGCTTCGGGACAACCTATTGGTTCCATTTTCAAGGGGCAGATTGGACCCATTTGTTGTTCCAAGGCGACAGTATCTTCCAATCTACACTGCGTAACATCGCAGATGATGTCATTTACACTCCGATAGAAGCCTGAAATCACAATATTGGATTCCTTCTTAACCCTTTAAAGACGAAGCGTATCTGTTTTATATAAGGACTCAGTGCGTACCGCGCTGTAAACACTCTCCACTTCGGTTATAAAAACCAGTCTCCTAATGTTTTATAAGGCAAAAGTTGCTGTTTGTTCTGAGATCCGTACAAAACGCATAAACGCAATGTGATCACCACGTAGAATTTTTTAATGTTAAACCTGGTGGTATGTAAAGTTACCGCTAGGCTTTAAAAGATTAAGATGCAAATTGTCGTCCTTCCAGTCAAGAAGTTCCCCATTTCTATAGAATTCGAAGGTGCCTCCTTCACAACCCCTACCACATAACCTGATCGGTGTGAATTTTCGCCACAGCCTCGCACAGCCTTTCACACCATATAACGTCATATTTCTCTGCCTTTTACGCAGAGGACCCATTTAGGTACTCCACTTAAAATTTCGTGAACATTTCTCGTTTTTTCCGTACGTAATACGTACTTCGTCTGTCCTTTCTGATTTAATCACCGGAAAAATATTTGGCAGACAGCATGTTTAGTAATTCTCCTCCTAGTGACTTTTCGTCATTCTGTTGTTAGATCGCATGTCCAAACATTCCCCTTGACACTTCTGTGCTCATAATTCTTCAACTTTACATAAAACAAACATTATTTCAATTTGTTAAGGGCAGCTGTGCTCTTGTGAACCCAAACCTTATGCTTTCCTACAGGGAAACGTACGGAATCACAGTTTGTATTTTTTTTCAATATGTGTCGCCTTGTATTTATCTTCTAGTCTCCTCCCTGAGGGATGTAAACCGAGGGTTTATTTAACTTGTCAAAACAAGTTTCGTGTTTCAGTCAACACCAATTTATTCTAGAGGAGACAGACACAAGAGGGCGTTCCGTGACTTCACCAATCCCCACTTACAGTAAATTAGGCCTACTGGGCATTTATTTGAGTTGTTCTTGTTTATTTCTCATGTGAACTGTACGAAAGTCTTTTGACATTATTCACGAAGATGCTCCAAATGACGCAAAGTAAGAAACAAAACATTATATTGGGCATACCGTGCTTGTTTATTAGTCAGATACAAAATTTGTCCTACCAATGCACTATACTCTAACGTCTTTAAATTATGACATTTACAATATTTATACAAAAACCTAGGAAATCACGTCCTGCAGTGATGTCCACAAGTCATGAATCACCCTGTATGTTAGTCCTATATGTTTCAATCCCGTGGGATCATCCTCAGTGACTAATACAGGATTAAAAATTGAGTACTGTCTCCACCTTCTGCCAAAAATATTCAACTCCAAATACACAGTAAAAACGGAGATCCGACATAACTTGAACTTCATGTTAACCGACTGTTTCTTGTTTTGTAACATATAACCCTGTTAGTGCTATTTGTGTAACTTTAACTTTTAATTTTGAATATGAGTCCCTGAAGACGATTCTACGGGATCGAAACATGTAGGACTAATATATAAATATTGTAATTGTTGTAATGTAAAAACATTAGAATATAGTGCTTTAGTTGGACAAATATTGCAAAAGACGAAACATTTTCATAAGAAACCTGAAAAGTTGAAGTTAAGGATCGGAGAAGTCAGAAGGGAACGTGGATCTTTAGAATGGGATTGATACTGCATGTAAGAAATCGAAAGGATTTCAGAGAGAGATATTTGTTTCTCTTAGGAAAAATGAAGCTAAAGTTCAAATTGAGAAATAAAGCTGTTTAACTCTTTAAAGACGAAGCGTATCTGTTTCATATAAGGACTCAGTGCGTACCGCGCTGTAAACACTCTCCACTTCGGTTATAAAAACGAGTCTCTTAATGTTTTATAAGGCAGAAGTTGCTGTTTGTTCTGAGATCCGTACAAAACACATAAACGCAATGTGGGCACCACGTAGAATTTTTTAATGTTAAACCTGGTCGTATGTAAAGTTACCGCTAGGCTTTAAAAGGTTAATGTAGAAACGTATCAAGTTGCAGCATAATAAGTAAAAAAAATATGTAGCATTTTTTGCGGAAATGCTTTTGGAATGTAGTGCAGTACCGCTGCAGCCTCTTAAATTATTCTTCTGATTAAATTTAACGTGTGGACCGGGCTGGATGGTCCGGTGATCGAATCCCATTAGGGGTAAGATTTTCCGCACCCTTCCAGACTGACCCTGAGGCCAACCCTGCCTCCTGTACGATGGGTGCCACATCATTCCTGGGGGTAAAACGATGGGGCGTGGCGTTGACCACCCACCCTCATCTAGCGCTGAGGTTAAAGAAAGGGTAGAGCTATACCTGTACCGCCCCTCTGGGGCTTCAAGTCTATACTAGGATGAACTATTAACTTTGACGTAGGCCAGAGTAATTAACCAGTGGATGTAGATGTGTTAAGTGTAATACGAAGATTGCTTATAAACTTCTTTTTTCTTTTAATTCCTCTGGCCCAACAGCCCCAGTGGGTCAGGGCCCCCTCATTATCGAGGCTTCACGGTCACAATCAGACACACCACACTCGGTAGGACTCCTCTGGACGGGTGATCAGTCCGACGCAGAGACCTCTACCTGACAACACACAACAGTCTCAAGGGACGGACAGACAGACGTCCATGCCTCCGGCGGGATTCGAGCCCACAATCCCAGCAAGCGAACGACCGCAGACCCACGCCTTAGATCGTCCGGCCACTGGGATCGGCTTTGCTAATAAACGCATGTTCCTTTTTGCATGGAAAATCTTTTGTATTTTAGCAATTATAAATATGGCGACGGTACTTAATTTTGGAGTTGTCAGAGAAATTTGTCTAGTCAGACTCTGTAAAGCTACTTTGCTAACCAGAATTTGTTACTAAAGGAAGCTACAAAATGTAGTAGTTTTTAATTTGTGTCAGCCATTATCAGAAAAAGAAAGACATGGCGCCATAAATTCTTCCCAGAATTCCTTGCTATCAACAGCATTCACACGTAATTATGGCGAGTCGAACCGACGTTTCTTTCAAGTTCAGCCTGGCTGTGTGTTTTTAAAGCCATTAAGATGATATACTAGATTGGGGTTTTGAATGGTGAAGAAATATTCTGGAATGGAAGGGGGAGATTTAAGTTTTTGTTCTGAAGTTCCGTTCGTAGGACGAAGAGATTTGCTGTCGACAGCTGAGTCCTCCTTCATCCCGATGGGAATTCTGGGAAAATTATACCGCGGAAGTTTCCACCATACTTGTGGCAGCTGAGTGAAATATGGACGTGGGGCGCTACATAACATTGCCAAGCGTAGACAGAGAGAGCGGGGTTTTGTCTATAGCTTCTCATAGTTCTTGGATACAACAGTTACGTAGAAGGGCCACATATGTTCCCAGTGAACGAACTTGCTCAGCGCTTTTAACCTTTTAAAGCCTAGCGGGTACTTTACGTAGCACCTGGTTTAACATTAAAAAATTCTACGTGGTGCCCACATTGCGTTTATGTGTTTTGTACGGCTGTCAGAACAAACAGCAACTTTTGCCTTATAAAACATTAAGAGACTGGTTTTTATAACCGAAGTGGAGAGTGTTTACAGCGCGGTACGCACTGAGTCCTTATATCAAACAGACACGTTTCGTCTTTAACCTTTTAAAGCCTAGCGGGTACTTTACGTAGCACCTGGTTTAACATTAAAAATTTCTACGTTGTAGTGATTATTGCCTTTATGTGTTTTGTACGGATCTCAGAACAAACAGCAACTTTTGCCTTATAAAACATTAAGAGACTGGTTTTTATAAACGAGGTGGAGGGTGTTTACAGCGCGGTACGCACTTAGTCCTTATATAAAACAGATTACTTTCCGTCTTTAAAGGGTTAACATTATTTACTCTCTTATTTGATGGCTGTCTTCCAAATGTAGAGGTTATAATAGCGTTAATTGCTAGGTTGATTTGGGTTATTTAACCATGCTCTTTCAACTTATCATAAAACAATATGATGTTTTATCCAAAAACTTAAAATTTGATCTTCTGTGTGGTTACGCTTAGCTCAAGGTAAATTCGCCGTAAGATATTTGGGTAGACAATAGCGTAGGTAAGGACTCACTAGAGCCAGCGGCGTGGAGGACCGGTGGTCGTGGGGGCCCCCAGACTTGTATAATGCTAACATTTTATTGGTTCTTGGAAATTGAATTTATTTATTCTGAGACATGAGAATACTCTGAGAGATCTGGTTATAAATTGACAAATATTTATTTGGGGGGGGGAGGGCTGAATTATCAATTTTCGGGTCCCCGATCTGTTATCTATGTCACTGTGGGTACAGTATTCACACTAAACCCTCTTGCGGTACCCAATCGCAGTTAATTTTGCTATAAACATGTTAAAAAATTAAAAACAGAAGTGTGGTTGTAATGGCATTTCTTTTGCGCCAAGCATTCCTTCGAAGATTATCCGTGCTCATTTTATTACCCCGTGACGTTCGCGTGAATGTTGATGTGAACAGATGCATTTAAATACAGAAAATAAATGCAAGTGTTAATTTTTCACAGCCGTGTAAACTGACACATCCTGTCTTTTGTGAGATGACTGCATCATCTCCCAGAAGGTCGAAAACCAAAGCATATTTTCCCTGACTGTAATTATACCTGTTGTTTTGTATGGGTGTGAAACTTGGTCTCTGACACTGAGGGAGGAACAAAGGTTGAGGGTGTTCGAGAATAGGGTGCTGAGGAGGATATTTGGGCTTAAGAGAGACGAGATGACAGGGGAGTGGAGAAGACAACATAACGAGGAAATTAATGGTCTGTACTCATCAACAAATACAGGCCGGGCTTTCAAATCGACAAGAATGCAATGGGCAGGGCATGTAGCACGTATGGGGGAAAAGGAGAGGTGCATACAGGATTTTGATAGGGAGACCTGAGGAAAGAGACCACTTGGGAGACCCTTGCATAGATGGGAGGGTAATATTAAGAAGTCTGATGGGGACATGGTCTGGATCGAGCTGGCTCAGGATAGGGACAGGTGGTGGGCTCTTCTAAATGCGGTAATGAACCTTCGGGTTCCATAAAATGCGGGGAGTTTCTTGACTAGCCGAGGACCTTTTAGTTTCTCAAGAAGGACTCTGCTACATGGAGTTAGTTAGTTAGTTAGTTAGTTAGTTAGTTAGTTAGTTAGTTAGTTAGCTAGTTAGTTAGCTAGCTAGCTAGCTACATGTTCAAGCTCATTTACGAGATCAGCTAGTCATTTACGAGATCAGCTAGCTAGCTAGCTGATCTCGTAAATGAAGCTTGAACATGTAACGACTGATTCCAAATCACTTTCTAACAGTTTATCAAAACTGGTCAGTCATTCGTCTCTGTAACCCAGTAATATCATGACTGACACCCAGGTTCTGTGGTTAATATTCCTGCTTCGCATGTGGGGCCTCTCATAACAACAAAACCAACCACTCATGCGTAAAACACAACTGTAAAGCAGCTACATGCACACATTTCAGCTTTTGGTGAAGCCATCATCAGGCTGTGTGTAAGAATTAAAAGGTAAAATGTACAACTGTAATTACTGATTACTCAAGTTGAAATCTCAGGCTTGTTACGTACACTAATAATTACAGTTTAAATTTTACCTCCTAATTCATATACATATATAACCTGATGCTCATTTTGTTATAAATTTAATATAATTTTTTTAATTGTAAGTCAAAATGTATGCGTGTAACTGATATAGAGAATTTTTAGTCCTTTGAAGACTGAGAATAACATGAACCAGTTTTAAACGTCTAGCTCATACCGCGCAGTAAACACATTCCGTCTCAGTTATAAAAACCAATCAGTTAATGCTGTATTAGCAAATAATTGTCGTCTGTTCTGAGATACGTACAAGACACATCAATACACTGTGGGCAGGAATATGAGTTTTTAAGCCCATTCAAAAAACTGATAAAAGCGACTAGCAGCTTTGTTATATCTGTTTGTTTGTCCATCCTTCCGCATGGAACAACTCTGCTCCCACTTACGGATTTTCGCAAAACTTGATATTTGAGGACTTTTCAAAAATCTGTGGAGAAAGTTCAAGTTTCATTAAAATCTTACAAAAATACCTGATACTTAACGTGAAGCTCAATATACATTTATGCACGTATCACGCTGAGTTCTTCTTATAATGAGAAATGTTTCAGACAAAAGTTATAGAGAAAATCGAACACATATTTTATTTTCAATAACATGTTTTCGGAAATCGTGCCTTTATGAAATAATGTGGAAAAATGTGGTAGAGCCAGACAGATCACAGGTGACAATATAATACGGCGCATGCGCTTTGCGTGCTGGATAACTAAGGCTACAAACACGCAAAATGTGTAATACTTACTGCTTTCCATGGCAACAATGGTTACGCGAACGCGCCTCAATGTTACGTTATAAGTACATTGACTGTCTTGTTGAACGTTAAACCTGATGGTGCATAAAGTAACCGACAGGCTTTAGTGCTTACATATGCAGTTTTGTTTTGAGGGATGGGTGGCTGGTTTCAACGCTACTGCAACAGAATACTGTATCACCTCAAAGGGACGTCTCGTGTTGCATTATTTATTTATTTTATTTATTTATTTATTTATTTTATTTATTTATTTATTTTATTTATTTATTTATTTATTTATTTATTTATTTCAAAGCATTATTGTCATTTCGTATTAAATGTATTTGTATTACCGTATTGGTAGCTTATTTACGTACGCTGTTTGTAACTGAGTATCTGCGACTTACAGTTATTAGGGAACGGAAAGTTATGGATTGGAAATGACGTTGACCGAGAGGTGTCATGACGTAATGAAAGGTATTATCTCAGCAGTTGTCTGGAGGAACTGAGGAAAGTCACGAAAATTCGTAGTCTACTTAGTCGGTGCTTCGACAGGGATTTGAAAAGGGAACACCTAAAATAAGAAGTTGTACTGCTTGACAGAAATTCTCAGTACTGTGGTTAGATTCACACTTCGGGGGACAGTTTAGGCCGAATAACAAGTGCTATTATAGGGGTTTAACCCTTTAAAGACGAAGCGTATCTGTTTTATGTAAGGACTCAGTGCGTACCGCGCTGTAAACACTCTCCACTTCGGTTATAAAAACCAGTCTCTTAATGTTTTATAAGGCAAATGCTACAGTCGGCGCTACATAATATTTACAACAAGAAAAAGTGACATAAACAATCCAAAAATTTGATCAAGTTGCATTTCACGAAATAATTAATAAAATCAAGAAACAAACAAATTTAATCTAGGTAATAAATCTGCGTTCCTAGAATCCCTTAAATGAACCCATAATTTCACCCTACAACAGGCCATGAAAGCTCAAAGGGGGAGTAGAGATATAGCTCTGCTCCTTCTTTAACCTCGGCGTTAGATGGGGTGAATGGTCAACGCGACGACCCGGCCGATTTAGCTCCGGGAAAGAGAATTTTGCCCATTGTACAAGAGGCTGGGTGGGACCCAGGGCCGGTCTGGACGGATGCGGAAAATCTGGCCCCTACGGGGATTTGATCCCTCGTAACGAGTCGTTATACCAACTACGCTATCCCGGCCCACAAGATGACCCCATATTTACGTGAAGTCTTTATGTATAGGTCTGTAAAGTATACATAAAACGAACTCACGACTGAGAATATTCAACTGTTCAAATATTGACTCGCTCTCACGCCATGTGTCTCATATCAGTGGTTGAATTTAGTGCTGGGGTGCCAGAAGTTGACTAAACCAACAGAGAAGAGGAGTTAAAATAATGCATCAGAGTGTGAAGTGTTAATAGTGGGGGAGATGCTAAACATTACTTATGATTTCTGCTAGGCGGTACGTTCAACATCACACAGCGAGCGCAGGAACAACTGCGAAATTGTGTAGGGCTTATATGAAGTAAGATGAACACAGTACAGACGTGTGGCTGAACAAGTTTGGCGTTTTCGCCCTCTAGTGCTTGTCTTCAAGAGGAAAACCTTTACGTTTTAGTAAAGTTAAGGCTGTAGGAGTATCACCTTCATTGTCGTTTGCGTTTTCTTAACCTTTTAAAGCCTAGCGGTAACTTTACATACCACCAGGTTTAGCATTAAAAAATCTACGTGGTGCTCACATTGCGTTTATGTGTTTTGTACGGATCTCAGAACAAACAGCAACTTTTGCCTTATAAAACATTAAGAGATTGGTTTTTATAACCGAAGTGGAGAGTGTTTACAGCGCGGTACGCACTGAGTCCTTACATAAAACAGATACGCTTCGTCTTTAAAGGGTTAAAAGACGCGAAAACCGTGACAGTGGGAAAAGCATCGTTCGAAGGGTTACGAAGCACGTGGTGATGTGTTAAATAAACTGCAATCCACATTTCAAGTAACTCGGTGGATTTTAGAATTGAAAGTTCTCGCCTTTGGCAGCATTAGCAGAAGACTTTCACAATATCAGCCAAACAAAATTTCAGAAGTGTCAAAAACTACAGATAAGACAACATTCGCCTGTGTAGATTTGTAAACGTTTCTGATGAAACAAACCCCGAGGTAGGTAAACTTAATGCTGTTTGCGCTTCATGTCGCCGGATTATTGCGGTGTGTTTGTTACTGCACGTAGCCTTCTTGGTTTCCTAATTCATTCAAACACGCTTTTCTCGACGGCGTAGAGCAGGGGTCTTCAACCCCCGGCCCTCCGAATGTTTTTACGCGGCCTTCAAGCGAATGTTGAATCTTGAATGTAGGAAGTTTAATTCAAATAAATAAATAAATAAATGTTAACCCTTTCAAGATGAAGCCTGTCTGTTTTATATAAGGACTCAGTCCGTACCGCGCAGTAAACACTCTCCACCTCGGTTATAAAAACCAATCAATTAATGCTGTATAAGGCAAAAGTTGCTGTTTGTTCTGAGATCCACACAAAACACATAAACGCAATGTCTGAATCATGTAGAGTTTTTGAATGTTAAACCTGGTGATACGTAAAGCTACTGCTAGGCTTTAAAAGGTTAAATAAAATTCATTCTGAAATATTTTAAATTTTTTAATAAAATTCTAAGCATATTTTTTGTTTTTTATATATGATATCTCGGTTAATGTCGTAGTAAATGCTGAAAGACTACAGGAGGGAATGTTTGCAGGGTGGTTAGTAAGCTGATATAGATAGGTTAGTGAAAAATAAACAGTGCTAAATTTCTCACTAAAGACGAACCATTTTTATGCTTGTAAAATTATTTAGACATGACAGTTAACAGTGTTAAGAATAAAATTTACATTTTTAGATTCTGAATATGTATATTTTTTCTAATTAAACCTAAATCCCCCTGAGTTGGCACTGCTTCTGCATTCGTTTTCTAGAAATATTCTTATGGGAATAAGTAAATAATAATAGAAATAAATCATAAACCATAAATAAATAAATAAAATAACAAAACTATCCTATGCATGTGTACGTACGGAAATATTAGTGGGCATGTCCGGCAACAATATGCACACTGTACTTGGTAAAACGTGAATGCGGGCCCCGAATCTTTCCGCCATTAAAATGTGGCCCTTGAGCAGGTAAAGTTTGAGGGTTCCTGGCGTAGAATATAATCGTGTTTTTGGTTATGGATCTAATAATGAGTTAGGAAAATGTGGAAGGAAGTGGCTGTTGCTTATGTTAAGGTCCTGTACTAACAGCTGACTAGACGGATTAAGTCACGGGTCCACAAATAGTCAAAATTTCTGAAAATGACTTCCGAATTCTAGGGCCCAGATGGGTGATATACAGTTACATTCTGAGGGCTCAGAATTCTGGAGTGACCTGTGAAACCCGTTTTCTGGTGCTTTCTGCTCTGTTCATGTGTACTGACACACTTTTTTGTATGTGGAGGTGAAAACTGCAATAATTATGATGAAAACAATTGCCACCTAAAAAGCTTACTGGCCTGGGCGACCAGGCGTCAAGGATTTGTACACCCCTGTGTTAAGGAAAGCTAAGGGAAATTTCGGTCTGAATAATGGCCTAGGTGCACAGAGTCAAACATGGGACTGAGACATTTGGTCTCTCCCAGTGACGGGCTGGCCAGCAAATCTGTAGTTTACTTTCGCTCTCCATGGTTCGATTCCCGACAGCGGAAAGAAATTTTTCTCTCCTCTAAAGTGTCCAAATCGACTCTAGAGTTAACCCAACTTCCTAATCAAAGGGCACGTGGAACAGTTTCCTTGGGAATACAGCGGCCGGGATATGAAGCTAATCACTTACTTCAATGTAGGCCAGATATTAAGAATGAGTGGAGCTATACCTCCATTTCTCCATATTCCTTCATGGCGTGTTCATACGTTCGTATGAGTCTCTTCGTCCTGCATGATTGCGCTAATGGAACAAATATGGATTCGACAAAAACGGTTCCTTTCCCTTTATAAGCGATGAGTGTTCGCCGCCAGAGGAACACAAGTGTGAAATATATTTCGTTGTTGATATATTGAGATATTAAAACGTTTCTCGTACCGCTTGAGTTTCTATTTTCTTTTTATGTCTTGAATTTTTTCTTTTCTTTCTCTCCTGTTTTCACGCCGGCTCATTATTCTTCGGCATGCAGCACATATTTCTTCATCAGGCACGTCGTAAACTTGCCACCATGTGTACAACACCACAAATCTACACCGCTGATAACACTGTGTATCTTCTGTGTTAGTCCCGAAGGCAGCTTCTCAATAAACGTTTGGCTTAGCCTGCGTCATGGGTCACAAATACGCTGAGGTATAAACAGGAGTCCGAGAAAGGCATTCTGTTTTTAATCGAGTTCTGAGAACGACTAAACACTGAACTACGCGAAATCGACTGAAATACAGTTGAACCCGGTTATAACGACATCGGTTTTATGGTACCTCGCCTTTAGCGTCAGATATACTGTGGTGCCAATTAATTCCTCCAATCGTAACATTGCACTCCTCGGTTATAACAGCGCTGGTTTATAACGACACAAAGTTTTCAGTTCCTTTCATGACGTTATAACCGAGTTCGACTGTGTTTGGTTTTGACGTTTATTTAAAGCACTACTCTCCAACCCGCAATCCGCCAGCTTGTATTACACGGCCACTTAGAAGACCTAGGCCCAGGTGAGAGAATAATATTAAAATGGATCTTCAAAGAGTGGGATGGGGGCATGGACTGGAAAGATCCGGCTGAGGTTAGGTGCTGGTGGCTGGCGCTTGTGAACACGGTAACGAACATTCGGGTTGCATAAGATGTGAAGAATTTCTTGACTAGCTAACGACTTGTTAGCTTCTCAGGAAGGACTTTGCTCCATGGAATTAGTTAGTTAGTTAATTTGTTTGTTTGTTTGTTTGTTTGCGTTGTGTAAGCGGCGGCCTCGCCATAAGCTTATTCAATCACAAGGAGCCATATCAAATTTTCGGAAGAATAATTTGCTTGTGAACTTAATTCTGAATTGTCAAGCCGGGATAGCGTTGTCGGTGTACCAATTTGCTACGGGCTGAACGGTCTGGTTTTCGAACCGTGTCAGAGACAAGATATTTTTCTCTTCCTCAAAAAACCGTCCGGATCAGCCCTGAGGCCCATTCAACATCCTACTCGACGGGTACTGTTCCGGGCCCTTTTTATAAATCAGAGTCAGTAAAATTCTAATATTGACTTTGCAGTTTCCAGTTTTAAAGGCTGTGTCACTTCGTCAGCTTATGTTAAAATGTAATGGTGGGTTTCAACCGTATACTTAAACAGTTTTATTTTGTCCGTCGATAACGGAGCTGGGGGCGGGGGGATATTTTGAATATTTTTCTTCGCCACGGCTTGATTTCTTCTGATGACCACTCTGCCCCAGTGATCATGGGGAGGTACTTCCCTGGTGCTGTAATGGCCTAAAGGCGAATCTAACAACTGCCGAGTTTAAAAAAAGCACAGAGCTTTCCCCATAAATTCGATTCCCCATAAATCTTCACCCACAGGTTTATTGAACACAGGAGCAATTATAACCTTATTTAATCTAGGTTGAATTTGTATTTTTGGAGTAGGCAACTGCTTCGGCCTGTCTCGTTACGTCAAAGAAGCAATTTCCGTTTAAAATTTGATTTTACTTATGTTATGGGAGGAAATAAGTAAGTACTGTATTTCCTCATCACTAGAGCGAGACTGGATATAAGGTCCACCAAGCCTTCATGAAATGAAATGGGACTGTATTTTGAGTATAAATCAGCCGTGGTTAAATCCGACTAATCAATTCAGTGAATCATTACAACCATGTCGCTTGGCGTGTTGCTCAAGTTAGCAACCTGCCTTTTACATTGAATTATTTTATTTGGCAATTGAACGTATTGCAGCCTAAAGCAAAATAAAACGGACCTGTAATTGGGTGTTAACGGAAGTTGGAATCACGAGCTTGAAAGGCTGCATCCGGCCGTCTGATCACCGTCTGTACACCCCACCTGCATACCACGGAAAGGAGTCGGGCTGAAATCGGGAAAGAGTAACCATGTTGTGTGTTTTTGAGCCGGTCTATAAAATGCTAACAAGCCTGTCATCATGGGCGGTGTATTATAATGAACGGCGCTGGAGGAAATGCAGGGTCAGCAATAAACACAGACATGTGCGTGCACCGTGTAATCATGTGAAACTTTACAACACAAAGGGATATCCAAGATGAAAACCATCCTTTACGCACAGCCCAGTGTTACCTAAACTTTGTCACGTCACGAAATTCGTTTTTCAGGCGCGCGTTCGCAAAATTTAAAAAAGGGACTATTACCTTCGTCGTGTCTTTTCGTCCTTCTGTCCGTCTATCTGTCCGCATGGAACAACTCGGCTCCCGCTGGACGGATTTATATGAAATGTGATATTTTATAATTTTTAGAAAATCTTTCGAGAAAATTCAAGGGTGGTCGTGTAGTTCGGGTTTGGTCGAAGGATTTCCAGAACCACGCCCTTAGAAATCAATGTGTTAAAAAATTCTACAGAAGGCCTCGCACTTGGACGGAATAATGGTCAAACATACGCAATGGAAAATGGATATTAGATTGGAGCTTGGAATATGAGGAGTCTGTATAGGACAGGATTAGTGGAAACGGTTGTCAGAACATTGGTAAATTACAGGTTAGGTTTAGTGCAATGTTCCCTCTAAGCTGCGCGGGTGCGCGACCACGCAGTAACTGAAATGCTCCCGCGCAAACTGAATTGTTGCCGCACAGCTGTAATTTTTCAGTTTTCATTGTAAATATTCTTATTATGCATATAAAAAAGTTTAAAGTGCCGCGCAGTCGTTAGGTCGTGTAAAAATTTTGTGCTCAGAGCAGTGGCAGGTCCGCGCAGCTGTAAAAAAACTTAAAGGGAACGTTGGTTTAGTGAGAGTTCAATAGATCGGATGCGAAAAGGATGCTACTTGGCCAACAGAGGATTTTTTTTATGGAGAAGGGAATGAAAATCGTCAATTAGCGACAGCATGTTTGTACATAGCAGAATTATATTAGCAATAGGAGAGTAGAATTTGTTAGTGAAGGATGTCATACATACTGTGTAGTTCTGAGAGGCTGTTGGTGTGATATCATTTCTCTGGCTGTTCGTGCACCGAGAGATGATAAAATGATGTCTCAAGCAATAGTTTTTATGAGAAATTAGAGCAGGTATTCAATCATTTTCCTAAGTACCACACGAAAGTTCTGTTAGGAAAATTTAATGCAAAGTTGGCGAGAGAAGATATTTTCAAACCGACAATTCGCAGTGACAGTTTATATGAAAATAACTAGCTAGCAAACTAAATCTGTGGAGCAGAGGCCGTCCTGAGACGCTAATATTTCCTCAGCTTGTCAATAAAATTTTCCGCATTTTATGAAAACTGAAGGTTCATTACCTCTTCCACAGTATCTTACCACTTGTCCCTCTCCTGATACAGATCAATCCATTCCACTCCCACATCACATTTCTTTAAGACCTATTTTAATATTATTCTCATCTCTACGCTTAGGTCTTCCAAATGGACTCTTTCCCTCAGGTTGTCCAACCGAAATCCTGTATATACCTTTCCTCTCTCCCATTGGTGCCACATGCCCCGTTCATTTCATTCTTGATTTGATCACCCGAATAATATTTGGTGAGGAAGGCATGTCATGGAGTTCCTTATTATGCAGTCTGCTTCACCCCCGTCACTTCTTTCTTCTCACGGCCAAATATATGCCTCAGCCCATAGCGTAGAAGTATAAGTAAATGTTGAGAGAACTAAGAATATGGCTATATCTTGAGACCAGGGTAAGGGACAAAATCACAGCGCAAAGATAGGTAATAAACCTTGTGAAATGGTGGAACAGTTCAAATATTTTGGAGCAATTGTAACAAATCAAAATTGCACTCATGAAGAAATTAAGAGCAAATTGAAGTTAGCGAATGCTTCCTACCATTCGGTTAAGAATCTTTTGTCTTCCAGTTTGCTGTCTAAAAATATGAATATTAAGACGTCACAGAACTATAATTTTTCCTGTTGTTTTGTATGGGTATGAAACTTGGTCATGTTGGAGGAGGAACATAGGTTGAGACTGTTTGAGAATAGGGTACTGAAGAAGATATTTGGGCCTAAGAGAGACGAGATAACAGGGGAACGGAGAAGACTACATAAGGAGGAGCTTTATGGTCAGTACTCCTCACCAGATATTATTCGGGCCATCAAATTTAGAAGAATGAGATGGGCGTCGCATGTGGCGCGTATGTGGGAGAGAAGAGATGCACACAGTGTTTGGTAGGAAGACCTGAGGGAAAGAGACCACTTGAAAGACCTGATCGTAGATGGGAGGATAATATTAAAATTGATGTTTAAGAAGTGGGATGGTGGAGCATGGACTGGATTGATTCGGCTGAGGTTAGGGACAGGTGGCGGGCTCGTGTGATTTCTGTAATGAACATTCGGGTTCCATAAAATACGAGGAATTTCTTGACTAATTGAGGACCTGTTAGCTTCTCAGGAAGGACTGATACATGGAGTTGGTTGGTTGGTTGGTTGGTTGGTTGGTTGGTCGGTTGGTTGGTTGGTTGGTTGGTTGGTTGGTTGGTTAGAAAGTTAGTTAGTTGGTCAGTCAGTCAGTCAGTCAGTCAGTCAGACAGTCAGTCAGTCAGTCAGAAGAGCAATTCCTGTTAAAAAATAGCAGCTTGCATACTTTTCTGTTCCTTCAATAAACAGAAACGAATATCGTAAACTAAGTTAAATTATAACAAATTTGTGTCACACGTAGCAGTGGAAGTCCGGAAATTATGAAACTCGTTTTTCAGATGACAGCCCGACCCTTAAGTCCAGTAGTTGTGGGCCTGTAGGTATGGGGGTCACCTGTTTCTCCGTCAGTACAAAATTAAACTTGTGGGTATTGTGGAATAAACACGGCGACTGACAAAGCTGGGTGTGATGAAAAAATCGCGGATCGCATATACTTGCTTGTAATTCACTGTCTGCGAGGAATTTTTTCGTGGAAAGTTTACACTTTGATAAATCACACTTAATCCTATTCTTAGTACTGAGTACCAATGCGTTAAGTCACTGTGGAGGGGAATGGAGATGCAATTCTTAGCCTTCCACCACACCTACACACGCGCGCGCGCGCGCACCCACGCGCGCACACCAGTTAAGGCATTAGTGTTCCATTTGCGGTACATACTGTATACGTACGGTAGCACGCGAAGCAAAGTATTTTACATATTTAGGCATAAAGGATACTTACTGCATTTTTAAAGTATGCTGCACAAGCTGCGTTATTTTTCTTACGAAGTTCCGTGTATTGCGGAATTTTATTTTATTGATCCAATGTCTACATTTTACGTAAAGGATGCACTAAAATTCGAAATGTCCACCGCCGTCTTGTAAAGGTTAATTCAGTAAACTCAGTAATTCAGTAAACAGTAATTAACTCAGTAAACATTTACTTTCACCCACACAGAACTAAAATATGCAGACCGAACTAACTACATGAAGAAAAATCTTTTTTGACAATAACTGAATTTAATAAAGGTGAAGGTTCCCCCTATAACAGACCCTGAGGGCCCAAGAGGGGGATAGAGGTATAGCTCTACCCTTTCGTGAGCCTCGGCACGAGGATGGGATCGGGTGGCTGGCCCCACTCCCCGGCCGCTTTAACCCCGGGAAAGAGACCCAGTACCCATTGTACAGGAGGCTGGGTGGGCGCCAGGGCCGGTCTGGACGGCTGCGGAAAACCTCGTCCCCACCGGGATTCGATCCCATGTCCGTCCAGGCCGTAGCATGTCGCTATACCGATTGAGCTATCCCGGCCCACACTGAATTTAACCCTTTAAAGACGAAGCGTATCTGTTTTATATAAGGACTCAGTGCGTACCGCGCTGTAAACACTCTCCACTTCGGTTATAAAAACCAGTCTCTTAATGTTTTATAAGGCAAAAGTTGTTGTTTGTTCTGAGATCCATACAAAACATAAACGCAATGTGGGCACCACGTAGAATTTTTTAATGTTAAACCTGGTGGTACGTAAAGTTACCGCTAGGCTTTAAAAGGTTAATAATGATTTAAAAATTTACTGAGTTCAGTTCTGACAAAGGTTGGGACTATCTGGCGATTAACATTGGGTTACCATTTGATACATATGGTACAAATTTACATATCTTTCATCCTCTTATAACATTTATATTTAACTTTGTATAAATGTCTGCCTAAATTTCTTACCTGTGCTTTGTTAGTTCATCGTAATTTTCCTGTAAGCCATTTGCTTATTTAAATATTTTCTTATTTAAAAATTTCCTTCTGCAGTTTCTATTTTCTACACAGTCAAGTAATATGTGTTTAACACCCTCTTTTCCTGAACATGGTGGGCATATTCCCTTACATCTTCCCTTTATAATTTCCTTCAACTGCCACACACCTGCTAACAAACACGCTGTTCAATTTCTTTCTTTGTTTGTACGTAAAATATCCTATATAGGATCTGTTACCCTAGTAATAATTCATTTTTCGTTACAGCGTTAATAAGCCCATTACATATTGTTAAGCTAACAGTCTGTCAGGTACTCAGAAATTACCCTTACTTTATGGAAATCGGAGGTTCACTATAGTGTTTTCAGTTTTCCGCCGCTGGTCTGTATCCTCATCCTGATTAATTCAGACAAGCTCCTATTTCTTTGGGTACACGCGGTGGCGCAGTTGGTTGAGGCACTGCGCTACGAACCGGAAGGTCGCGGGTTCGATTCCCAGTGTTGTCATTGGAATTTTTAATTGACATAATCCTTCCGACCGCACTATGGCCCTGGGTTCGACGCAGCCTATAACAGCCTATAACGGAAATGGGTACCAAGAATATTTTCTAGAGGGTAAAGTCGGACGGTACGTAGGGCTGACAACCTTACAACCTTCATGTGCCGATTGTCTTGAAATCTGGGAGCCTCAACTTCCTGCAACCCTGAAGGTCTGTCGAGGCTTGTAATGAGATAGCTTTACTTTTTTATCCTATTTCTTTGGGATGTACTTTGATGTTATCCTGTCATCTACGCGTAGATTTTCCAAGGGGACCCTTTTTTCAGATTTTTCTCTACCATAAAATTTGATTGCCTTATATCGCCCCTATTTTGTAAAAAGGCGAAAACCAACTCTGTATAAGATAGGGACTTGGCCCCTTTTTACAAAACAGGGGCGATGTAAAATACGGAAATTCTACAATTTTAAATTTTATCGCAGTAAAATAAAAAAGCCTGAGATAGTATAATTTGGTAGCATGCGTAGTGAAAATGTGAAACGCTTACTAAATTTTGGTTGGGAAACTTCAAAGAATGCCAGAACTTTGGAAGCCTATGATAATTTGAAGAATAATTTCGTAAAACCCTTGGAAGATGTGGACTGGATTCATCTGCCTGAAGTAAGTTCCAGCGGCCAAGACGTTAATAGAAGTTAAGTTTCATATCACTTGGGCAACTCAACGATCGTTATCCTTTAAACACAGACGCTGGATGTTGGATTCAGAGTTCACACGTTAGGCTACTTAACCTTTTAAAGACGAAGCGTATCTGTTTTATATAAGGACTTAGGGCGTACCGCGCTGTAAACACTCTCCACTTCGGTTATAAAAACCAATCTTGTAGTGTTTTATAAGGCAAAAGTTGCTCTTTGTTCTGAGATCCGTACAAAACACATAAACGCAATGTGGGCACCACGTAGGAATTTTTTAATGTCAAACCTGGTGGTACGTAAAGTTACCGCTAGGCTTTAAAAGGTTAATGCTATGTTCAGTTTCATTTGTGCATAGCTGTATGCCTTGACACACAGGTAAACACACACGTCCACTCGCAAGCTGAGGCTGTCGGAGGAGTCAGTAGGAGGCTGCAGCCTCACACCCAGTGCTTTAAATAGCAGTCGCGCAGTAAACATTAAATTATTCGTACAATGCAAACTGTCAGCCCACCCGCGGGTCATGCAATAGCAAGAGTGACACAAGGCATAAGTCCCACACTGTACTTAATTCTCTTACACTCGCAGCAAAGTAGCTGGTTATTTCACTTGGCTGTGCCTTGTCAGTTCCCTTACAATACCTGTATTTGTGATAAGTGAATTTTAATTAAATTTTGGTATCTGTGATCCTGATCAAAGAAACTACGTTTGGATGGACACTGAATAACATGAGTTTGGCCTAAACATTTTATAGCAACCCCTAGCTGTAAGTATATTCGAAATCTACAGGGTGAGTGAAAATTTTCGGTGCACCTGTCGGAAGTCGGATGTAGGTCAGAGCTGAGGTCACAGTGAATGTACAGCACTTACGGTTACAATAAGTGTTGAAAGTGACCCCCACGGACATGTGAAAGAGGTCACATATGATATATATCAGAGTGGAAGTCACAGTGAATGTACAGCACTTATGGTTACAATAAGTGTTGCAAGTGACCCCCACGGACATGTGAAAGAGGTCACATATGATATATATCAGAGTGGAAGTCACAGTGAATGCACAGCACTTATGGTTACAATAAGTGTTGGAAGTGACCCCCACGGACATGTGAAAGAGGTCACATATGATATATATCAGAGTGGAAGTCACAGTGAATGTACAGCACTTACAGTTACAATAAGTGTTGGAAATGACCCCCACGGACATGTGAAAGAGGTCACATATGATATATATCAGAGTGGAAGTCACAGTGAATGTACAGCACTTACGGTTAAAATAAGTGTTGGAAGTGACCCCCACGGACATGTGAAAGAGGTCACATATGATATATATCAGAGTGGAAGTCACAGTGAATGTACAGCACTTACGGTTACAGTAAGTGTTGGAAGTTACCCCCATGGACATGTGAAAGAGGTCACATATGATATATATCAGAGTGGAAGTCACAGTGAATGTACAGCACTTATGGTTACAGTAAGTGTTGGAAGTGACCCCCATGGACATGTGAAAGAGGTCACATATGATATATATCAGAGTGGAAGTCACAGTGAATGTACAGCACATATGGTTACAATAAGTGTTGGAAGTGACCCCCACGGACATGTGAAAGAGGTCACATATGATATAGGTCAGAGTGGATGATAAAGGTCGTAGTAGATGTTAGTAAATTTTGAAATGAAATGTGTGTGGAAGAAAGAAGCCGAGGCCCCATATGTGGTATACTCGTACATTTGCCTGGAGGAGTGAATAAATCTCCAGAATTATCAGTCAGGGCAACAGATTTATTCGGGATGAGACTGCAAATGTTATTTTTCCGCGTAGAGGTCAGAATTATTGCCTCTTGAACCTACGCATTCGGAGTGTTTTTCCGTAGATCATAAGTTGAATACTCCTACCAAGGCGAGAAATAAAAATTACAGTCGAACTCGGTTATAACGTCATGAAAGAGACCGAATATTTTGTGCCATTATAAACGAGTGTTGTTATAACCGAGCAGTATAATGTTATGGTTAACAGTGAGGAATTAATTGGTACCACAGAATATCTGACTCTATAGGCGAGGTGTCGTATAAACCGATGTCGTTATAACCGGGTTCTACTGTACTTATTTTAAACCGAACAACATTACCTTGATTACAGCACCGTCATGGGCTAGATATATGTGTATCTGCCTTTCCTATTCAAATGCCTCTGAAAGAAGGCATAGGCCTAATGTACAAGCAGAATCGTTTAACATTTATCATAAAAACGAAAGGTTGCAGTACAGCGTCACGGGAATACATTTCCACATGTAAGTGTCAAAAGGTGGTCGTCGTGATAAATAACGCAAGCTGTTTTATTTTAACGAGCGGCTGTGGACCCCCTGTAGGGACACTGTCAGAAAATTCACGCTCGTCTATAAGTTCGCTCCTTACTTGCACGAGGTTCATCTTTGTATAAAATGTCCATCCGGCTCCGATTACAAGACAGTTCCTCGCAACGTAACCCTGTCCAGGGATGGCCACAGGAGAATGATTGCCTTTGTTTTCCTTCTGCCTAGTTAAAATGTAAACTTCTCTACGGGATTCGAAATTTGTTATTGAGGGTCGCAGCAAGATTTGCTTTGTAGAAATTGATTTTGGTGTAGGCCAGCCATTTTAAACCCTTAGCATACTTGGAACTCAACTACATATTCGTCACATTTATCAGAAAGTGATATTTTTACAAGAAAAATAATGCACTGTTATAAAATAAAAATTCGTTGAGATCTCAACTTATACTTAAAAAAATATTATGTTTGGTTATTTTAACCCTTTAAAGACGAAGCGTATCTGTTTTATATAAGGACTCAGTGCGTACCGCGCTGTAAACACTCTCCACTTCGGTTATAAAAGCCAGTCTCTTAATGTTTTATAAGGCAAAAGTTGCTGTTTTTTTCTGAGATCCGTACAAAACACGTAAACGTAATGTGGGCACCACGTAGAATTTTTTAATGTTAAACCTGGTAGTATATAAAGTTACCGCTAGGCTTTAAAAATTTAAGAAATGTATGTAGCAATACGCCGATCCCAGTGACCGCGCGGTCTAAGGCATATGTCTGCGGCCGCTCGCTTGCTGGGGTTATGGGTTCGAATCTTGGCGGGGGTATGGATGTCTGTCTCTTGTGAGTGTTGTGTGTTGTCAGGTAGAGGTCTCTGCGACAGGCTGATCACTCGTCCAGGGGAGATCTACCGAGTGTAGTGTGTCTGAGTGTGATGATGAAGCCTCGATAATGAGGAGGCCCTGGCCCACTAGGGGCTGTTGCGACATTGGAAAAAGGTAGCAATGCGTTTATAATTTTTCATATTTACAACGCGATTAGCTTTGCAACAGCGCGGTCTGTTGCGTTCTTAAACACGCGGCCGGCTGAGGTCTCAGTCTAACTACACGTAAATTAATATGGCGTTGTAATTTATTCTTATGTAATGAAATGGCCTGAAGATGACCACTTTCTGGTCGAAACATGTTGCCGTGTAGCCAGCTAGCTAGCTAGCTAGCTAACTAACTAACTAACTAACTAACTAACTAACTGACTGACTGACTACCTACCTACCTCCCTACCTACCTACCTACCTACCTACCTACCTACCTACCTACCTACCTAACTAACTAACTAACTAACTAACTAACTAACTAACTAGCTAACTAACTAACTATATGAAGCAGAGCCTTGCCTGTGAAGTTGACAGGTCCTCAGCTAGTCAAAAAATTCCCTACATTTTATGGAACCCGAAGGTTCATTACAGCACTCACAACAGCCCGCCACCTGTCCCTATCCTGAGCGAGATCAATCCAGTCCATGCCCCTTTACCCCGCTTCTTGAAAGCCCATTTGATTATTAACTTCCCATCTCAGCCTGTTGCCCTGTAATTGTGCTTATATAAATGCCAATAAATAGTTGTGTTGGTGGTAATTGAGTATATAATGTTACATTACATAGTGCAACGAAATCGTTAAAGGGGAAGAAAAGCAGGCGCTTTATATCTTTGGTCGACCAGTCGTTCTGAAGGGGACACTGCATAATGCTTACCGTTTCCAATTAATTAAAACTTTCCTTGGGAATAAAAAGTTCGTTACAAGCCCGAAGGTAAGTCAAGTTTTTCTGTCGGAAACACCTGCACAGAAACACCTGCACAGAAACAACTGCACAGAAACAACTCCACAGAAACAACTGCACAGAAACAACTCCACAGAAACACCTGCACAGAAACAACTGCACAGAAACAACTGCACAGAAACACCTGCACAGAAACAACTGCACAGAAAAAAACTGCACAGAAATAACTGCACAAAGACACCTGCACAGAAACAACTGCACAAAAACACCTGCACAGAAACAACTGCACAGAAAAGTAGAAGTCGCCTTATAGTCGAATCCTTAAGACACTTTCCAGTAACACGTCAAAAACACGCCATTTCCTAGTACTTAAATAGTGACTAACAAGGCACGCTATTGTGCTGCCCTCTGTCACTCTGTTGGTCAGTTAAATGTTTATTTTTAGTTTTATGTATGCCAATCTGGAATTTTGTTGTGTTATACTTTTTCAAAATGTTCTGGTTTTTTTTCTAAATACTGCAATAGGAAAAGGGGTCGCTTAATATCCGGACTGCCTTGTATTACGGCTTTTACGGTAAATGGGCCTAACAGTTGCTAAAGTTTGACAGAGACACATTCACACCCTGTTACAAAAGTAAAAGAAACTATACAATAGGCCTATATCTGCTGTCATCCACGTTTGCTTTAGATATCGTTTCGGATGTTGGAAGGAGTACCATCAGTTCTGGCGTTAATCTTTCTTTTCTTCTGTCCTAACTGCATAATTCCAACTTAGTCTTAGTTCTCTTGGGATGTTGCTTAACCTCAATTAATAGTTTGTCATCCACGTAGCGGGACAGCATATTGGTCCCATCTTCAAGTACATCGTGACGAAAGCCTAAACCCTCGCATACTTCCACCTTATAACTAGGATCTATGCGAGATTCAAGGCTACGTAACAATACATCACTTAACTGACAAACCATAAATCATCTGTACTTGCCAGCTCTTGATGGGGATGTTAATATGACGCCGTGTCACGGCTTTGGCGGTTAGTCTGTGGTTTGTGTCATCTGAGGTCAAGGCTTCTTTTCGAAGAGGGTCAGTGTGGGGCTCATGGTGGGAAAAATTTGATTCAGACAAGATTTTCTCTGATTATTTCTCTTTTCGCCTGTCAACTTTCCATTCCATCAGTCCTGCACGTCTTTTCGTCTGTTATTTGAGGGGTAGTCAATTGACCATTAGGGTCACAGTTGCGTCACACGTAGTTTCACACCACTTCTACAATAAATAAGAAAATTTGACTATGATACTGCGTCGTAACTTATGTGAAATTAGCCAAAATTCCCGGGAAACTATGCAGTGGCTGTGTTTTGCCGATCCTGAGATATCCTCAAGCACCGACCCTGTAGAAACCTGGCCTTGCTGTGGCATTGCCACCGTGCGGATTGAAGTTTCGTAAAATCAGTCTTTTTATTGCAGGATCAGAGAAACTTACTGCAAAACAGCGTAAGCGGGGCTTTGAAACTGACGCCATGCTGCAGAGTCCTTCTTGAGAAATTAATACTTACTCATCTAGTCAAGAAATTCCTGGAATTTAACGGAACCGGACGTTACATTACTGTGTTTGCAAGAGCCCTTTCTTTACCCCTACCCTGAACCAGATGCACCCAACAAATTACCCATTTCTGTTTCTTTAAGATACGTTTAAAAGTTACCCTTTCGTCAAAGCCTGTATCTTCCAAGTCGTCCTCAGAATTCCACACTAAAATTCTGTATGCGTTTCTTTTCCCTGCCACCATACGTGACAATGCAAAACCTGTCTCGCACTCTTTCATTTCATTACCTTGAAACACTTCGCATTATGCAATGTTTCCATCCTCATGTTAATCACCTTCCTCATAAAACCCGGATAATCTTATACACATTTTATTCTCGAACACCGTCAGCGTATGCTCTTCGTTTAATTATAAACCCGAAGGGGGTTCAAAGAAAACTTTTCTTTGTCGGAAAATCGGTGTCCTGATAATGTACAGCAATTAACAACGTAAAATTGTCGCTCATAAAAAAATGTTGAAAGTAGACACAGAAGTAATATTTTCTAGACGCCTTTGCAAAATTTAAAAAAAAGACTGGTAGTTTCGTTATAGCTGTTCGTCTGTCCGTCCATCCGCGTGGAACAACTCGGCTCCCAATGGACCGATTTTTATAAAACTTGATGTTTGTGTATTTTGTACAATCTGTCAAGAAAATTAAACTTTCATTAAAATCTGACAAGAATAACGGGTACTTTACATGAAAACCTGTGTACGTTTACGATGATGTCTCGCTGAACTCTTCTTAGAATGTGAAATATTTCAAAGCTGTAGAGAAACTCAAGGCACGCGTTTTACATTTTTTTTTCTCGAAAATCGTGCCGTTTATGGGATAATGTGGAAAAATATGGTAGAGCCAGATAGGTCACATATGACAATATAATATGTGGCCTGCGCTTTGCATGCTGGATAAATAAGGTTACAGACACGCACTCAGAATATTTAATACTTCTTGTTTTTTTTTTTTTGCATGGCAACAGTGGCTATGCAAACACACTTCACTGTTACGTTTCTACATACACTGCTTGTCCTGTTAATTATTAGGAACGTTAGTAAGTTGGGTGGAGTGTAGACAGTCTGTTCGGTTCGTCATGCTGATTAGCATTTTCCATTAGTGCCAACATTAACAATTCTCAAGACGGTTCTGTTAATGAAATTGTCTGCATAAGGTAGGTAGCATATAGGCTTAACACATTTTGTATTCTTGTTTCGGCATCTGCCAGCTGATAGTCCCCGTGGTGCATGCTCTGAAGGTATATGAGGTATTGGAGGTATAGATCCACGCCTTCTTTTCCTGTGCACTAGGTTGTGAGAGGCTGCTGCACGTCCCAGCTGCTTTCCGCTACGGAGTACAGCTTGCAGTACCCACTGAATAGGTGGATGGGTGGGCTCCAGAGGCTGTCCGCACGTTTTGGAAAAGAGAAATTCTTCCTGTGCTGGGAATCGAACCACAATTCCTCGGACATCCAAGCCGTAGGCTAGTCACTGTGCCAGTGAGCTATTTCGTCTCCCATATAATAACGTGGGCTTGTTTTGTCAATACATTTCTAACACCTTATAGCAATTATTTATAGTTTTGGAAGCCGCTGTGATTATGTCTAGTTGAAGTACACTTCGGTAGAGGTCTCTGTGACGAGCTGATCACTTGTTTAGAGGAGTCATACCGGCTGTGTGTGTGTCTAATTGTTTCGTTTCGTAGTCCTTCCCTCCTCTACCGACTTGTTCGCAGTAGGTGTAGAGGGTTTTTGATTTTTCACTTGACCACACTCAAACACACACTACAGTCGGTAGGACTCCTCTGGACGAGGGGTCGGCCCGTCGCAGAGATCTCTACCTGACAACACAAACACTGTACAAGACAGACATCCATGCCCCCGGTGGAATTCGAACCCACGATCCCAGCAAGCTCTCGGCCGCAGACCTACGCCTTAGACCGCGCGGCCACTGGGATCGGCGTGTCTAATTGTGTGTGATGTATAAACCTCTGCAATGAGGAGGCCTAGGCCTGAGTTGGGCTGTTGCGCCACGGGAAAGGAAAGGAAAGGAAAGGAAAGGAAAGGAAAGGAAAGGAAAGGAAAGGAAAGGAAAGGAAAGGAAGTACACTTAAGCCGAATCCGGTAGCCGCGCAGTCTAAACCGTAAGTCTGCAACCGCTTGATTTTCTTTTAGTGGAGATGAACCCCGCAGCAGGCGCTACGGACGCACCGCGGCCTTAAGGCTGCTTGTGCCACCCTGTCATGAAGATGAAGATGATGATTATTTTTTGTCCTTTTCCAAGTAGTGGAGCACCGGTGGAATGAAACCGACAGGGGAAAAACGAGGTACTCGGCTAGAAGCCTGCCCCAGTGCTACTTTGTCCACCACAAATCCCACATGGACTGAGCCGGGATCGAACCCGGGCCTACGCCGTGGGAGGTCGGCGGCTAACCGCTTGAGCCATGGCAGAGCCAACGGCTTGATTGTTGGGATCGTGAGTTCGAATCTCACTGAGGACGTGGATGGTAGTCGCTTTTGTTTGCTGTGTTGTTTACTTAGCGGCCTCTGCAACGAGCTGATCACTCTTTCAGGGGAGTCCTACCGACTGAGTGCGTCTGTTTCATCTAGATATCTCAACAATGAGGCGGCCTGCACCCAATATGGGCTGTTGGGCCACAGGGGCGAAAAAGTAGCCTAAATTTAACGACAAAATCGCCTTCATTCTACATGGCCATTCGAACAGCAGGACTAAACACATTACAGAATGGCACGTGCTTGTCATTCACGTTGTCACAGCTGCTTGCCACATGCATGTACACGTGCTGGCTTGTGTTAATTTGCACCCCTGTGATGTTTATCATACGCGAAACAGGTGACAGCGAAGAAAAAAAGGAATATTTAATTGGTAACTTAACTATCAATCAACAGAGAAACGAACTGTCTTGTGGGGCCTTGTTCCTTCAGACGAGAGAATCCCTCTCCAACCCAATTGATCTGCCCATTTCCATGGTGCGAATCTGATGACTCATCCAAATCGAATTTTCGATCCAATTTAAGTTCTATTCTTTTATCGTGTCAGAAAGACGATGTACTGTCGTACAGTCACTCTCAAAATCCTAAAGGCTGACATCGCTAACATAACTGTGGAAAGCATTTCCTTGAATCTGCGTGACATAACGTTGTAACGATAGACCACGGAAGAAATGACGAAGAATTGCGTTGTTTATTATAGATCACAGTGACTGTTTGTTCTGGACGGCTCAAAAGACATGATCCTGGGTTTGAATCCTGCTCAAGAAATGAACATATATCTCTTTTGATTCTTCGGTAATAAACGATCTTTTTTTTTTTTGGTATTGATTTTGTTACGTTGCGTCGACTGCTTATGGGACAGAGGAGAAGTTTATACAGGGATATGGTGGGGAAAGCTAGGGGGAAAGAGTCACTTGGAAGACCTAACCCTTGATGGGAGGCTAATAGTAAAATTGATCTTCAAGAAAGAAGCTGGAGAGCGTGGATTGGATTGATCTGGCTCAGGATAGGGACAGGTGGCGGGCTGTTATGGAAACGGTAATGAACCATCGAGTTTCGTTAGATGCGGACAGTTTCTTGACTAACTGAGGAACTGTTAGCTCCATAAGAAGGGCTTTGTTACATGGAGGTAGACAGCCAGTCAGTCGGTCAGACAGCCAGTAAGTCAGTCAGTCAAGTGAGGTAGTTATTGAGTTCGTCATATACTTTGCATTGAATCTTTTTTTGGCTATGTGAATACAGCAGAGATTTGTAAAGGATGTTAAAAGAAGAGGTCATGGCTAATTTAGAGGAACTTAACCAAGCAATTATGCGGCGTACTGAGAAAATCCACGAAATCTATCGGTGAGGGTAGCTGATAACGGGGTTAGAATTGTAAACAAGAATAGTACTGACACGGAAGCAAATATCGATACATGTTTTCGCGTTATTTTGTCCTCCGCGTGCAAATGTCTTCCGATAACGTTCTGTACCTTCCAGCGCATTCTACCGAGTGTCTTAGGATTTACAGATTTAGGATTATTAAGCTTACAGCTAACCGATTTCCTCCGCAAGATGTCACCAATACAGTTAGCCTTCCTCCTTTTTATTGGAATGGTACGCGTCTGGAGAGAAAACTGTACGGTTTTTTACTCATTTAAAGCTATAAAGTTAAGAGTGTATAAAAACCGAGTGTATGGCATTCTTAACGCGTAGGAAACTTATGGTATATATATATATATATATATTTTTTTTTTTTTTTAATTTAAGAGCCTTGAAAACGTAATTAAAATGTCGTCGCTGTAAGCATGAATATCCCTAAAGATGTGCCACGTACGCAGTTAGTATAACCGTTTCAGCTCAAAGAGTATCCCGGTCAGCGACCAGGTGTAATCCTGAGGAAAATCTCCACTTGCTGAGATAGATTAATCAAATTAAAAAATGTATCTCTTCTCCAAAACGTTCAAACTTGCTCTGGGGCCCACTGCCTCCTATGCAATGGGTACTGGGGTATTTTCCGGGAATAAAGCGGCCTGAACGTGAAATAAAGCGCTCGCCTCCATCTGCTGCCAAGGTTGAGAATGAGTGGAACCATACCACTACCCCCTCTGTATGTCTTAATGGCGTGGGTAGGATAAACCGTACCTTTACCTTGACCTTTACCATGATTTGTGTTTGGATCTCGTAAGCACAAATGAGACACGAGTTATGCGACAAATTTCGTTGTACATGACGTCATTTGGGTGTGTGCTACCGATATGCACGTGCATGGCGAACGTGTTACTGAATTGTGCGTAAGAACACGGCGTTTGTACACAATGTATCGTTTTGTGCGTTAAAGTGTAACAATGTTTCGGTGGTGCACAGCTTTTAGAGAACACTACGTACAGAATAAGCAACCGTTATTTACTAGTATCACATTACAGAGGAATTTTTAACCCGCGTGGCTGAATATTTTATTTTGTCATTTCTTTGATCAATATACACCTAGGCCTACGTATATATTTTCTTTTCAGTATCAAGTGGGGGTGATTTCCTTGCTCATGCTATTCTTGCTCTCTATGGATGCGCGGGGGGGAGGGGGGGCACCTGGTTCTTGTCATCCCGTAGGAAACAAGTTGGATGTGTCTGGTGTATTGGATGCTGTGAACGGAGTGATCGCAGTCACGGAGGGGAATCACGTTCGTCTTATTCGGCAATGTTCGGCTCCCTCGTCCATAAAGCTTCGGCTGTAATCGTAACGAGCTCAGGCCGGCACAACATGCCTTCCCCTTCCGTGGTCGCGCCATTCTGTTCGTGGATGGTGTGGTAGGAGGCGGTTGTCTGACATTGCAGGCCAGTTCAGATTTGGATGGGAGTTCGGTTGCGTTGTGGTTGTGTAGATTACTTTCAGTACAGACCTATTTTACAGCCTTTAACAGTGGTGCTGCTGGGTGAAGTAATGCAACTAAATGTATTTCAGTTTATAAATGAAAAAGAATGCAGGACGTAATTGTGAAAGTTAGTTGTTAGCGATGTTAACCTAAACGTCGGGTAATTTTGAATGTTTACGAAACTTCGAAATCGGAGAATTCAAGATGATGTGATTAAATGAAATATCAGAATGGAAGAAATGTGTTAACAAACGGAAAGTACGTGGTTCAGTATGGTTTAACGTTATTTCTTGAAACATTATGGACATGTATGTGAGAACGACACTCCATGTCCGTCTCCCGTAATGTGGAAATGTTCGTGGAGTTTCCAAGAAAGCGCAGAATGAACGTTAGTAGAATTGTGTGGACAACGGCAATTCACTGCAGTGTTACAATGACAACGTCGCGTTGGTGGGTGAAAGCTGTGTTGTTCGTGTGGTGCCTGGTAGACCAGTGCTACGGTAACCTCAACCTCTACCTCACTCAGTGGGAAGTTAGAAGATTGCTTGGTAAGTCTTTCTGAACACGAGATTTGCTTAAAATTTCGTCTGTAATTTCAAGCAGCTATTAGACGACAGTGGAAACAAAAAGAAGGTAGGATGCGGGTAAATGCATCAATCGGATAATTTTAATTCCGCAAGTCGATTTACTTCGATACGAATTGTGTGAATTTTGAACTAATGACTTCAGCGTTGTAAGATAATTAACAAAGCGATTTAACAGCATATTAGGTTTTTCGTTATTGAATGGGACCGAACCATCGGACGAAGGGGAGAATATACACCATTTGAATTCAGACAAAACAAAGCATAACTAACGTATGGTTCAGGCCTTCTGTGACGTTACGCAGTTTTGATTGATCAGGAGTTCCCGACGTTTCGAAGGACCGTAATGTCATCTTCCAGGTTAAGTAGTTTAAAAACTGCTTGGCTGCGTGATCATGAAGGTGATAGCAGCAGGGGCGTAGGCGTGGGGGGACCTGGAGCGTTGCGGCAGTCCCGGGCGGCAGAGCCTAAGGGCCTGCAGAATGATTATTTTAATTTCAAAACCTGATTTTCTGCACTTAACAAATTTCAATTTACTGCACAGAATAAAGGAAATTCAGTAAATGTGATTTTTTCAGTAGAGGTCTCTTCTACAGACTGATCACTCGTCCAGAGGAGCCCTACCGAGTGTGGTGTGTCTGACTATGCTCTAGAAACCTCAAAAGGGAGGCGGCCTAGGCCTGATTTGGGCTGCTGCGCCACAGGAAAGGGAAGGAAAGATTTTTTTGAGTTCCTAATTTCTGTTAGGGGCGGCCATTGCGATTATTCGGCCCAAGCGCCAAAATAAGCCTATACGCTTCACAGAGAGGTATCACGAACCTTCTTTCTAACGTCTGTGTGACTGTGTTTAACCCTTTAAATACGAAGCGTATCTGTTTTATATAAGGACTCAGTGCGTACCGCGCTGTAAACACTCTCCACTTCGGTTATAAAAACCAGTCTCTTAATGTTTTATAAGGCAAAAGTTGCTGTTTGTTCTGAGATACGTACAAAACACATAAACGCAATGTGGGCACCACGTATAATTTTTTAATGTTAAACCTGGTGGTACGTAAAGTTACCGCTAGGCTTTAAAAGGTTACGTAGTCGACATGGCCCAACATACCAGAAGACTTGAATCTTCAACAGCACAGCTGTGTGGCACAAAATCTCGCAACCTTGCAGTCTACGTTAAAATCGAAGCTGCGGAATATGTGACATTTCAAAAATGACATGCATGAAGTAGTCACATGACGAACCACACGTGCATGTTCTTTTATCGTCTTCAATTACACACAACCAGCTGTATTACGCACGTTATCTTGCCGACTAGTTTCAGCTACGAAAATGAGCCATCATCAGACCAGTAAGAAGAACTTTAAAATGGAAAGCTGTGTATATTATAGGACGGAGGTCTTCCCCTTACATCGATAAGATATATTATAAATGTATGTGAAACAATTGAGGGTTTTCATATGAGGCCGAGGCAAAGTATTAAAACTGTGTGACCATAAGAAACCTTTACAGTTGAACTCTTTGCTTTTAAATTACTTCATATTTTTTATAACAACTTCGGTATTTTAACATTTACTACATTGTTACATAGTTTCAGTATTTTGCTTAGGCCTCATAGAAAAAAACCTTAATTGTTTCACATACATTTATAATGTGTCTATCGAGTTAAGGGGAAGATCTCCGTCCTATAATATACAGAGCTTTCCATTTTATAGTTCTTGTTAATGACCTGATTATGGCCTATTTCCGGAGCCAAAACTGGTGGCCAAGACAACGTGTGTAATATGGCTTATTGTGTGTGACTGAAGAGTTGAATAAACATACAGTTGTCATTAATGCACCAAGGGGATGTTCTGTATCAAGATTGTATGGTTAACCGTGTTGTTGCATATGTCATTAAACCTTTAAAGACGAAGCGTATCTGTTTTATATATAAGGACCCAGTTCGTACCGCGCAGTAAACATTCTCCTTCTCGGTTATAAAAATCAATCAGTTAATGTTGTATAGGGAAATAATCGTTGTTTGTTCAGAGATTCACACACAACACATAAACGCAATGTAAGCACCGTGTAGAATTTGTGAATGTTAAACCTGGCGGTACCTAAAGTTAACCGCTAGGCTCTAAAAGGTTAATGGAAAGAAAAGCCGTGACGACACAGTGTTGGATTTATGATAGGACAGATCCAAACCGTGTTCCGAATATTTATTATTACTTCTTATCGTGATATTTTATACAGCAGACTCCAAAAACGAGGTGCCACAATACACATTTCTTTTTAATTTGTTATATTGAAGGAAAGTGTGGGGATGAGGTGGAAACGGGTGACGTGTCGAACTATCATTTCCTGTTCCTTGAAGCCTGCAGTTCTCATAGCGGTGAGGACTAATTTTTATCGTCTTTTGCGATATGACACGATGTCATTTGGGCGATGGGTAACAACCGTTTCGGAGAAATCTGCTGTCTTCATATCCAGGTACTCTGACAGGTTGGTACCAAACTACAAGAGTACACTGAAGACGAAGTAGCAGTTACGTCCGAAACGTTGGACCTATATACGGTACTGTATGGCGTCATATCCCAAGAGACCATATTTTCAACGAAGTCGTTTTTCCGTATAGACTAATTTAAAGGTTTAATTTATGTTATGCTGCGAAGGATTCCAGCTATGGACGTTATTAGATGAAATGGGCACGTTTTCCAAAGTAACTAGACGATGATGATTTTATAGGTCGGTTGAAGTCATTTCTGGGATCAATTTGAAATTAAATTTTGGGGACTATACCTACGCATGTTTCTGATACAGTAACAAGGGCATTAACGTGCAAAATACGATTGACACAAGATGTGAACTGAAAGCAGCAATTTCTTCATTCAGCTGCATGAACTGCTCAAGCGTTAACTGATAACGCGAAATAGCTCAGGTGTACGCGTTTGTAAGATTTTGGCGGTTCATAAATTTAGCCGTAATTTTATTTAACAATGGAGAGAAGGGCAGTCTATCACAGCTATATATGTAATACATTACTGACTGGTAAAACTCGACATGTTTCGGCCTTTATAGAAAGCTATCATCAGGCATTGTAAAATACTCAACAAAACAATTCGTTCTTTCAGTACCTGTCAGGCCAGTGTCTGCGCAGGGCAATGCGACACAACACAGAAACACGCGGAATGTATCCACGTTTCTGGCGGCATTGGCATAACCAGGATTTTTGTGGGGGCGAGGGATGTTAACCTTTTAAAGCCTAGAGGTAACTTTACATACCACCAGGTTTAACATTAAAAAATTCTACGTGGTGCCCACATTGCGTTTATGTGTTTTGTACAGATCTCAGAACAAACAGCAACTTTTGCCTTATAAAACATTAAGAGATTGGTTTTTATAACCGAAGTGGAGAGTGTTTACAGCGCGGTACGCGCTGAGTCCTTATATAAAAGAGATACGCTTCGTCTTTAAAGGGTTAATAAGGGTTGTGTGGGGGCCTGCAGCCCCCAACAGCGCTTCAAATTTATTTTTTTAAATTCCTTTAAATGTTTCAACATTTCGTAAAATTTTAACACTTTCATAACTTCTATATTGCTTTAATCAAGTAATGTTTTTGACGTTAGTAGGCACTTAATGGAACATTTACAGTTATCTTTGTGGCAAAAGATGTCAGAATTTTCTTATATCGCCCCTGTTTTGTAAAAAAGGGGACAACCCACAATGTATCAGTTCTACGGGAGAAACAAGAAGGTGGCTGCTTTTTACATACGACAAATGCTTTGACAGGTACTATATCCCCCACCTATCTTGGTTACTGTTGAATATGTAGTTGTCATTTTTTTGCATATCAGAGAGGACCATAAGTTGAACGATTCGCTACACATAACTCAAATTAGTTCAAAGTGGCTGCTAGCCCCTTTTTACAAAAGACGGGCGATATGCATAATTATAAGTGTGAGTTTTCCTTTAAAGGTATTTTTATTCTCAGGAATTCGAAATTTACATTTTCTGGCTTAAAACGGGGAAGGCATTATTCATCTCCCTGCCCTTCGTTACCTAGTGGGATCAGAACTCTCGATTTCAGCGTTCGATTGTCCCGGAATGTGCGTGCGAAGTGGGTGGTGTGGCAACCGGCATTGTCTGTGGGGCAGTTTGTTTTATCTATCATTTGCCTATGCTCTTAGCTTGCATGATTTCTGTACAGTTTTATTGAGTTCAAGCAAGTTGTATTTTGCGATAAGTTATTGTCGTCCTGTTAGACGTGTCGAGTCTCAGTGCCCGTATACAACTTGGCCAAGTCTCTTCCTTCATATGAGACGTACATCTGTACGCACGCCAGTTATACGTAAAGCTGGGTTTTTATGTCTTTTCTGAGTAGCGGAATACAAAAGCTTCTTGCTTCCATTTTTCGTTTACTTCTGCGTTCTTTACGAGTCTGTTCAATCCAAGACATGTCTTTTTAGTTCGCAGCTTTGTCTAGCTATGTTTTTAGGATCGTTTTGCCCCCCCCCCCCCCCCGGAAATGCGAGCTGATTTTTTCCAGCCGTTATGTTCCAGATTTGTGACGGATATTATTAAAAAGTGAGATCCTGTTGTTTTTAAATTATCTGCTTTAAAACGTCCGATATCGTCTATTTATCTTCGTATTCCCTAAATACCGAAGGCATTTTTTGGGGTTTAAATTGGCCGGGGCGTGAAGCTGACCACTCGTGCATCTAGTGCTGAGGTAAAAAAATGAGCGCGACCATACCCCTTTTCAGGGGTGCATAAAGTTTCCACATCAAAATTCTACGCGCCAGAAAGGTGACAGGAAGCAAGGTACATACTTGAAGACCCAGAGAACTGTATAAAATTTAGTCGCCCGGGCGCCTGGCACCCGGGATTGTGTGTCCCTGCCTCTTCTGCCCCAATATGCCTTCGGCGTGCACAGCGATAATTTTATCTCTGCCTTTTACGTCAAGTTCTGTATATTAACTGGTTTACGCTTTCTCAAATTTTTATTTATTAGGCCTGCGTACCATCCGTGAATAAACACGTGTCATATTGACAGACACATATGCCGATGCCTACAAACGTTCGTGTGTAAGTCGCCGTGTACCACTCCTCGATTGTGATCGATTGTGATCGACTGGCGGTAACTAGTGACGCAGATGCTGCCATGTTGGTACCATAAATCTGTCTTGCCTTATGGAATGGCTGAAACTGGCTAAAAATAACTAGTGTCGTGGTGTCTCAAGGAAATGTAAGTTTAAGTAATATGCATATCATTTAAAGCAGGGGGGCACAAATCGCGGGCGCTGTGTCATCTGGCGGACTAAGTTTTTACGCTGGCGCCAAAAAATTTTTGTCTGCAGCGTCGAACTTGTTCCGTTCATCTTTCTGGCACCTAGAATTTCGAGATAGTTCATAGACTTTTGGAAAATATTCGTACCACTGATTTAAAGTGTGAAGGGAGAGGAAAAAAATTGGGAGGGGCTGAGGGTGAGTTTGGTCCAGCTAAAGCTTACAGGGGCCGTTACGGAATGAACAGTCGAGATTAAAAAGTTTTAGATTATAATGTGAGTAGGCGTGATTGACGGTTGTGAGCACTGTAACTATCGACAAGTGTTATACTGTAAAGTGTGCTGTTTTTTTTTATTTATTTCCTTTGTTCCATTATTGTACTCCAATAGACAGAAGAGTGCATAATTATATGAACAGAAAATAGCACTTATATAGGACTATTAAATCAGGCAGTTTCCCATTTAAGTTTTTTGTTTTTGTTTTTCATTTTTGTTTTAAAACATTGTAATAGAAGTATTGTTAAGTCATGCAGTTTCCCATTGAACTTTTTTGTTTTTCCTTTTCATTTTCGTTTTAAAACAGGTTAGGTGTCATGGAAGTACTATTAAACCAGGCAGTTATCCATTTTTTTTTCTTTGCATTTTCGTTTTAAGAAAGTTCGTTTTTATAGCAGTTACTTTACACACTTCCGATTAGACAGGAATCCATTTTATGGTAGTTACACTTAATATTATACACGTTCCGTGCAGTCTTCTCTCACAGTATACTTTGTGGAAGGATACACTGAAGGCTGTTAGCTCCCTGAGGATGGTTGGAAGTAACAGCCGAAACATGTAGGAGAAACAGCACGAGCATAAATAGCTATGTACAGTAGTTGGCAAAATAAATGTGTATATTGTGATAGTAGTTACTTTAGATGTGAATGGTCTGTATGTTTGAACTCTTCGGACTAGACAGGAATCCCCTATTTGAAGTTCCGCTCGAAACATGCTTTACCGCAGTACGTCATTTTAATTCTGCACTCAAAAAATGAAATGTTTTAAAGTAGGCCTTAACCTTTTAAAGCCTAGCGGTAACTTTACATACGACCAGGTTTAACATTAAAAAATTCTACGTGGTGCTCACATTGCGTTTATGTGTTTTGTACGGATCTCAGAACAAACAGCAACTTTTGCCTTATAAAACATTAAGAGACTGGTTTTATAACCGAAGTGGAGAGTGTTTACAGCGCGGTACGCACTGAGTCCTTATAAATCAGATGGGCTTCGTGTTTAAAGGGTTAATTATTTTTAATTGATGACGGAAAGCAGTCAGTGACTGCAAGTGCTCACCAGCCATAGTAATAATGAATCACTAGTGTCAAGGAACTACGGGTTTTCCCAAAATCGAGGAGACACCGCTTTTATCCAGGACCAGCCCGTGATATGTAGGCGGCCCGGGCAGGCCAATAGTTTGGCGCCCCTTCAAACCGATATTCTTTAAACATTTTCGGCCCAGGACAGGACTGGCGAACGAATTTTTGAGCTCGCCTGCAAAAAAAGCGGATATTTTTCGTAGAAATTCTTTCGCGTTTGGAAACATGAGTTTACTAGCGCCATACTTCCGATTATTCGAATGACGTCTTAGCGCCCCGGACAGCTGCCCGCTTGGCTGGGCCCTTAGTCCGGCCCAGCTCTTGTGACGTAATTCTTTGAAGACCACAGTTACAACACTGCCCTTCTGTTACGAAGACCGGTTGTAATAATCATAGGTAACTTACACACGCAGTGTGGACAAAACGCGGTCTTTGTTATCAAATCCGGCCGTATATATACTAACCACTCGGCTTTAGTGGGTGAAGAACCGCGTTTATTATCGTCTTACGACTTGCAGGTCGATTAGAAACGAAGTTGCAATGCGCGTATTTGTAATTTAACTATTAAAATATATGTAAATACGCATTATTCCTTAGAGAGAATAATACGTAATTTTGTGGTTGCATATATTTTAAGTGTAAAGGGGAGGCCTCCACCTCAATGTATGCTTTTTCATTTTATGATCTTGCAACTTCTACCCGATGATGGCCAGCGTACGCGGCCGAAACATGTTGTGGAGGCAATAAACAGTGCTTATAAAAAGTGTTGTGTTTGCTCTGACAAAGATTTAAATATTCGGCCATATACACAATGGGATGATGATGGCGAAATTTATAATGTATACTGTCTTTTACAAGTAACGTGTCCGGTTTCGAACCAGATTTGCTAAGAAAAGTTCGCCTAATCGTAACACAGGTATTCCCCTTATCTTTTTCTGTGGCGCTTCGGCCCGTTTTTGGGCCATTGTCTCCCCGTTTCTGGGGGTTCGAGAGTTTTTACAAGGCGAAGACGTCAATCCAACGCCCAACCCCTACCTGAAGAGCCAGGGTATATCTTTGTCCTGCGCTGCGCTCAAAACCTGTCCGGCATGGCAGACCCTGCCAGCAGCGGGACTGCTGCCTGTGCAATATACCTGCCAGTTTTGCTCCACGTGGTCATTAGCCCTCCACTTACCATGGGGTCTACTTTGCCCACCCCCCCCCCCCCCCCTGGATTTGGTGTTGTTATATATTTCCATGTAAGCAAGTATGTGGTCTGGTGGGGCAGTATAATTTGGCATATCGAATGCAGTTAAAGTACACGTCGAAAAGCTGCTTTCAGACTGCTCGTACAGGCGTCTTACTGAACGTTTAGAGTGATACTGTTTTCGTAATTATCGTTTACTTTTTACGTAAAAAATAAACATCAATATCCGTTTTGCGGAAGTGGTCGTATTGTAGACTAAAAGAACACTTTTTCCGGTTGACGTATGTAATCTACCACCTCCATAATTTAGACACCAAATCCGTAGTCTTCGACAGAAACACGAATTCTTAAAAAATTACACAGCTTTACGTTAGCTGTAAAGTGCCCCCCACGACTTTCATGTCGTGTGCGCGGGGGGGGGGGGGGGATTATGTTGAGAAACGAATTACAAAAAATCTTTCATTTCAAAGATTCACTAACATATTTCTGGTGTTTATCGTATGCTGTCAGATACTGTTGTTTTGTAATCTATTATCTTGGCAGGAAACGTGAAATTTAATTTACACGCCGTTTCAGTCACTTATCGGCGTTAGTCTAGGACGTCGTAAGTCGTGAACTTTTCTTCCTGCATGCTGTAGCGTATTAGCGCTGTAAGTGAAATCAGAAATCAGTGGCATAGTTCTTGCTAACCTACTTTTCTTGCTTAAAGAAAAATATAGATTAATGCTGCCTTTGTGTGCGTCTGTAATTCTTTAATGAAATACAAATAAAATATGTTTTTGAACCACAATACTTTATTCGTTCATTCATTTATTCTGTAGTGTGTCTTAGGACATGTTCATAGTCTCTTCCAAGGCGAGTTCTCTACAGAGTTCGATCTAGTCCTTCCTGTTTCAATTTGCAGTGTCGCCTCTTTTCCTTAAGGTCATCCAGTAGCTGCTTAAGACTTCTTCCTCGTCCTCCCGTCACTTATATTCTTCCCTCTATCTTTCCTTCAGTAACGTGTTTTAGACGGCAGTTCCTAAGCAAGATGTGACCAATCCAGTTAGCCTTCTTTTTATTGCTTGTAGGATGTTCCTCTCCTCTTTGACTCTATGTAATACTTCTTCATTTCTCACACGATCTGTCCAACTGATCTTCTCCATCCTTCTCCAGCACCACATTTCAAAACTTCCCAGGTATTTCTGATCTACTTTCCGAAGTGCCCATGTCTCAGCACAATACAAACCTCTACAAATGCAGTAGTTTACTAGTGAACCATAATAAATGTGTTTAAAAGTTATCATTTTCTTCAGTTACGCTATGACTCTGTTAAGTTAATTTCCATGAATTCAGTAACTGAATTGCATGATTCAGTCCGGTTTATGTGCGTCTATCAGCGGCCTTTCTGAGTGAATTTCAGGGCAAAAGAAAAGACGTGACTGAGTAGTGTCCAATTTTTTATTTTTATTGCAAAAAGTTCGTAACCTAAACTTAATTAGTGTTTTTATTATTAATTAAGTCTTATGGTGGTCGACAGAGCAGCCTTTATGCTTATTTCCTGTAAATAGTACTGACGTAACGTGACGCCTTAAGCCGTCTCTTCTCGCATGCTTACCGATAAACTGTTATCTAGCAGCGTGCCAAAGCACACAATCGCGGTTGTTGTATCCGCTGTATCGAGTAACTGGGCAAAATTAAATACGTGCGGGTTAGTAGAAAGCTGTGTCCTTTCTTTTCAGACGGAACCCTGTTAACCTTTTAAAGCCTAGCGGTAACTTTACGTACCACCAGGTTTAACATTAAAAAATTCTACGTGGTGCCCACATTGCGTTTATGTGTTTTGTGTGGATCTGAGAACAAACAGCAACTTTTGCCTTATAAAACATGAAGAGACTGGTTTTTATAACCGAAGTGGAGAGTGTTTACAGCGCGGTACGCACTGAGTCATTATATAAAACTGACACGCTTCGTCTTTAAAGGGTTAATAATGGTGAAAAGTCTGCGAAACAACAGGCCTTTCGTTAAGTTTGATATTTGGCATCCCTTTCTATTCATATCTGTCTGGGCAGACTTCTTGTATTCTGCACCGTAAACAAAACGTGTCACAGTTACTCTACCGACATGTTTCGACATAGTCATCGCCAGTCTTATCTATTGAGATATAAAAATGTAAATTTTAAAATTATATAAATACTAAATATCACGTGTCGATTAAATTGTTCATTTATGGCACGAACATATGCACCTTTGATATATACATATACAGTGTTATATCGCTCCTACATGTTTCGGCGTCACTTGGGCCATCCTGAGGGATGTCTACACCTAGATTTAAAACGTACTAAAATACAATAGATTACAAAAGTAATTTGTATTATATTACATTATTGTTACAGCTAGTGTACACCACGTGGATTTCACAAACTGTGATTGCAATAGTATTTTTAGAAGTATAATATTTTTGAACAATTAGACAGTACTATTTATTACGATGTTTTCATTAAATGCTTTCATTATGCTTAAAAATTTGTGTGTTGCTGTGTTGTAGTATTTATTTGTGTACAAACATCTGCAGCCAACCCCGATTATAACGACATGGGTTTGTGCAACACCTCGTCTATAACGTCAGATATCCTGTGGTACCAATTAATTCCTCACTGTTAACCATAACGTTATACTCCTCGGTTATAACAACACTCGTGTATAACGACACAAAATATTCAGTCCCTTTCATAACGTTATAACCGAGGGCAACTCTAATTTGTCTTCGATCCCTCATGGATCTTGTCGTTGTATAATGTGAAGTCCGTGTAAAGGGTGACTCAACGTTTTAAATCTGGGGATGGCGTAAGTGACGCTGAAACATGTAGGAGTGATATGATTCTGTATTTGTATATATTAAAGGCAAATGAACAATTTATTAATTCAATCAAAATGCGCGGAAAAATAATGTCGTCATGTGTCAGTTTTCTGGGAATGATATCACGATTTCTTACGTTATTATAAACAATATTATAAGCACTGCATTATATATCATGTATTTATATGCATATGTCAAGCATTCGGAATTGAAGTAAGACCACGTGTGTTACTTTGACGAGTAGCGCATGGTCCCATGCGCTGCTGCAGGTTCTTAATGGTCTAATTTGGAAAGTGCGTTGTGAGGTTATGTTACTAACCTCAACTTATTTCGCTGAGTGTAGCCTGTCCATTTAGCCGATCCCAGTGGTCGCGCGGTCTAAAGCGTAGGTCTGCGGCCTAGCGCTTGCTGGGATCGTGGGTTCGAATCCCACTGGGGACATGGATGTTTGTCTTTTGTACAATGTTTGTGTTGTCAGGTAGAGGTCTCTGCGACGGGCCGATCCCTCGTCCAGAGGAGTCCTACCGATTGTAGTGTGTGTTTGAGTGTGATAAAGTGAAAATAAAACCCCACTACACCTACTGTGAACAAGTAGGTAGAAGAGGGAAGGACTACGAAACGAAGTGTAGCCTGTCCATTTAGAAACGTTCGTCTGTTTCTCCGTAATAAAGCGGTATAGTAAAGGCGCGCTGGATGTAAGAGGCTTGTCACGTCACGAAATAATGAAGTGATTAAAATGGCTACCATTGCTCCGGTTCATGCCCTAGAGAAGACAGCATGATGAGCACATGAACCTGAGTCTTGGCTACATTATGCCAAGTTGGTTTCATACGCCACATTGCCTTCGTCTGCTACATTTAACTGCAGACAGGCTGTTTGTATTCATGACAGAAACAGCACAAACATAGCCTTACGTGTAATTAAGAACAGTGTCGTAAATCTAAAGTCTTGTCTTGATTAAATGATTTAATTACGTGTTGGTAAATAAGGCTTTTTGGAATTCTAGAGGAACACTTGCTGACAAATTTCTCATTACAGGGCGCTTCGTAATTTGTGCTCCCCAACACATGGTTTGTCAAACTGTAGTACGTGTACCAAGAATGGTACGCCCATCATTGCTTACTGGTACCCGGCGTTAATAAAAAATTTAAATGTAACAATTATAAAAATAAATAAAACATTAGCCGCATATATTCTCTGATACTCAGCATTGCTGGCAACATCACGTAGGCCTGTGCCATCCCTGCTGTTAGCCAGTCGTTCCGAATTCAGTTTTTTTATTTAAATACAAAAAATATTAGTGATACTTTGAAACTGTTAAATTTTATTTGGTGGTACCCCAGCGGAAATGTCTGAGATCCACTGGTCTCACAGATATTTTTAGGACAATATACGAGACGAGGATGAAATGAGAGGGACGTCGGTTACGTATGGGGAGATGGGAAATACACATGAAAATCTGCTGTAAGCATTTAAAGGGAGGATAATATTCTAAGGACGTAGTCCTAGTGTATGGGGGGATAATATTAAAATGGATGTGATAGAAACAAGGTGGGAAAATGTAGACAGGATTTATCATGCTCAGGAAAGGGCTGGATAGCGGGTTGCTGTGAACACGGTAATGGATTTTCAATTTCCATGAAAGGCAGAAAATTCTGTAGCTAGTTGAGCGACTGTTACTTTCACAAGCACTGCTGTATGGTGGTAGTATGTAGACCTGTCACTAAGTCGTAATTGTTTTCAAGTTGTAATTTGGATACGTTTTTCAGTAGCGTGCTGTTTTGTGACGTGACTGTACGCGAAGACCTACGTACGTTTATAACTGCAGTACCCGTGTTACTAACATTACCGAGGTTACATTGGTTACCAAATTTAACAGTCTTTTATGGTTACGTTTATTACCATGTTTACCGTGGCCACCAACGTACCCAGTGGTTTGCTTGTTGCAACGTCACTTGGTTTTCAAAGTAGCCATTGGTTGATGTCATTACTTTTGCGCCCTTGTCTACATTGGTTACGCGAACGCATCAGAAGTTGTTTGCTGTGCATACGTTTTTACCTTACTTTTATGGATGTCACTCCAGATATGAAACTGAAACACGGAACGAGGATCAATTTGGCCTTCTCAGTAAGAGGCTGTGCTTTGCTCAACGCGGTCTGACATTTTGTTGCATGTTTTGTAATATTACGATTAATTAATTGTGACTTACGTAATGATTAACGAACTGTCATGGTTTTAATGGTGGAGCGGAGATGAATTGATCATTCAGCATTATTTTCGACATGAAAAATATTTCAATGTCTGTGCATCAGCAGAGACATTGGTCTGGGAGCAGGCGTAAATATTTATTATGTTAAACCTACTGTATATGGACATAGGAAGCATTTTTTTTTCATAGCATAACAACCCCTAGTGGGCCAGGACCTCCTCTTTGTCGAGGCTTCACGATCACATTCGTACACACCGCAGTCGGTAGGACTCCTCTGGATGAGTGATCAGCCCGACGCAGAGACCTCTACCTGAAAACACACAACACTCATAAGAGATAGGCGTCCATGTCAGAGGCGGGATTCGAACCTACAATCCCAGCAAGCGAACGGCCACAGATGCACGCCTTAAACGGCGCGGCCACTGGGATCGGCACGTAGGAAGCGATGTCATAATGTAATACATCAAACGAGGGTTTGCAAAATTAAGTGTCTGGTGAAAACAATAGCAGTTATAGACCAGAGTGATGATGAAGTAAGACGAAGAAAGTTCTGGAAGTGCTTTTGGTTATTGAGTTCGAAAATTCTTGTCATTCTATGCACTTTCGAAAAACAGAATATCAGAATATAGACCAGGGGTGCACAAATTTACCAAAAAGTACGGAAGCTGTCTGTAAATTATTGGTGACTGAAGGGTCTCTTGAAGCATTCTGTACTGAGGCACCCAAAAATGTTAGACGCCACCGTAAGAAATTTGTTCGTCGTGGCGACCTGGCGCCCAGTATTTGTGCACCCCTAATAGAGAGAACGATAATTTGGCAGTTTCTTTGCTTGATCGAATTGCGTGACTTGTGCGTCTGGGTGTCTGGAAACAAACTCTTCGGGAAAAAACTTCGGGTCTAAGAAGGATCAAGTAAGTGAGAAATTTGAGAGGAAGTTTGTGATTCGTGAGGTCGTAAGGTTGCCTAGTATTTTGTAGGCGGAATTGGTCGAGCAGTGGCTAGGACGGAGAAGATGAATACAGTATGAATAAATAAATATATATATATGAAAATATATTTGTCAACGGAAGCTTTCTGTATACCACACACCACCACGAACTAAATGAATCCTCCAGGTAAGACTAACATAATATTAAAACTCGATAATCATAACACGAACATTTTAACATTACAGCTAATGTGTCACATTTTATTAACAGTCTCTGTTAGCAGCAAACATCATTCACTATATGAATTATAAGAGAGATAATTTCAGTCTATTTAACATATATTTTAATGCACTTGTGAAGTTCATACTTTTTATGACACTGGATGGCCTGTAGATGACTGTGATTAATTGAAACATGTTGCCTTATTAATATGATTAAGTAATTCTGATGTCAGTAAAAGTTGTGTTGACGGTAAGAAAAGTGCTTACTTATCTTCTGTATAACACAACAGGATGCCTAACATAAATTGTGTATAAAAATTGTTACGAGGAGTGCTGGAAAATATCCACTTGAAAGACCGAGAAAGACATGGAATGATGCCGTGAAGGCAGATGTTTGGGAGATGGAATACGAGTTAGAAAGTGGATGGAAATAGCTCGTGACGGTATAAAATGCGGGTGTTTGGTGTAGGACCGTCGAGTTTTCGCAGTGAAGTGTTACTGACTAGCTGTGGCCGCGTGTAGTGAGTTCCTTGTTAGGCGCCTTCGAAAAGCATTTGTGGGAAACGACTGCTGGCATTGTCATGTTTGTCTTTGTGTTTGTCAGTATGGAACAGGCGATTCCCCCAGCACAGATTTTTGTGATATTTCATGTTGTCACATTTGAGTTTTTTTACTAAAATTTGTCGATATATTCCTACACTGGTTAAAATCAGACAAGAATAGCAGGTGTTTTAAATGAAGACGTACTTTAGTGACTAATCATGATCCGGGGGCCAGGTATAGCGGAAGGCTACACAAAGCGGCCTATTACCTTCCGCTAGACCTGGCCTCCGGATTCGCTACTGACGTACGTACCTTTATGTCAACATGTCTTCGTGACAGGCCATTGTGCCTGAGACAGACTGTACTGTTTAAGGTTCGATCTGAGGCAGAACAAATGATCGACAATCTAAACATAACAGTCGATCACGATTTGGTAGATATAGGTTATAATCGACTGTAAATCTGTTGCTAAACTGCGGAGGAATCTCACCGGGGTTTGTGTAAAACGTGGAAAGGCACGTTAAAAATATTCACGTTTGCGAGGCAATTTTTTAAGTTCTTCACGAATTTAAACTTCGGATACGGCGAGAGTGTGAACGCTCCACAAGTATTGCATTTTATTCACGTTTGCGAGGCAATTTTTTAAGTTCTTCACGAATTTAAACTTCGGGTACGGCGAGAGTGTGAATGCTCCACAAGAATTGCCTTTCACAAGTTGTTGCTTGAACCATCAATATGACAGTTGCTTGCAACACAAACCGTATTGAGTTCACTCATTTCAAATCTGTTTCACGTCCTTGCAATCTGGGTCTTAGCCTTTCATTTGATTGTTATTCTCCAATCTGTATCTTTGTTCCCTGAGTGACCTCGTTCCACGAAGTTTTGCATCAACATAACGGTTACGGGTCAGGTAATTTCTAAAAATAACAGAAACGTTAATAGTAACAGTTCAATGCAATTCAATTCAGTTTAGTTCTTGTTTTTAATACGCTGAGTCAACAGCCAGATGACCAATAACAAAAACAGCGCAAACATACAGACACAAATAACAAAGCAAGTAAACATGACGCGTATGAAATAAACACAAACAAAACAAACGGAAGAATACGTAAATAATTGATTAGAACACTTTTTAACAATGAAATAATAATAGTATAAATCTCACTAACGTTAAGTGTTATAGTTTGTCTTCTGAAGACATCTAGATCTTTACAAGCTGAATTTTCCCCAGCGACACCATTGGCGGTGGGACAATTTTTGAAGGATGAATCAGAAGGAAGGTCTCTGAGCCTTCGTCCTCAGCGTCTAGTATTACAGTCCTTCAAAACGCTAATAGCCTTTCCCATTTGACACACCATAACGTCCCAAAGACCTGAATTTTTAACAGCACCTCTGTAAGAACCTTAAAGCTCATATGATAGTGACTGTTGATACCAACATTATGATGGACACTGTCTACTGTCTGAACTTTGACATACATAACGTTTTGGGAGTTGGCAGTATGTCAGTAACGTGAAGATTGCATTATAGCCAATACACAAAGTGCCATGTATACTTTCACTCTGATAAAAGGGGGCGCATGTTCATGCTAAACCCTGGTACATTGCTGTGACATTACCAAGGCACAAGATCCCAGATAACAGTCTTCTTAACAGTGACAGCTGCAAGATGGAAAGCCAGGGTTGAAAACCTAGCAGGAACTGAAAATTTTCTGTTTGCCACCAGGTATAGATTGGTTATGCGGACCCTCCACCCTTCTGTTTGGTGGGCAGCCTACCTACTCACTGCTTCTTACCTCAGCTAATGCAATCAGAGCATCGTATTTACCAATTACTTACACACAGTACAGAGCAGTCTAGAATTTCCCATGTGCACCTTCTAACAGATCACAAGCTGTAGAATGGGGGTGTTTGGGGAGAGGACGCTGAGGATAATATTTGGACCTATTTTGGCTAAGAATGGTTTGAAATGAGGAGATGCTTTGTAGCTATTGCTTTTCAACTTTGCGTTAGAATATGACATGAGGAGGGTTCTGGCAAACCAGGAGGGTTTGAAATTGAATGGTACACAACAGCCTTTGGTTTATGCTGATGATGTTAATATCTTGGGTAGAAGCATACATACTATAAAGAAAAACACAGAAACTTTAGCAGTCGCTAGTAAGGGGGTTGGTCTAGAAGTAAATGATGAGAAAACTAAATGCATGGTCATGTCTCGAGATCTGCATGCAGGACAAATCACGACATAAAGAGAGATAATAAATCCTTTGAAACGGTGGAACATTTCAAGTATTTGGTAACAATCCTAAAAAATCAAAATTCCATTCATGGAGAAATTAAGAGCAGACTCAAGTCTGGGAGCCCTTGCTGTCATTCGGTGTAGAATCCTCTGTCTTTCAGGTTGCTATCTAAAAATATAAAGCTTAAGATATACGGAACTATAATTTGGGGTTTTTTGTATGGATGTGAAACTTTGTCTCTGACACTGAGGGAGGAACAAGGGCTGAGGGTGTTTCAGAATAGAGTTCTGAGGAAGATATTTGTGCCGAAGAGGGACAAGGGCACAGGAGAGTGGGAACTAGAAGACCAGTAATATCCATGGAAGATGGAGAACTTTTATAACGTGAAAAACATTAATAACAGGTACTGTAGAAAGTGTGTCAAGTTGATCTCTCACGTAAAGCGCGTAAGTTAAGAAACTGAAGAACTTAGCATACCTATAGCCATTCCTGCGATGCCAGTGGCCGCGCGGTCTAAGGCGTGGGTCTGCGGCCGCTAGCTTGCTGGGACTGCAGGTTCGAATTCCGCCAGGGGCATGGATGTTTGTCTCTTGTCAGTGTTGTGTGTTGTCAAGTAGAGGTCTCTGCGTCGGGCAGATCACGTGTCCAGAGGAGTCCTACCGTGTGTGGTGCGTCTCAGTGTGATCGTGAAGCCTCGATAATGAGGAGGCCCTGATCCACTGGGGACTGTTGCACCGTCGGAAAAAAAAATGTATATAGGTGGCTGTTAACCTTTTAAAGCCTAGCGGTAACTTTACATACGACCAGGTTTAACATTAAAAAATTCTACGTGGTGCCCACATTGCGTTTATGTGTTTTGTACGGATCTCAGAACAAACAGCAACTTTTGCCTTATAAAACATTAAGAGACTGGTTTTTATAACCGAAGTGGGGAGTGTTTACAGCGCGGTACGCACTGAGTCCTTATATAAAACAGATACGCTTCGTCTTTAACCTTTTAAAGCCTAGCGGTAACTTTACGTACCGCCAAGTTTAACATTAAAAAATTCTACGTGGTGCCCACATTGCGTTTATGTGTTTTGTACGGATCTGAGAACAAACAGCAACTTTTGCCTTATAAAACATTAAGAGACTGGTTTTTATAACCGAAGTGGAGAGTGTTTACAGCGCGGTACGCACTGAGTCCTTATGTAAGACAGACACGCTTCGTCTTTAAAGGGTTAATGCTTCGTGTACGGTTGAGCTACACTCATCCCTCTGTTGTCGCGGTTTCACAAATTGGGGTCACGCCTAAAATAAAAATATATCGCTGAGGCCATTCAGTGGATAGAACCATCAGCATTGTTGAACAACATTTTTGCCGTGTTTTTAAACATTGTCTTGAAATCCCGATGAAGGTCCCTTAAGACAGAAGCGTGTAGCTGTTCTTGAATAAAAACAAATTGGTTGTGTTGGACGGAATGCCAAAGGTTTATTGCTGAAGTCTTCTCCGAGCCATACAGCATTATGCTGAGGGAGCTGAAAGAAAACAAAGAAGCAGCCCACATCGCAGTATCTCTGCAGAGAAAAGACAACTACTAAAAATAGTAAAACATTGTTTTTTAGTAAATTTTGGCAGATTTTCGCTTTTAGCGGCGTTCTTGGAACATAACCCACGTCATAGGCGAGGGATGAATATTCGGACCTTGACTTTTTATTATACGTGGTGTGGGGGGGGGGGGGGGGCGTTTATTTTGGGCAGAGCGCGGCAAGTAGGTTTAAACTGATATTTTCTTTGAGATGAAGAATTTGTACGTGTCTTGAGTGAGTGACCTAATTTCAAAATTTGTGGGTATTTTTAGGTGATTTTTATGCAACTCATGTGATTAAAGCTTCACCTGAAGACTTCTTCGCGGGTATTTTTTTGTCTATTCCAAGGACAATTTAACCTTTTAAAGCCTAGGGGTAACTTTACATAGGACCAGGTTTAACATTACAAAATTCTGCGTGGTGCCCACATTGCGTTTATGCGTTTTGTACGGATCTCAGAACAAACAGCAACTTTTGCCTTATAAAACATTAAGAGACTGGTTTTTGTAACCGAAGTGGAGAGTGTTTACAGCGCGGTACGCACTGAGTCCTTCTATAAAACAGATACGCTTCGTCTTTAAAGGGTTAAGAAACACTCCTCTGCTGGTAGACTCTAGATCACCTAGACAGTGTACTTATTAGGTTACCCGCTGGACCGTCCAGAGTTCGAATCCCAGTAGCGGCAAGAGATTTTTTGTCTTCTCCAAAAGTCCAGACCGGCCCTGGGGCCAAAGCAGCCTCCTGTTAAATGGGTACGGCGATTCTGTCCCGGGGATAAAGTGGCCGGGGCGTTAATTTAACCACCTTCCTCCGTCTAGTTGCGAGATGGAGAATAAGTGGAGCTATTCCTGTACTGCACCTGTACTCTTTCATGACGTGGACGGGAAAACTTTACGTTATCTTTTTTTTTATGCTGTACTGGGTCAGTGAGAATTGCGTCCTTACCTGAAAAACGGTACAAGTAACACCCCTTGCGTCGTTGGTTTGGAATAAACCCAGAATGGGCAGACATAAGTCTACGATGAGTGCAGCATCTCCGGCCGCAATAAATGTATCGTATCGTATCGTATCATAGTCCTTCCCTCTTCTACCTACTCACAGTAGGTGTCGAGGTTGTTTATTTTCACTTGATCACACTCAGACACACACCAGAGTCGGTAGGACTCCTCTGGACGAGGGATCGGCCCGTCGCAGAGACCTCTACCTGACAACAGAAACACTCACAACAGACAAACATCCATGCCCCCGGTGGGATTCGAACCCACGATCCCAGCAAGCGCTCGGCCATAGACCTACGCCTTAGACCGCGCGGCCACTGGGATCTGACTCAAGAAATGTTCCGTTTGCAAGTTCTTGCTTTATGGTTCGTGACACAATAAACTTGTTAATGAGCTGACTTGGCATTCCGCGCGACGCTTTCAGCTGCTTTTCCTACGTTATAAGTCTAATGCATGACAGTTAACGAGATGAAAAAAGCTGGCGTGGTATCAACAATCACATTCGACTACTAACTTGACTTTCACAATATAAAACAACAGTTACAGTACCGCAATTAAGAAGGCGTTGAATAGAATGACAATTGTCTTGCTCCTTTTGTAATGTTGTAAGCTTTGGGTCATAAACTTCTGCTTAAATGGATATTCAGGACTTATGTAAAATAATCTCCTTCTGAAACGAAGTGTTGATTCCGGTGGCCGCGCGGTGTAAGGCGTGGGTCTGCGGCAGCTCGCTTGCTGGGATTGTGGGTTCGAATCACGGCGGGGGCATGGATGTCTCTCTTGTGGTCAGGGCTGTGGAGTCGGTACACAAAACTTCTGACTTCGACTCGGACTTCTCAATTTTTAAAACTCCGACTCCTACATAAAAGCTCAGTATGTACTAATAATGGTAAACCTATAAGGCATTTCATCACCACCACGTGAATCATCAGGCTACTTTTTTGACTTATAACCTATATTTAAGTATAAGTCTAATGGTTATTATAGTTATCAGGGCTGTGGTGTTGGAGTATCTATTTAAGATTTTAAAATGAAGTCGGAGTCGGTATATTTTTACCGACTTCACCTAAAATTCCTTCCGACTCTGACTCCACAGCCCTGCTTGTGATTATTGTGTGTTGTCAGGTAGAGGTGTCTGCGTCGGGCTGATCTCTCGTCTAGGGGAGTCCTACCGAGTGTGATCGTGAGGCCTCGTTAATGAGGAGGCCCTGGCCCACAAAGGCTGTTGAGGCTTGAAAGAAAATGAAATGAAGCAAATGAGGCTTCGTAACAGAAGTTTAGTGAAGTGTTGTGTGACGTACACGTCATTAGCTGTGTGACTGACAGGGCATTCCTTAACCGAAGGCTATATTACAACATTAACCCTTTAAAGACGAAACGTGTGTGTTTTATATAAGGACTCAGTGCGTACCGCGCTGTAAACACTCTTCACTTCGGTTATAAGAACCAATCTCTTAATGTTTTATAAGGCAAATTTGCTGTTTGTTCTGAGATCCGTACAAAACACATAAACGCAATGTGGGCACCACGTAGAATTTTTTAATGTTAAACCTGGTCGTATGTAAAGTTACCGCTAGGCTTTAAAAGGTTAACAAGGTTTAACTGCGTGATATACAGAGGTCAGTGTCACTAACTGCGATTTCTTACAGTCAAGATTCTACATTGCTCCATTCAGCACAGTAGTTAAAACTGTGTGATATGATGTGTGAAAACTACCTCAGTACAGTGAACTGGTTTTGCCACGGTTTTAACGATACTTCGGATTTGGCTCGTAAACTTTATTTAAATTTCCTTTTCTGTATTATAAACACAGTCGAACCCGGTTATAACGATATAGATTATACGACATGTCGTCTGTAGCGTCAGATACTCTGTGGTACCAATTAATTCCTCACTGTTAACCATAACATTATACTCCTCGGTTATAACAACACTCGTTTATAACGACAGCAAATATTTAGTCCCTTTGATGACGTTATAACCGAGTTCGACTGTATGTTACTTTGATGTGCAACTATTTACTGACAATGCATGATTTCAGCCCTGCGCTGCGGTGTAGATGAGATCCAGGTTTTTTTTAAGGTTTTACGCAGCGTAGAATGTGTAAGATTGGGCCGACAGATTGCCCCGAAACGCTGGTAAGAAACTATCATTCTTCGCTGCGTGAAGTTACCAAAGGGCGCAGATCTTCCTGACAAGCTAGTTAAGTTAGAAATAATTTAATTACAGTCGACCCCGGTTATAACGACGTCGTTTTATACGACACCTCGCCTATAGTGTCAGATATTTCACGGTACCAATTAATTCGTCATGTCTAACCATAACATTGTACTTCTCTATATTTAATATTGTACATTTTTCTTGCAGTTATTTTACATAGACAAATTTATTTGTCAGCAACTAAAACTGGTGTACAGTGCACAGCACGTAAAGACTATATACAGGGGTTTCTTCCCCAGACAGTTGGAAGTGAGCGTGGATTAAATGTTTGGAAACATTGTATTTTAGATTTCTATAGTTTATATATTTTATGCTCAAAATGATTTTATGTAACAACACGATTTTAGCGTTTGTGAAGTATACTAGACTGTTTAGGATTGTAAGTGATGTATGTATACATATATTTACAATTCATTGACAAGTTACATGCTGCTGCTGTCTTTAAAAAAGAGGTATTCCTGATGATGGCTGAATATTCTCAGCCGAAACATGTAGGACATGTTAAACAAGTTTGCAGTAGTTGGTTACAAATAAATGTGTATATTATACTCCTCGGTTATAACGACGCTCGTTTATAACGACACAAAATATTCAGTCTCTTTTATGACGTTATAACCGAGTTCGACTGTATTTATATATCGGAACAATACAGTGGATGTAATTGTTTTTATAGGATTAACTGGGTTACAGTAGAAGCTGTGTGAATTGAGTGAGTTACGTGAATGGCGGTTAAGACACAGTGTCGTAGGTAATTGGTCGCTGGCCCCCGCGACTCGATAATCTGCCCCACATCCTACTGCGTATAATTATCAGCGATGTAACTCCCAAATCTCGTAACAGCCATCCAGAATACTGCCTTCTGTGAGAAGAACGGAATCCAGTCTAAAAGACCCGACAATAAGTGTTAGTATTGTATGCGTTTGGGGCCCCCGGAATCAGGTTATCACGCGCCAGTGTTAATGCCGTAACTTTTGGTGTGTCACGAGTGTTGCAGATTGCTTTGTGAAGGTGGGATGGTCACCATTACAGACGAACGTAGGTTGAGGGGTGAGATTAGAAGTTCTTTGGGCTGCGATGTCCAGCAGTGTGATAGATAGGTTAGGTTAGATATGGTTTAAACCCTGGAGACCTAGTGGTTGATATACGGCATATGTACCGCCAGGTTTAACACTAACAAGACATGCAATGTGCGTAAAACGTTAACATTGAGGCGCCTACTTATATTGTCATCTGTGTGGGCTGTCTGGCTGTACCATATTTATCCACATTATCTCATAAAGGCACGATTTTCGGAAAAGAATTATTGAATATATTCACGCCTTAGGCGACAGGGCCACCGGAATTGGCCTTCTTGAATTTGCTTGGCAAACAGAAGAAAAAAAAAAAGGGACGTGTTATGAAGTGTAGTAGGTGTTATTAACTGGTAATAAGCACAGTTTGAAATACAGACTAATCCGGTTATAATGACATCGGTTTATACGACACCTCGCCTATAGCGTCAGATATTCTGTGGCACCAATTAATTCCTCCCTCTTAACCATAACATTATACTTCTGGGTTATAACAACACTCGTTTATGACGACACAAAATATTCAGTCCCTTTCGTGACGTTATAACCGAGTTCAACTGTACTTCTTTTTCATATGTTCATTGTAGACATTAGAAAGAAAATTATTTTGTGTCGCAATTATTGCACGAGCTATGTGAACAATACCGTTTATGTCTGTGTAGTGTCACATGAATGACTCGTTAAGACTGCAGATTTAGTGTTGTCTTTCATTTGTGTTTTTGTGGAGGCCTGCTGTTGAGATCGTTTGTCTAGCAGGTGGATGGATTATATCGGTTTGAACTGCTCAGCTAGAAGGCCGTTGCCATTCAAAAATCCGTTCTTTGTGATAAAAACGCAATTTTTATCCAGACTGTACTTAAAGAGGAAAAGGAAGCAAGGTGATAATTTCGAACGCTTCTTTTTTGCTCGTCGCCTCATGGCTTCTACTTTCTTGTTTATCGTTTTTGTTTATTTTTATTTGCCTCTGGTTTAACTTTTTGTTGGCCTTGCAGGAGACTCAGGTATAAAAAGCGTTTCTTGTTTGACCGTTCCCTCCAGTTGATTGTTGTTACGGGTTATTTTCCTATGGCTTCTTCATCTTGACAGCTGTAGCCAACATACTTATCTCTTGCCACTTATCTCTTGCGTGTGGCATAGGAAAATGCTCCTTATTAAAAGGTTTTGAAAAAGGCAGGCCAGACACCTCGTTTAACCAAGTCTGAGGACCCCACCAGACAAGAGTTGTTTGCAAGGTTTTCTGTTGGTTTAGGGTATGTTCCCCAGCTACCGATCTCACACTACTAACCAGTTCAAACAAGGAGACAGTGTGTTCTATGAATGCAAGGGCGCATGGAGTTCCTATATCAGCGGGTGACACATGTAGCATGCAGGTGCCGAAGGGCTTTATTTAGTGTGGGGTGGAAAGGAGCTAGAATTAGATCCACTGAAGGACGAGCGCAGGTTGATTTTAACCTACGTTCCTGATGAATTTCTGTATTGCGGTGCTAGGTCTATATCTATATGGAACAGGTTGCAGTAGAAGTCCTATAGCAAGCCTGCCCAACCCCTAGCTCGCGGGCAACATGCTCCCCGCGACACAGTGTTGTGTCCACTCAGACGTTTGGAATTAGAAAACGTCTTTCAACCCTTTCCATAATAGGACACCAACAAAAATTTTGAAAACCTGTAAGCTCTTTATTTATGGATACCTATGTTACATTATTAATACATTTTGTAAGACTGTGCTAAAATAGCGATAACCTAGCTATATGTATACATACATGTATAGGTTATTATTATTATTATTATTATTACCAACTGCTGCACAATATTTCTATATATTATACTCCATTCAATATACTGCTACGTATCATACATAATTTAAACTATATAAAGTCACTGATACTATACTATATAGTGACTGCACCTGTATTAAATGAATGTACACATTACCATTCAATGACATAGTGTACGCTGCGCAGGTCTATGGAAAATAAATCCCTGATGATGGCTACGATGGTTAGCCGAAACATGTGTAGAATGGCATATGTAGAATTATTGTGCAGTAGTTGGTAATAATTATAAAAACGTGTATGTAAAACAACTGCACGGAATACTGGTAAGAATAATATGAAGTGTATATATATATATATATGTGTGTGTGTGTGTGTGTGTGTATGTGTGTNTGTAGAATGGCATATGTAGAATTATTGTGCAGTAGTTGGTAATAATTATAAAAACGTGTATGTAAAACAACTGCACGGAATACTGGTAAGAATAATATGAAGTGTATATATATATATATATGTGTGTGTGTGTGTGTGTGTGTGTGTGTGTGTGTGTGTGTGTGTGTGTGTGTGTATACGTCATGACTTAGTAAATTCTGGATGTTAATAGTCACTCTGCTAGTCAACAAAATCTTCACTTTTCATGTCATCTGAAGGTTTACCAAAACCTGCCACTGTTTCCTCCTGACCACCGTGCGTCCAGTGTACATATCCACACCCCAGGTACTTAAGGTCAATTGCAATATTTTCTACTCTACTCGTACGTCTAGGTCTTCGAAAATCATCTCACCTGTCAAAAGTAGCCTGAAGTTGAGTCTTGGACGCCAGTACGTTTTGTTTGTTAGCCAGGTTAGAGTGGAACTGACTACTGACTTCAACCGGTGGTTACATATTTCCATTATCAGTCACGTTGGTGACGTAATGTTTGCAAAGTACATTTATTTCTTCGTTTTTTTAAGGCTCTTTCTTACGTTTCGTACACATGTAAACCTACGTCGTTAACGTCTTCATGCTTTGGCGGTTACCAAAATATTACCAATATCAGCAGTGATACTGGAATTCTAGGAATCAAAAATACGGCGGGTGTCTTGTTGTGCGATGGCAGGAATTGTTATTTGTAACGAGATCGCAGCTGTTCAGCAACTGTCAGTTTACGGAACCCAAAATATCGGCCTTCTTTCTTGTGTTTCACAAATTAATTGGATTCTTTTTATGAATATAAAATGCTTGTTTGGTTGTTTTTTGTTAGTAAAGTTTGTTTTTGTACTGTAATACCAAAACTCCAGACTTGATATTTTATAGAGTTTAACTGGAGACTACGAGATCTCAGGTTTCGTGGAAGTAGAGTCGACCTCGGTTACAACGGCATGAAAGGGACTGCATATTTTATGTCGTTATAAACGAGTATCGTTATAACCGACGAATAGTCCAATAATGTTATGGTTAACAGTGCCGAATTAATTTGTACCACAGAAAATCTGACTGTATAGGCGGGGTGTCGTATAAACCGATGTCGTTATAACGGGGTTAAACTGTATTTTTTTTTGTGAACTGGTTGCCATGACGAAGGGGCAGCATATTTGTCCGAAATATTGTTAATTACACTACATGTTTCATCGACGCCGAAGATCATGGGCTTAAGTTAGTTGCTTTATATGGTATTTCATATTTTTGAATCTGGAGACTGAGAAATCGGACTTTTGATTTAACCGCCTCTTAGGTTGTGTTGCAGATGTGGGGCTTCAGACGCTAAGTTTCAAAGACGAATCTTGCAATATCACACAACTTTGTAGGTGTGTTTTTGTCATTGCGTCACGCCATAACTCGCCCACCATCATGTTTGAATCTCAGTATAGTTACTGGCAATACACCTAAAGGTAAAAAAAATCGATTTCAGTGTGTGTGCTGTGGTTGAAACCACAGTTGATTTCTCCTGTCGTAGGTCTGTAATCCTGCACACGTACCGCCGCAATCGAGCCTGAGTAATGGGCAAGTTCAGACAAAGGATGATTTCGGTTCTTATTGGTTGATATCGAACTAACGAGTGTAATCTGAGTCAGTTACGCAGCGGCATCAGAGTAGGCCGTAGTTCATACCGGTACGGTTAATACGTGCTTTCGTGGCCACTTTGGTTCACAGGTTGGGGTCATAAGAACTCCAATTTGAATTTCTGGACTAACGTGAAATGTTTCTTTCTTATTGAAATTTAGTTAAACCATTAGCACCCAATTTATTTTTGAATATAATGGAACGATTAATTTTCACGTACGTACCTTTTTGTGTTTTTTTGTGTTATGTACATACGTAGAAAATTTCTGAATCCCATTACATGTCTAGTTACAAAGTGTCCATCCATCAGTCAATCTCTTTATCTCCGTAGATAGAAACAGTGAGCAAAAAATGTATATAAAGTGTTCTTTTAAAAACGAAAGCTGGAGAAATTATAGAGAAAACTTATCGCGAAGGGAAAACTCAAATTATCGTCGTTGCTGGTAGTTGGGGAAAATGAGGTAGATCCGTTGGCAGGATTCGGAGAAAACCCACCTGGAAATCTCGTGGCTTGGGGAAAAGCCAAGGAACTTTACTGTGACACCGGAAAGCTCCAACGAGCCTTTTCTATGACAGTGGAAAGCTCCATTCGAAAACCAAAGTCTAATCACAGCGCCGCGGCTAGGATACGAGGAAAAATAAAAGTATTTTTCCTCAAACTGCTCTGCAGGGAGAGGACACTAATGTGATACAGTTCAGGCTTCAGTAATTTGTGTGGCCACTACAGGTTACAGCGTCTGAAGTTAGTGATGTGGCGTCATAGGGATTAACAAGAAGTCCTTAGATGTCGCCATAGCACTAAAAACTAAATACACAGTGTGTGTAAATACCACATTATTGTTTTACTTCCACAGAAATAAAGACCCTCTTCGGAACTTTGCATATCGGTATTATTGATGACTTGAGTTGTGGGGGTGTCTAATTAGTAACTGCACGATGTTCATATCAGGTTGCAGACACATCAGTGAGGTTTCCTTTATTCTGGGATATAACGACGCGTCAGTGGGTAATCTGTTAACCGACGTTTCAAGACAACCCAATGGTCTCACTTTCAAGGGTCGAAAATGTCCAGTTCTTGGAGATTTCGACCCTTGAATATGAGACCACTACGTTGTATCGAAACGTCGGGTGTAGATTACCCAGTACGCGGCGTCCCAGAACGGAAACCTCAGTTACGCCACTGCGAAAACCTAAAAACTTAGAACCCCTCAGTAGTTCTGTGGGACACACGAACCTGTCGTTCCTCATATTACAGTCGAACTCTGCAATAACGTCATGGAAGCGATTGAATACTTTCTGTCGTTGTAAACGGGTGTTGTTATAACCGAAGACTATGGTGTTATGGTTAACAGTAAGGAATTCATTGGTACCAAATAATATCTGACGCTATAGACGAGATGTATTATCAAATGTCGTTATAAACGGGTTCGACTGTATAAGGGAATAGGTTATAATGGGGGTCGTTCCACGAGGTGAAGACGGTCGGGCCGTGAATCTAACCTCCGAAATTACTGCACAGAGGCCCACCTCTGCACCTCATACATATTTTGACAGCCTTGTATTACCGTATTTATACAGTAGGCGTCTTGGGGCTCAATCTTTTGCGGAACATTGCAGGGGGACGAATGCAGTGAGCATGCGTGGCGGCAGAAGACTAGGGATTAAGGGCACATTTGGCTGTGGTCTGACGTTGGAGCTTTTGCTTTGTTGTCGGTTTCTCAAGGTCCCTGTGAAGCATTTCTGCACTCTTGCGGCAGCGACTACGAACCGAGAGCAGTATATAACGTCTGAGTACGCTAAACCATTTAATTTATTATGCAATGCAAATCAGCAGAAACCTGCCCTGAGACTAGCAGCACAGTGAATTCGCAGCGTTCGTCTGCTTGGTAAAGCCGCTTGTTGCTGTCACATAGGTTGTACTAGGGGTGTGTCATGTAGTTAGCAGGCCGCCTGGCTGCTTTCGGCTTCATTCTACATCTGAAGCCCGTTATGCTTCCATTGTGGCATGTCGTGCATTGTGGTGGAAGTACAGTAACTGATTAATTTGATGTTAGTCATCTCCGTTGGTTTGTATAACATACGAATGAGTAGGGTCCCGTCTTACAACCAACAATTCTTTTATTAAATAGAAGTTAAAAAGTATAAAAGCATATAAAACGACCGGTTTCGGCACTAATGTGCCATCAT